>JANCMC010018717.1:5355-63186 GCA_024363005.1 Charaxes varanes
CAATTTAATACTTTTTGCGGTCAAAGTGTTGCCATTATCCAAGTATTATCTCCTTGTTTGTTTACAATAAGTTACGTTGAAAGGTTTACTTTGCTTCAATAAACCTACCTCGTATAAAAAGCTTATAATATTTATCTTTCTGACTTTTGTACTAACATGTCTTTTCAAAAAAGAATATCCAGTATTCTTTTACTTTGCTTGATAGCCTGGTTTTCTCCAACTCAGTTTACAACAGTTTACAGCCCAACGGGGTAATGAATTTTTCCTCATGGATTTATACTCCCCCCTTTCTAATATCGAGCTATTGAGGTTTTGTTATATTGTGTATTAATGTCTTGTTTAAGAGGTGCCAAATACGGTGATTATTCTATTTACTTCAATTCTTAATTCGGCACCATTGTGGGTATATCAAAATATTATACTTATTTTAATTATTGTTTTTCAAGTGATATATAAGTTTAATTATTATTATTCAACGCCTCCTCATTAGTATCTCAAAAATATGGCACGTTTAAATTATCCTTTTTTGTGGAAAAGCCAAAAAGATTAAGCAACTTATTGGCTAATTATATAATATCTATTTTATATATAAATCTTTCTCCTCTTGATCTTCTGGACCTCGTCTCATGAGTCTTACTGACACTGTATCAAATACCGAAGTGTGAGTATTTCATAGCAAATTTATTGGGTACGGGCTTTTCAGATCGTAGCTAATAAAATAGCCTGCCTTTATGATCTTATGAAACAAGGTCGTGTTGTCTTTCAACGACCAGATTGTTCTCGTATTTCTGCTATATTTTAATTTTGGAAATCAACACAAATCGTAAGCAAAATGTTTGATGAAATGATAAGTAGACTCTTCAATGATGGCCGAATAAGTGAGCCACAATATAAAGCGTATTCTATGAAACGTTGGTTGCACGGATGTTCCTAGACAAAAATGTTCTAAAATTTCTTCAGAATTTCACATAAAAGTGAATATACCAATTGCACAAAGAGAACCATGTAAAAGCAACAGTTAACAAGTGTAAAATTTAAATGTATGTCTATGTATCTATGATTCCAATCAGTAGAATGTGTTAGTCATATAAATGGATTACACCACCAAATGATTTGGTAGATAATAATATTTTAGCAATATTTTCTTTTTTGTTGAATTCTAATATTACTTTGAAATTCAAGTCCAATAAATTCATTTTGTTTTGAATTTTTGCAATTGATCGGACGATTTGAGCGATACATTTCATTATCTCCAGATACAATAAAAAAATAGTCTAATTTGAACTTTCCTTACGAATCGAATCGAAATATGTACATATTACGTGCGTGTCATAGATTCGATAATTTTATTTCGTCCCATTAATTCAAATGGCAAAGTTTCAATGTTTTGAAGATTTAGTGATGCCTTGCTAATTGGTGTGTTTAGTGATATACCTAAATAACAGGAAACTACTGTATTATACTCCTAACTATTTATATAACCATCTTGATCATACAACTGTTACAGTCAGACAGTGTCGCAATAAAATAATTGTTATTTAATAAAACAATTTGGACTTTAATGCTGTTTATATTTATTTACTTTGCCAACTAGTTTTGATAGTTTGCGCAAAAACGTCGTTCGATGTTGAATTTTTCCAATTAAAACCTGTACTTAGAAATATAACTTTTTTTCTCGTCTCTTTGTTAGATGTTCTAGTTACATTGCAGGTTTTTAATCTATGTATATATAAGAACGAAAGGTGAAATTTTCCAGGGAGATATGTATAATTTGTGAGACATCCGTTAAGAATGGATTTTTCGACAAGACCACAGGGCCTAGCACTAACATTCTCGATTGTTTTACTTACTTTTACGTCCAAAACGAAACGTCAAATGAAGGCTCGTGCTTCCATTTTACACGACTTACATGTCCGTAACGTCGAGGATTCGATACGTGCTAGCAGTGCAGTAATATTTAGCAAATAAGTTGAGTAAAACGGTAGCATTATTGTTTCATTTAATGTTCGGTTTCGAACGTAAAAATATGTAAAACTCCATGGGCGCCGGTAGGCACTTCGGTGCCTGCTGTCTGCTCGTCTGCCCCCTTGTAACATAAAAAAAAAAAAAAAGCAATAGTGTTTCAGTGACTGTAGGGCAAAGTTGCAACACAAACTTTAGTCACGTTGTTAGCGAGCAAACAGCTTAGCTCGCCAGCGTGTTCAATGTTTGTTTCCTGTAAACTGCACCAACTTATAATGATCCAAGTCTTGCAATTATATTGGAAACCGTATCTGGAATACGTCTAGATCTGGTATTACAAAATAATATAACGGCTGGCCCGTTGGCGCAGTGGACAGTGACCCTGTCTTCCGCAGCGGTGGTCGTGGGTTCGATTCCCGCTTTGATTCTGGGTGTATTATCTATATGTATGTATTTATATAATTCTACAAAAAAATATTTGTGTATTACAGGCCTCTCTTGCCTATAACGCAGGCATTAAGGTGACTACTTTAGGAACAGACCGTGTGTCATATAATCCTGTACATATTAATATATTTAAAAAAAAAATGAATAAACGTAACTGTTTATTTCCGACCGCAAAAAAAAATTAGGTTAAATGAATACACCAAATATTTGGGACACGCAACCAGCGGTATAATGATTCACTTTTTGTGAATTCCCATGCCCGTCATTGGTGACATTGACAAATAATATTTCCTACATTCACTAGTTGAGCAACATTAAACGGTGTATCATCGATCAATACGTAAGTTGTCATTTGTGAAGGGCACCCTTTTCGTAAGCTCGTAACTTTTTACTGTCAGAGAGCACTATACAGTTACGACCACTACAGCTTAGATGTTTCGAGATCAAAAGTAATTCGCCGTTTCAATAATAGATACAGGTATTCCAGCAAAGTACGTAAATAGTTACGTGTGAATGCTAACAAATGTAAATTGAAAAAAAGCATGCGAAAGTTCTTATAACATTATCGTGCGTTCTTATTTCCTTATCCTAACGGCCAAGGCGTGGAATGCTCTCCCGGCGTCCCAGACCACTACAACATGAGCATGACAAGAGATCCATTTTAGGCAAGCGCGTTCCACCGTAGACCGCATCTACACTTTATCAAGTGTGACTGCGGTCAAGCGCTTGCCTATGCGTTGCCGGCCTTTAATTACGAGTTTAGGCCACCACCACGAACTAAACGAAACGCGACAACAATACCATCACTCGACGTGACAGCATTGTTGCCACTTCACGCCGATCTTATATCAGAAAAAGGTACTGGTACCTGGACTCGCCGGTCTAATTCAGCTGCAGACCAAAGCCTGCAAGCGTGGCGGTACCTCTAATTGTATTTGAAGTTTATGTAGAGGATGGTGTGCGAATGCTAGTATTTTTATAAAATATTAATTATAAATGCATTAAATTATTAAAGTAAGACCTCACGCACACTAATGCCAAACGATTTACGTATACATGTGTACATTTTATTATAATATGATTTCGTCAAAGTGTAGCCATGACGACCGCAAGTATTGTCAACTATAACTGTCGTTGTACAAAAATTATATTTGCCAATATTATCTTTGATAGAAAAAAAATATCCATCTTTATAAAAAAAATTGTGATATGCATGATAGGCAAACCAGAAGCAGTAATAAACCCCTTATGACCCATTTTGTGAATGTTCAACTTCACCTGTTACAACAACTATGTATTATGTATGTCACATACAGCAAAAACGCAGGTTAAACATTGTTTCTGTCTGTCTTTTTGTTCCGGGTAACCTCCGAAACGGCTGGACTGATTTGGGCGGGACATTCACTGTTTTATAACTGATTTTACAAGGAATAGAATAGGCTACTTTGTATTTATCTAAATAATTTGGGCTCCGCACAAAAAAATAAAAACCCTCAAAATTTGCCAAAATCACTGAATTATCAAGTATACCGCAATTTTATTTAACCTAGGTATGTAAACGACAATTCTATAAGACAACAAGAATCATCAAAATCAGCTCAGAAACGGGAAGAGATATTGTATAAAAATCATAATTTTTCAGAAGAAACACAATTCTTGTATCCGAAAATCGCTCACCCAAAAATTCTTTGGCATATTTAATTCCTGTATTCAGATGTTGTAAAATACCATCACTTCTATAATTTTCATTTCCTGATACGAATTGAAATAGTAGAAAGCAAAGCACCAGTGACGCCATCTCGACGGCGAGGTAGAAACTTGAGTGAGATAGGGAGCGCGTTTTTGGATTATGTTGGGTGAATTTCAATTTTGGTGTCGACTAGTGGCTCAATTGATTGCTCAAAATTAGGGTGGATCAAAACGACACTAGAATAAACGCTTAGCTATAGGGTATATTTTTGTTCTCTAAGACTTAATCCATACACAAACTACGTATTAATAAAATTTAAACATTAGCTAGAAAAGTTAGGTAGGGTTAGTGTTTTCTGAAATCCGCAAGACATCCTATTCAATCCTTTACACCACTGGGTTTTTTCACACTTAAGACAACATGTGTTTATTTGTATACATATCTTGTTAGGTCTTGTATAGTATACACATAGATGTTTTTGATCCTTATAGTGCGAATTTCTTAAATGTATTGGTTAAACAAAACACGACTTAGTTTTTTGAAGCGTTCTTCAGTTTCCTATGCGTTTATGAATACTAAATAAATACTTAAAATAACTGATAGAATCAGGCGTTATTTTGCGGAAATCCATGATGTGCATGAAAAACTAAACTACTTTGCTTTAATCCGCGAATGAATACGAGGGAAAATCGGTGTAATGCTGCAAGTCGCAGGAAGCCGTTGGATACAAGCGGCTCAACACCGCCATTCGTGGAAATTGATGGAGGAGGCCTACGTTCAGCACTAGACGCACCCAGGCTGAAATGATGACGATGGTGAAACTGATTTATACGCGTCATTATGTAATATATAAAATTGTCGTGTCACGGGGTGCTTTGCCGAACTCCTCCGAAACGGCTCGACCGATTTTCATGAAATTTTGCGTGCATATTGACTAGGGTTGAGGATCGGTCAACAACTATTTTTCATACCCCTAAGTGATGAGGGTGGCCCGCGCGGACGGAGTCGCGGGGCACAGCTAGTCTTATGTATAAAATTCTCGTGTCACAATGTTAGTTACCGTACTCCTCCGAAACGGCTTGACCGATTTCTATGAGATTTCATACGCATTTTCAGTAGATCTGAGAATCGGCTGCTATCTATTTTTCATACTTCTAAGTGACAAGGATGGCCCACGCGGACGAAGTCGCATGGTACAGCTAGTAATTTATATTATTTTTTTTAATTGGGGACGATTTTCTATTTCTGTACGATATGAAATCCACAACTACAGGAAATTTTATTTGATTAAAATTTGTTAATTTTACATTCTTGAAGATATTTATTGTTCTGTTTTTTTTTTGACAATTGATAGATTTCTATATTTAAAATATTAGTTTTTTTATTGAGTTTTTATATGGTCCACAAATGAAACAGTAATAAAATAATTGACAATCCGTAAACAAATATTGTAATCCCTGTATATCACGGTACTCTTAACGCACATTAATATTATTCTATAATATATAATATTGTATTATGCGCATTCAGAGGCGTACAAACGCGTTGT
The DNA here is from genome assembly GCA_024363005.1 of Charaxes varanes. NCBI lineage: Eukaryota > Metazoa > Arthropoda > Insecta > Lepidoptera > Nymphalidae > Charaxes > Charaxes varanes. The sequence goes on from JANCMC010018717.1 coordinate 11,004, forward strand.
ACTTCAATACTATTACAACGTGTTTTTCTATAGCATTGAATAAATCTGCCGTGTTGTAGGGAGGATTACAGTAGAAGTTAATTTTAAAATACTAATTACACGAATTTATCTAAGCATGATGTTTTTCTCGTATTAAAGTAATATAGAATTGGAAACTAACCTGATTATGACAAAAACTTATATTCCCTTTTTTAGCAATTACCAATTAGAAACTCTTTAACATTTATCTTAACAATATATGAAGAGATCCCGTTTTATGCCTCACACAAAATAAAATGAAAGAATTAAAATATGAAATTGCACAGAAATCCAAAATATCGAGGAAAATAAACAAGGAAAATAAGAATGTTTGTCTTTGTGTTCCCCACCTACCGGGTAATGCATATATAATGAGAGTGTTTACGTTTGTACAGATAACATCTCTGCGTGAGATCTGTGCCGACTGTTAGACCGAGGGCCGGCTCTTATATGCACAAAACGACATTTATTTATGGACAATTAATTATAAAATAAACCGGGCAAGTGCGAGTCAGACTCGCGCACTAAGGGTTTCGTACCATTACGTAATAAAGTAGCGAGTTATTTTAAGATATATACTTTTCATAAGATTTCTTTGATTTGACAAAGTCACCGAAATTCTTTTTTTTCTAATGTAACTACAAATTTACTACTTTACTTCTTTGCTTAGAATACAACATGCATCAATTACAATCATTTCTGCTTTATAGAATCGGTGATGACGCGTAATCTATCATAAATAAAATTGAAGTGCTTTTTGTACGGTCGTATATACACGCATGTGAATGTTTACCTGTTACCCCTTCCTCGGTAAGAGCCGCTAAGCATCGTTTTCCACAATAGTTTCCAAGGCCCAATTACTTTTTTAATTATTTGCGTGACGTCAAAGTTGGACTAAGTATGTAGATCAGCAAAAAAAAATGTTTGTCATAAAAATTTAAGTATATCGTTATTTCTAGAAAATAACATCGGGAAATTGTATTCTACAAGCTATCAACGATATTAACTACAATTGTAATTTTTCTACTCGAAATAAAAGAAAAATAAGCATTACTACAGCTTTTGTAACACTTACAAAATTGGTGACAATAATAAAAGTCCAATTTGGCACAGAGCATAAGCATAAAATTTATACAAGACTATAAATAGAGTCCGATTCCAATCAGAAACCTTCCAGATTTCAGCTCGCCCCTGTACCAATTGACCTATCGAAGCTTAGAAATATTATCGAAAACGATAAGGGAAGTGGGGAATGATTAAATCGAAACTATTCTTCGCCACGAGAGTTCGTGACAAATGAGATAGCACCCTCCCAATACATGTTCCCGAAATGTTGCAGCGGGATAAAAGTTTATTCTGAAAAGTTTTAAAATCGAATCTACTAGTAGTTAAAAAACGTTCTATGATTAAACGTGAATTGTCATTTAGAAATTAACTTTACTTTTGTTACTATATTTCGTTCGTTGGCGATATTTAAGTCATTAATGATCCTATCTCGATATCCGCGATGCCCTAAAGTCAACAAGTGTGCAATTCTCTAGAAACTTTTTACCTAACACAATTCCTCAGCGGCATCAGTTGCCAGCTTCGATATTTCCGAACGGATACAACTTAGGGACCTTTAAGAAAAGAACATCAAAGACCGGCAACGCATCTGCGACCCCTCTGGTGTTGCAGTTGTCCATGGGTATCGGTAGCATTTAGATGAATGCCGGCTGCTCGTTTGCTTCTTGTTATATAAAAAAAATCCTTCGCAAGTAAATGACAGTATATTGACAAGATCATTGTAGTCTTCGGTCTCAGACACGCAATTTTTTTAAAATGGTTCAGAAAGTGTTTGCTTCACGTACTAATATATATATTTGCAAAACATTAGGTGAAAATTAATTGTAGTACAAAGCAATCACGTATATTGTTCTTGAGCAACAATAATAAAACATCTAGTGCAAATGCAGGTGTGGGTCCCTCCCCTGGCAACCAGCCAACTCCACACAACCCTAATTTCTACTTGGCACCTCTCCTTAGTTCGTGTTCACGCTAATATAGACGTTCCGCCTATGTTTCACCTTAAAAATTGATATTACTCCAGCTGTTTGTACGAGTTAAATATCAATTAGTAAGTAAGATCACTTAAGCCGTGATACTTAAGCCTCTCAGCAAAAAGTTTATTTATCTTTTCTAAAATATTACAATACTTATTCTCGATGTTTTAATATTACATTTACACGCCTTAAATAATAATGAACAATGCAGAATTTCGCTTACACAAAACCAAGGATAAAGAAAAAGGCAAAGAGCACATTACATTCAGAAAAAGTTAATTGCAAATTTTCGTGATAATTAAAAACCTGTCTTTCTCACTACTGGCTAAAATTTTTAGGTTTTTTTTTCAATTTAACGGCTTCGTTAATGACTTGCTCACCATCTAGTCAGTTTATCAACAAGAAAAAGTTTTTCAAGAAATCGTTAAGTTAGTCGCATTTAAACTGTCTTTATATCATATTTATACTTAAGAACCCGACAGACGTTGTCCTGCTCCGAAAGTTGACTTACTCTTACTATTAAATATCAAAACATAACGCCTTGTATTGGTCGCCCACTGACAGGTATCGGCGCGGCCGCTGTGCTGTACATTTTAAATCTCTCATATCTTCTAAGATATTCATTTTAATGATATGATATGACAATTTTGATCTACATAAAATGTACAGCATATTCAGCGTGTTTAATTCGATAAGAATTAATACAATATTCTTTAAAATAGCTTCGTAAATAGTACATTATTGTTTTGTAATATGTAAAAACTATAAAAATTAAGAATGGACACTTTCGATTACATTTATGAGATAGACATATGTACAATTGCCACATTCTTTTGATTTATCTCACAACATTTCACCAGCGCCTCAAAGTAACCCTGTATATATACACATTATACATATAAACCTTCCATAAATCAGTCTATCTATTGGTGAAAACCGCATTGTAATCCATTCAGTAATTTTTGAGTTTATCGCGAACAGATAGACAGGGACGGAGGACCTTGTTTTATAATATGTATAAGAATAGGGCTATAAACATATTTATCCGTATCGATATATCATATTTTATGCAGGTAAAAGTTTAAAAAAAGCTTCTCCATTCAATGCCTATTCATGCATCAAGCAACGTATATTTCACGTCAAACAACTCCGTCCGTGTATTTTGGCAGGCGTTCAGAAGTCGATGGCTGATAAGGGATACTGTTCCGGGGTTTCTGCATCTAGGGTAATAAATTCGGACACCTGTTTCGAATTCTAAATGCTTTGTTGTTTTGATGGCTCAACCAGTCAAACTTTACTATAATCGCGATTTGCATTCAGTTACTACACAGAGTTGTCTATTCCGTTATATCTTGTGATTAAAATAAATAAGTTTATTGGTTCATTACAATATACAGAGATACAAGCCTTTAAGCGACATCAAACACGATTCAGGTTTCTCTAATTCTAATAGAAATAAATTTAATATAACAAAATACACAACACAATCCTTATTCTACTATATTATTATAAACCTTCAAAGATTTAGTATTCGTGAATTGTGTTTCAATAGAAATGTCAGAGCATAACACTCCACAAAAGCAATAAAAACTTCTGATTTACTTCATTCCCACAAAAAGTTCAGTCTAACGAGAAAATATGCAAAGGATTTTTTCTTTTCATGAAACCCTCTTCTATAGGGTAGATTGGTCGAAGCCCTGAATTCGGTAATAAATCTAAATTCTCTTTATACAAGGATTTATGAGGAGTAGACGGTTAAAAATGATTGTGTGCTATAAAGATCAGAAATCTATAATAATCATTTTTATATACGCTTTTAAATAGATTCCTTTACAATATAATATTATGCTTCTTTTGTTGTTTCTAATACGTTATGTACGTATTATATGCTTCTTTTGTTGTTTCTAATACGTACATAACTTATTAGAAACAACAAAAGAAGCATATAACTTTTATTACCTTTGTTGCAAAATCAGTCGTAGCGTTCAACGCCAACTACCGTATGAAGACAATTTAGTCGCCATGTCGTACAGTCGTGTAAAGTTGACGACAGTTTATAGGCTGTCATGACCATCATATTAGAAATCAATTTTTCGTCTTCCACCATGAGACAAATGATGACACAGCAGATCTATGTTGCATTTCAACAGTCGCTTGTTAATTGTGGAGTTTGCCGACAACGAATATATGTCCATGGTTTAGTCGCTGTGAACCAAGATTTATAAGCCGACATGACCCTCGTATTATATATCATTCTTTATCTTCACAAAAATAAATTAGGGATGAACGAGAATCTGCGCGAACGATTTGAACAAATACCATCGATCAATCAGACAGACGCGATAGCTACCGGCGTATTGAGACAAATGGTGACACGACCGATCTTTGCGACATTTTAAACAATTGCTCGCTAATTGTGTAGTTCACCGACAACAAATGTATGACGACAGTTTAGTCGCTATGAACCAGAATTTATAGGCTGACATGACCGTCGTATTAAATATTAATTATTTATCTTCCAAAAGTAAATGAGGAACCAATGAAAATTCAAGCGAACGATTTGAACAAATCAATCAGACAGACGCGATCGTTATCGACGTCTTGAGACAAGAGACAAATGGTGACACGACAGATCTTTGCGACATTTTAAACGATTGCTCGTTAATTGATGCTGGCTAGAGAGAGAAACGATCCATAAAATCCTTAACAATCACTCGCCGTTTTATCGTTAAAAGCTTCGAAGAACGTTCGATTACTTTTTTACATTAAAAGCCATTGAATATTTTTGATATATCTTTTTGTAAGCGTGTAGCTGTGGGCAGGCTACTTAGCTGGCATAGGCGATTTCAGTACCAAATGGTAGGCATCCAGGCCTCCTTAAGTTGGACTGTCAATTCCGGTAGTAGAATTGAATTTAGAGGGCTATTGAAGAAACCTACAAAAGTTCATAATCAGCATCAGACTTCTTAGGTCTTAAAACTGACAAATGAACGAGTAAGACCTACGAGTTTTTCTTATGAAGTCATTACATGTTTTATTTAATGTAACATTATTTCTTATAAGAACGTTTGTAATCTAAATATATAAAACAAAGTACGATTTTTTCGCACACTTATAACTCGACAACGGCTGGACCGCTTTTAATGATTTTTGATTTGTTGGATTTGCTTCAGCCCTGAATAGAAGAATAAGTATTGAAAACATTGGAAATATGTTTAAAAAAAATCTCCCATACAAAATGTTCCTGAGCGTCGTAGCCTGTCAAACAGTCACGTTCATCCCGGGAACGGAAAGGGACACGCCTTTAATTAGAAATACTTGTTGGTTTCATTGAGTAAGTTAAAATTTGATGTTATATACTGTGATAAAATATGTGCAAGCGTAACTTTTATCTCTTAAATAAACCTCGAACGAGAATATTTGGCGCATACTTCAAAATTTTCCTCATTGTTTGACCTTTTGCTTTGGTGTAACCTTTTTCCACTCGACATCATTGCCATCTCGTTATGTAGCGGCCGCTACAATATAAACGTCCAAATATTTTTACCAACTACCCGACGAATTCGTAACCCAATTGTTTTATTATAGATACGGAAATGAATAAAAATTCGTGTTACAGCACAGCGGGTACGTAAATTTTATTTTATATATAAAATTCTCTTGTCACAATGTTCGTAACCATGCTCCTCCGATACGGCTTGACCGATTTTTATTAAATTTTATATACATATTCAGTAGGTCTGAGAATCGGTTATTTGTCATTTTTCATACTCCTAAGTAATAAGGATGGCTTACATGCATGCAGATTTTTCTATAATAATAAATAGTTAAGACAATCTAAATTCAAAAGATATTCATTTATACTCTTTATTGTACACCACAAGAACACATAAGAAGAGAAAACATATAAACGAGAAAAGAGAGAGTACAAAATTCCAAAAGGGCTTTAGGGACGAACTTTAAAATAAAAACCGGGCAAGTGCGAGTCAGACTCGCGCAGTAAGGGTTCCGACCGTCACGTAACACTTTACCAGCTTATTATAAAATTTGTACTTTTCATAAGATTTCTTTGATGCTAGAACAAATTAAGTTTTCAGATTTATTCCTATTCTAGTGCTAGAAGACACAGTTTCTGGCCAAATTTCATTATTATATGTCAACGGGAAAGTATTTTTAATCCCTTTTCCAGTGTACTTTTCTAATGCGACATAAATGACCATAACTTTGATTGCATACACTTAGAGGTTTTATATTTTCACAGCCTATTTAGTATTAATTTCAACTTTACCTCAACGCGTTTCTGACATAACGGGTCTTGATAGACAGACAGACGAACAACTTAGTGATACTATAAGGGTTATTTTTTTTCCTTTGAGGGTACGGAACACTAAAAAAGTAGATAGCGGCCACGCTTTAACGCGGGGTTTAGGCCACCGGGAACTCCCACAAACCGAAAGAAACGCGGCAATACTGTCGCCACTTCAACCTGGAAGTTCCTCTCTAAAAACGCGATGCATCTTCATAGTGTTCCATGACCACGACCACTCTGTCAAGAGTGAACGAATAAGAAGAATCCTAGTTAAAGAAAATTTTGCTAAGGGTTATTGTGAGAAATTAACCTAATGCATAATAAGCAAAAATAAGCCTTTAAACTATTTGACTTGCACACGACTTTCGACCTTAACGTGGCAAACCAATTTCTTGGTCGACTATTCGATATCACTCAGTCTTGCTTTCCTTAAATAATCTATCTTTATATAGCTGTTCTGATTTTAATTAGAAAAAAAAATAGATGTATTAACACAGATTACAATCTGTATTAAATATCTATCAATACTGCCACCATGATAATCATATAAGACCAATTTTATTGGCTGGTTGCAATAGACGCATTAGTGTCATATTGCAATGGTATTGCAACCAGCATTCAAAACAGTATGATTAATTCCTATCGGTGGTCATGATGGTAATATTGAGGATTCCTATAAGTCCAATGTGTTAAATATATCCATTCTTATTCAGTTAGGACCTTGAGACCGAACGCAAGATGCCTGAAATATTAATACGTGTTTACCGATCAAAGAATAACTAATTATCCACTTTAAAGGTATAATAGTGAAGTCTTTATTTTTTATACGTGTTACAAGGTTCAAACGGGCAGGCGGTTTACCTTAGTGACAACTGATGCCCATGGACAGTAGTCCATAAATATACTAGACGAAAGACGTATTGTTTGGAAAAACCGGGAAACTGACTCCGAAGAGAACAAATTTGCATTTTAAAAGAGGTACTGCATGACTTGGTTGCTCCTTAGTGCTCATGATATTGAATACACTTCTTTTGAAATACATATTTTTAACGACTCACCATTATGTACTTACACACAAATAAAAATTAAATGATAGTATATCTATTTGCAGACAGACAGTAGTAGAGACAATCCAATTACTTAAGGTTATTATGAAATATATAAACGTGTCTATGACAAAATTAAAATAACGATAAATCGCGAGCAAAATCTGCCATCTGCGAACTATTCTGGCGTGCGCTGCAAATACCGTTAAGAGTGACACGTACATATATAGTGTATAAAGATAGACTGGCGGACCCGGCAGCCGTTGTCCTGTCCCATCCTTGGGTTACTTACTATTTACTACATTCTATTATCTATTAAAGTGAATTATAATTTAATTTATTAATGATATCGCGTTTATTTTCGACTGACACCTGTCATTAAGTCTTTTTTAGAACTGACCAGTTCTCTTTTACGCTGGGAAATGCGTTTCGAAGTAACTTTTTCGAACAGCACCCTAACCACGGAACGTAAGGCCACACTTTAACAAATTTTAAGGAAATTTGGTCAAAAATTAAGTATCTACTTTTATTACATAAATCTAACGAGAATCGAGTACTGAGTACTCTCTTTAAGTATTCAAAGTGTCTAACCATTAACCCTGTTTATTATATAGATTTACATTCCGCGGCCTTTATTAGAAGAAAAGACAATATTTTTATTCTTGCTCATGCTTTTTTAAAACTGCTAAAAGAATATAAAATATTTAAAAGACATGGCAAGAGCGTGTGAAGACACGCTTATATAGAAGGGTTCCGTATCTGATAAGCTATAAAAGTATTTTTTCAATAACTTCCTTTCATTCCTCGCCGAAAAAGCCTCTCACCTTGGTGTGCCTTTCCCACATTGGGTTGCTGATGACTCGGTGCAGTAGCTAGCTTGTAATACTACGGAACCCTAAAAAGCCCAATATTTCAATCTTAATTGGGATTATAATCGAGCGCTTTACTTTATAACGTAACAGCATGTTTACCTGTAACCAGCCCCAAGATTTCTGTGTCCTTACTTAACTTACTGCTTTGTAACCTCATGAAAATCCTTTAATTTAAGTGAAAAACCTAATTTAAATTAAAAACATACAATGATTTTAGTCATTGCTAACTTATAATTCCTGTTATATTGTTCTTTCTTTAATAAAAATCCTATAATATTATAATTTTCTAGTATTAAAGATGTTACAGTATTGCTTATTGGACCGATCATGCATTAGAAATTACATGCAGTGATTATCTATCCTACACTTCTACTTAAGCCCCCGTCCTTATAACATAAGTGCACATACTGTTATACCACACAGAGAGCCCCAATAGCTCAACGGTATAAGGTATGGACTGAAATCCGCAACGTACCTGTCCCGAACTTTCTTTGTGTTTTCCCTCCATAGCTTGTTGCGCGATCTTAAATTTGTGCATAAGGCCAAGCCGATTGTACCAAGGATTTTTTCATATAAATGAACATTTGTTTGTACATGAAGATATATTGTGCCTGCGATTTCATTCACACATACAGGTTAATCTAACAAAATAAGTATAAAATGAGGTTGTTTCGTGATATTTTTGGGTCGGCTAGTATTGAAAGATTGTGTGAGTTTTCTCGATTTAGTTAACTCAAACGAACTTTATTTTAAAGCTCGTGCAATAATGGAATTTACATCTTTAGAATTGAGCCTAACATCCCATCAGAAATGCCTTAAATTCTACGTGAATTATTTAACGACTTCGAGTGGTTATTTGTTATTCTAAATTACAGCAAATTCTAACTTTGAGACGTTAGACGCGACTAAAATTTATCGTCGTAAGATGACTTAAATATTATCAACGACCCATATGTAGCACGGTGTCTGCAACCTTCAAACTCAGAGGGACGTAATTCAAAATTTACTTTTAGTAATAGAAAGGCCACACTAATATTATCGCTACTTTTACAGTAACGCTAGTTTTTTTATAAGATTTATAGGAATAGGTCGTGTCTAGGAATAGGAATCTATCGTGAATTATTCTATATAACACATTATTGCCATTAAAAGAATTGAATAACCTCTTCAAATATTGAATAAAATTATTACATTTCAATGTGAGTCTCAAAATTGCAGGGAACAGCTACAATTTTATATGAATCGTTATAAACCTCCCTTAAACCATGATTTATTAGGTAACCATATAAAATGTAGTTACTTTTAATTTTGTTTTTAATCCTATTTTTATTTATTATTTTTGCACACGTTATACAACTGCCACATCTGCCTTATAGCTGTAAAAAAGATTAGTGGAAGCTTAATTGGCTTATAAATTCGTTTATATTTAATTTAATATTGACGTAATGTTATGCTGTTTGTTTCCCAAAAAGAAATAAAATAAATAAAAATGAAAGAATATAAACAAAAGAATTCGAAAGGGAGTAGAAATATCTGCCATAGCGTTAACTCACGTTTTGTATTTGATTCATCTTTGTGAAGTGCTGAAAAGCGTGTTTTTATCGACATATATGTTAATACGTGAAGCCAAAATTTTGGTACCATTTTACGAACATTCCTCGAACGGAGAAGTATCAAACTTGGCACAGTTATAGTTTATATAGAGGAGTTTGTGCGAATGTTAATATTTTACGTTAATATGCATTATTAATATATTAAATTATTAAAAAAAACACACGCACACTAATGCCAAACGATTTACACACACACACGTATGTATATATTTGACAATAAGATGGATCAATTGTCCTTTTTTCGAATCAGTACTTGACAAATTTAATATATTTAATATTTCATTAATAATAAAATTTGCTTTAATATACAGATACATATGCACATAAAAGAAATAAGTAACTTGCGAAATATAAGTATTATTTCCATGATTTTTTTTACATTACGGAAATGCACCTCCATTATATACAATCAGATATTTTAATGAGCGAGTGCAAAATAATGCAAAATTATGTACTATGTTCGGATATCTTAAATTCATGTGAGATTACCAAAAATTTTCAATATTTATACCCGTCCAACTTGACTTTATATTTGTGTTTTTAACTTATTTTATTAAAAAGGCAAAAATACCTGTATCTAAGTGTTGGATGGAGATATTGAAATAATTCTTAGATTGGCTGATAGAGGACATTGATAGAAAGCTATCTGTATCATTAACACACTTTAGACCTAAAACGTAATTGGTCAGTTTCTTATTAAGCATGCGATATGTATTTTGAAATATAATTTATTGTCGATATCACAAACAAACACTTTTATTTATATATGTAGTATACAGGTTTATATACACATTTTTAAGATATTTTAACGTTTCAAACTGATTCTTTATGACTTTCGTCTGTATAGATCAGTTATTTTCAAACTGTGGGTCACGACCCCTAGCCATAAAATATAGGCCATAGTAAATTATAATAAAAACACAATTCCACCACCACTTTGTTTTAGTTCCGTAGTCCTACAAGAAATCCTTTTTGTTTCCGTCCGCTCTGTCCGTCGGTCAGTTCACTCTTAAAATGATCCAAACCAATCCATTTCCATTGTGAAATTCTCCATATTGATAGGACATGCTAAAAACTCATCACATATATTACTTTCGGACAACAACTTTTGAAGTTTATTTAACAGTTGTCTTTATCGCGCATCAGATACGGATCCCTTTGATATAAGCGTGTCTTGACACGTTCTTGGCCACTTTTTATTTGAACGAGACCCCGATCCCGATGGTACTATACGTAAGCCAATGAATGTGCCCATCGCGCAGATAAGACGCGCCAGGGTTGCACAGGAGATAACATCTAGCCAACTGCAGTTCAATGCGACCACACGGAGGTTATCAGTGAAAAATAATTGCGTATACGATTACACTGGACCGGTTCTCCATTGAGTTGGGACACAAAAAAAATTTCTCGTAATAAGGTCCTTACGTGTACACATAAGGAATTTATGAGACAATTATAGATATAATAGCTGTACTTAAGGAGTCTATGAGACCCCTATAGATACAATACCTGTACATAAGGAGTCTATAAGACTGTTATAGATATAATAGCTGTACACAAGGAGTCTATGAGATTCTTATAGATATAATAGCTGTACTTAAGGAGTCTATGAACTGCCTATAGATACAATACCTGTACATAAAGAGTTTATGAGACTCCTATAGATAGCTGTACCACGCCGACTTCGTCTTAAATATTTAAATAAAAAGTAATAATATTTAATGTGTCCGAAATTAATCATGAAGAAACGTATGTAGTCTAGTATCAATCTAGACATAAGGGAAATTGGTATTGCTAATAGCATTCTTGCCTATCCAGCTTCGGAAAAGGCAAGAAGTTGCGGCAAGGAAACATTAATTGTCACAATCATAGGTTTTTTGTATAATGAAGGTGATGATATTTTACCCTCCATCTATACTAATATTAATAAAATCATTATATATAATATGTTAATATATTATAATATTTTAAAATTATAATACAAAATTGTTTTGGCATTTGCATTTGTAGGCATTATAAAGGCCTTTTTAATTGACAATTGTCAGGCATTGTAAAGGCTCTGAAACTACTGGACCAATTTGAAAAAAAATTTCACCCTTAGATTCGTACATTATCTCCGTAAAATATTCTATATATTTTCAAAAAGTTAGGGATTCGTATGAAAGCTTCGATATGTAATTACCCCTGCGAAGGCCTGGGGCCCGCTAGTAATTATACAATCAGATATAAAGAAGGTTTCTTGTTATTTTTTTAAATTTGATTTTTTTCCTGACCCTACACAGTTTCAAGTAATTTTTTTTTTCAAGAGAGCAAAATTGCATTTCTTGCATGGTCTAAAGTTGCGTGTGAAATGATCCTATTAGCAACGACTTAAGATAGCACGCGTTTTAAAAAGTTTTCACGTACTGTACCAGTGTCGGATAAGTTTAATTTTTACCCGTGCGAGGGAGGGACGGGCCGATCGCTAGTAAAAATATTGAATGCACGTTTATTCTCAGGTACTGGCTTTTACCGATGGAGAGACAGTCTCCATCATGCCACCTGCTCAGGATCACAAACGCATTGGGGACGGAGACACGGGACCCAATACGGGCGGCATGGGCGCCTACTGTCCCTGCCCATTGATAACCCCCGAACAGCTGGCCGATGTCAAGGACCAAGTACTGCAACGCGCTGTGGATGGACTAAAAGCTGAAGGCATTAAATACGTTGGTAAGTTGGAATGATTTTTTGAAAATTTTCAAATTTTTTTGTTAATATATTAACCGTTCTAAACGTTTTAGGTCTATCTAGAATCTAATACTAACTATTTCCTGAGACTCCTTAATCCGGTTTCTTGGTTATGGTTAAATTGAGTTAATTATACAGGCACCTTCTTTTCAACGTCCGCTTTCCGCCAATCTAGCAATTATTTCGATATCTCTATCCAATGCAGATATACAGCAGCTATTTTTGTATTTCTAACTAAAATAAGTTTTTAGTTAAAAAGACAAATAAGAAAATATAACTAAAATAACATATCAATATCATTAATCACTTCATTACTTATTATTAAAACACGTCATTTGTTATTATAATGCCGTTTTTATCGATTTATTAGCGGAATAAGAGTTTTTTGCGATTTCCCAAAAATCAGCCTTTTTGAGTTAGGTCAGTTTATGAATAAGCGCGCGATATGTAGATTCGCCTTTCCCCTCCTAATCATATGAGCTTGAATTAAAAGAAATGAATCAATTTGAATTGGGTTGACTGTTTGCATGAAAGCCGATCAAAACAACACGGACGAAGCCGCGGTCAAAGCTAATTACATATATAGAGATTGTCGCACGGGTGTGGCAGAGCCCTGTGGTGTGAGGTTATCGGAACGCACAAAAAAATGATTCCACAGTTCGCCCGAAATTGTTTTTGAATGATGTAATACGGCTCCGTCGTGATATGTTAACGCGTCGCGCGTGTATCGAAATCTAGAGGAAAACAATTTTTTTTGTCTGTTTATTTGTTATGAGTTATTTGTTAACCAAAACTGAAACGGCTTTTATTCGTTGATGGCTTGTGTTGTAAGGATTAACAAAGGTTACTTCAATCCAACAAAAAATTTAGACTGCCCCAACAAAAGTTACAACCCTCAAAATTTGACAAAATCAGTTTTAAATGGAGACCTGTTTATACTATCATCTGCGTATTTTTGCTAATCTTTACAGACAATTCAATATTTGATTTCATAGTTCTTTCATTCTGTCTAATTTTACTAAATTATGGACTATCACCAATGGCTGCAAATGACCAGAGGCCTTAGCACGAATATTCTCGATAGTTTTACTTACTTTTACGTTCGAAATCGAATGTCAAATGAAACATTAATGCTACCGTTTCACACAGCTTAGTTGCGAAATATTGCTAGCACGAATGAGATCAGAACTCGAACGTATCTAATCCTCGATGTTACGGTCATGTAAGTCCTGTAAAATTGAAGCACGAAACCTTCATTTGAAGTTTCTTTTCGAACGTAAAAGTAAGTAAATCTATCGAGAGTGTTCGTGCTAGGCCCTCATACAGGTCAAGAAAGGGGTGGCTAAATGACTCAGACGCTTTTACGGAATAGACGTGGATAAATGTAGCCCGGGATAGAAAGAAAAAGAATAGTTTTAGGGGGGGGGGGAGGCTTTTGCCCAGCTGTGGGGCACTAGGGGTGATCGAAAAAAATCTTCCCCAAACTTACAACCCCTAATTGACCCTCCTAAATACATAATTTCGAAAACTTCCACATGTGAACTGGTGACTGATGAACACAGGTGAACTGGCTGTCCGTTTGTCTGTTATCGTACAGAAACGGTTCGGTTTCAACACGTGGAAAGCATATTAATGTAACATATTAAATATTGCATTTACACATACATATTATTTAGCTGTACATAGTGTATACTATATTGTATAAATTACTTAAAGGTTAATCATACATTTTCAGCACGAGTACGCAATAACCCTTATCTTGTCCATTGGAATGACTTAACGCGCAGATTTGTTTGTTAATACTAGTCTTTAACCCTTGGCTTCCCTGTGGTAATTCGTATGAATAGAGTCTCAATAGCTGGAACACGAAGACATCCAGACGTCAATGGCCTTCACGTACGACACCGGCGGCAAGCTCTGCTGCGATTGCGTGTTTTGAGTTGCTTGAATTAAAAAATAATTATGTTACATTAAACATGGTTAACTAGAACCTCAATAACTCCACGGTTAAAGGTACTGACTGAATTCTGCCAGGTAATCGGTTCAAACCTAGAAGCCTCACACAAGGTAATAATAAAAAATAGAGGTAAGTTTTAATTTCATTGTCAATTCGACTGTATTTTTGTTAATGTGACAAATATTAAAAACATCAGAATTTTTTGACCGGGTGAACAGATTTTGATGATTCTTTTGTTATTTGAAAAACTTCCCGTGTGGTCCCGTTTCAATTTCATCCAATTCTGACAATCTGAAGTCGGTTTTATTAAAAAAAAGAGAGATTCTTCTTTTCCTAGCGTTATCCCGGTTATTTTCCAGGGTCCGCTTAGATTGCAGAGGATTTGGCTGTGGGGCGAGTTAAGATGACCGATTGCCATCTGACGTCATACTCGGCACCCCCACGATCTCTACAACCTTTCAAATTTTACACTTTGAACTTATGGGCACACACTCTTTCAATATCATTGTTGCCATAGTAACCACCGATATAAATTCATCATACTGTTATCAGTGATTGTAGCACTGCTAACGCGACTTGTTTCTTTTACCGCTATTACGTCCGGCAAATACCATTCGTCTTATGCCGGAGCCAGACATAGCTTCATTTGCTTGATCATTTCAATGATCACGTAGTGTGGCCGTGGACTTTCTGTAACTTCACAAAGTTTTGTAGTACTTTGTGGACTTCAAGGACAAAAATGTACAAACATCTTGAGCTATGTCTGGCTCCGGCATTATATTAACTGTCAAATTTTATTTTTCTGTGAATAGAACAATATATTTCGTGATACGCAAAAAGGATTGCGGGAAAAATTCTACCAGCCGGCAATCGGTAAATCGGTAAACATAAGAAGATAAGATTCGCAGCCATAATCATCATGGTGGCAACCTGTTAATACTTATCTATTTATTAATAAAGATATATATATATTTTTTATTACAAGGGGTAAACGAACACGCCGTTTACCTAAGGAGCGATCCCTTTTTGGTGAAATGGTATCAAAGCTATGAACACATTCCTGTGCAAACATTGCTTGTGCGCTACAGAAACGCAGCAAGCGACAGTGCCCGAGCGCTTGTTAACTTCCGTTGTTTTCACCGGAAAACGGACCACTAATAAACGGAAATCCTTATTTATTATTATTATTTATTTAGAGCCTAGTTTTTCCCACTGCAAGGCAAAGGCTTCCCTTATATATTATTTTTTATCTGATGGGTGCACACACGTTCGCTGTCTGCTGAAAACAACGGAGGTATACAAGCGCTCTTAAACCATTGTTATGCTGGACTTTTTGTGCGTTGTAGACACTTTGGGTAAAGCAAAACCATAGATTCGCAGGGAACATGGATGTAGAAACCTTTCTGGTTTTCTGTACATTACTTTCTTGTTGTAATTTTCGGCTCGATCCCTTGGCATTTCGTACAGATGTGGTTTCTCTCAGCGTCTTTTACCGCATATATCATGGGGAGTGTTCGGAGGAATTGTTCGGACTTATACCGACCGCTGAATTTCACCACAGGACACGTGCAGTGCCGGAAAGAAATAAGGAAAGCTAAGGCACTATACGGGATATATAATCTAGGAAGAGAAATATATATATATATATATTATATGTTGCTACTAATTTAAGTATATCACTTAATATACAAACTTTAGATTAAAATTTTAATTAGAAGTATAGTACTTTAATTATTATTTTCACTGAACGCTTTATCATCAAGTGGTTGAAATTGGGTCACAAATCAAATAAGCAAAACTTAAATTCTTTGTATAATGACGTTGTAATATTTGATAATTACCATTTTTACCGTTGTCTTGACTAACGCTTTGACACAATCTTATAGTAAAATGTTTACATGTGTGATTAAATGAGTGTAAACCAATTGGCATTGGTGTGCGTGAGTATTTATTTTAATTATTTAATGTATAATACGCATTTTACAAAAATATCAGCATTCGCACACCCTTTTATATATAAACTACAATTGTGCCAAATTACAATCCATCATTCCTCCGTCCGCGCAATTTTTTTGAAATGGTAGCGAAAATTTTCGCTTTACCTATTAGATAATGATTTAAATGTGAAAAATTAACAAGCAACAGGCTATTTTATAAGACAGATAAAACTCAATATGCAAGACACCTACCGAATGAATGAACTGATACCAGGGATATCAGTTCTGTTAAAGTATATTCGAATTATTGTTAAAAAACTTTATTTTCAGAAGTTTATTCGCGTAAAATTTTCAACAAACTCTTTGGAATTCAAAAAAGTACTCGAATAGATTTACAGTTTAGAGATTTGATGTCCAAACTTCACCGTCACCACATTGTTTCTGGTCGTATTTAGGCAAAACGTGATTCAAAAAGTTGCGTGAAAGCTTCGTGAACTCATTCACAACTTCCCTCCCTGTTTGTTTAATTAATATTAAATCCAGGTCGTGTGCAGACGTGCAAAACTTTCCGAAGTTCGTTAATTTGTAAAAGGGAAAACCGTGATGGGTGTCGACGTAGTTACGGATTGTTTACTCTTTGGTGGATGATGTTATTAGACCTTGAGGAGGTCGTGGCCTAATCAGTGGTCGACATTTGAGTCGATCGCTAAGTTAAGTTGCTCTGGCTGCGACCGGGTGCGGGAAAGGAGTGGATTGGTTTAGCTCTAGATAGAGGAGAGTGGTCTAAGAGTGGGGAGGCCTTTGCCCAGCTGTGCGTCATTATGGGCTAATTAAAAAAAAAATTGACAGTCATTTATATTATAACAGTGGTATCTAATGCACTTAAGAGCTCAGTGGGGTCATAAACGCCTATTGTAAAAGTGTGATGATATCCTAAGTAATAGGGTAATATTTTACAGACGCATGACTTCCCTTAATGTAAAGAGATTAGCGACGACTAATGAAATTCTAATGGAGATGACACGTGACATTAGATAGGTATTCAATAATATTCTTAATTTCTTATTAAATAAGGGGCAAAACACGATGCTTCCGTTCCGTTACAAATTAAAACCTTTAGAGACTTTAAACACTTCGGAAAAGTCTATGCATATTTAATAGGATTAAACACTTTAAGATTAGAAATATAAAGCACTAGCGGATCCGGCAGACGATGTCCTGCCCGAACGTTGGATTACTTACTATTTACTTCATTCTTTTATCCTATAATATTATCCCCGTTCCCGTTTCCTTATAAAAACACGTTACCTACATACATTTAACTGGCCCGTTGGCGCAGTGACTCTGCCTTCCGCTCCGGGGTCGTGGGTTCGATTCCCGCCTCGAGTCTGGGCGTATTACCTATATATTTCTACAAAAATATATATGTATTTGTGTATACCAGGCGTCTGTAACCTATAACAAAAGCATTAATAGCAATACTTATTTATTTATATATCGAAGAAGGCTATAGACTATATATCATTACGCTAAAATTGAATATTTTTTTACCTAATTTTACGAAAACGAAGTCAAGGGGAACAGATAGTATGTATATAAAACGATATTATTCTATTTCTACTCATGTATGTCTTTAATCGTCCTAAATTCTATGTGCTAAAAACCTCTCTCTATTACGTTTACTCTTTCATTCTTGTTTTAACATTGCCGAATAAGAGTCGTCCAGAGCATGCGAAAATATATACATACAAATTACACCATCCTATTCCAACTTCTGTATCGGCTTTAAGCCTCCAATTTTCCTATATTACACCCAATAAGAAGAATAAGTTTAAAAAGAAAATGCTGGAAGCCTCCTGGTGTTGCAGTTCTCCATGGGCGTTGGTAGTCACTCCATGTGAACCACCTCCCGTTTGCCCCTTATGAAAAAATATATACTAAGGGAAGGTCCCTAGGTCATAACGGTCTAAAATGTTACGAACATCAATTTATTATAAAATTCTAATGTTATTTAAAGCTTCTAAAAATATCGAATTCTCTTCTTGCTTTTAACTAGCTGTACCCGCGACTTCAGTCGCGTAAAATTAGGAGTAAACATTTAGCGTGATGTTATATAGCCTTTAGCCTTCCTTGATAAATGGGCTATCTGACACTGAAAGAATTGATCATCGAACCAGTAATTTCTGAGATAAGAGCGTTCAATTAAACAAACAAACAAACTCCTCATATATTACTACTACTACTGCTTTATATATTAGTATAGAAGATTAAAAATTAGGGATTTGGACTGTTGCATACTTGTACTAGGGAAGACTGGTAGATACAAAGGGAGGCCTATGCCCAGCTGTGGGCGATTATAGGCTAATAAATAAATCCTATAATAGGCTAAGTAAATAATATGGATACACCCCACTTCATATTGCTGCTTTGAATGAATTTTCAGCCTGCGTCCTATTATTACTAGGTAAGAAATAGTTTGTTTTTGATGGCGATTTCAGTAATCTTGGAACGCAAATGTGGTGATCAGATTAAAATCGTCTTTTCCAAATTAATTTGTAAAATATCCCATATGGCAAAATATGCTCACAGAAATGATGCATACTACATTATATAAGAAAGGTAAAAGCTAGTCGGCCTTATGCATTTACCCTAGCCTTGTTAGGAGTTTAAATAAAATGGAACCAAGAGGAAGAATGTATATATGCCAAAGAGAAAGGTCACCTTAAACGAAATGTCGAAAACCGCGGTACGTACAGGGATGGAATTTGGCAATGAGATAGTTTATAGTTACTACATATCTGCTAATAATAGATTTTTCGATAGAGCCAGGATGAGGAGGTCTAAAGTAAAGTTTAATTTTACGCGAATTAAGTCGCGGGTAACAGCTAGTATTGAATAAAGCGGAGTTCACGGCGCATCGTTTTGCATTGCATCAAAATTTACATTGCAGTCTCATTCGGTTTTAAAACACGACAAAAACCGAATGCACGTATGAACGCGCGTATTGAAATACTGGTGCGACTGAACCGGGGTTTATGAAAAAACTGATAGCAACCTAGACACGATGCCATGTGAACGCAGCGTAATATGTTATTTAGTGCTAATAGACACTTATAAATAACATGTGCTTTTACCATAAGCGTCGATCGCTCGTTCCTATCTAATACCCTCAAAGAGTATTAAATCCTGCTCACCAGTAGAACACGACACTAATAATATTATATGGTTTCTGAAGAACGTCGGGATAGAATTTCCACATTAAAAATAATAATACCACACTTACTGCTAAACGTTTATGTTTTAGGGTTAAAAAAGGATTTCTGAACGATCATCATAAAAATCGATGTCACGATCTTTACATCGATGATGTTCAAAAGAATAATTTATTGATTTTAGTAAATAAAATTTGCAATGACACTCATATTATGCAATTGAAACACTAGTATGATGGAAGTAAGATTAGACCTAAAATATTTCAATGAAATTTCTATAAGTTCGTAAATAAATAATCCCGTGCAATGAAGTAAACTTCAATACTGCGATACTGCTTATTATATGCCGCTTAATATAGTATTATTAAATATCCATTTAATTGCCACCTTTTATTTGTGGAGAGATTGCTTCAAAACAATCTATTTAACAGTTAGATGCTAACGAAAATAGAATGTTGTCTATTGTTTTTCTTTTAATTCGCTTTTTAATAAATTCACTGTGAAGTTTCGGTAGTTTTAGTAAAGGATAGACCGATAAGCTAAAGTCGTGACCATTCCTAGCACAAGTTTTAAAAAAAAGCTCAATTGGAGTGATAACGAAAGTTCGAAAACCGCGGGACGTATAAAGATGAAATTTAACAGGGAGTTACTTTATAGCTAGTAGGTATCCGCTAAGGACGGATTTTTCGATAGGACCGGATGACGAAGTTGCGAGAAACCGCTATTTATCTTTATAAAATACTAGCGGACTTGGCAGACGATGTCCTGCCGGAATGTAAAAATCGATAAAAAGATAACCTAGATACCAAATGCAGCGCCATTTGCCGGGCTAATTTGTGGATGTAAAATATCCAGGATGCCACCCAAATGCGTACAAAGAAAATTCGTTCAAAGCGGTCCAGCCGTTTAGAAGGAGTTCAGTGACATACATACGTACAGAAGAATTATATATAAAGAGACTAGCCACCCGGCTCCAGCCCCGTACACCTCTAGCACTTAGGAATAATATATCTTTTTAACAGCAAAACATTTTTCACATACTTTTTTCTTTATTTCTTGCTAAATTTTTAATTTATTGTCATATATTTATTTTTTAGCTGTTTTGTAGTATTTTTAAAGATTAAATTGTTTTCATTTCATTTCATTCATTTCATTTCATATAGATCAGTAGAACCGGATGTTACCCGGAAGAAATTCACAAAATTTATAATATAGTTTTCTTCTGCCATTTATTCCGTTCTAGCACCATGGTCCGCTTAAATTGCAGAGAATTCGTCTATGGGGCGAGTTAAGATTACTGACTGTCATCTAACGTCATCTCTAGAACCCCCACAATCTCTACAATCTCACCACTAATATCACTCAGTGACCTTAATAACGACCCACTGAATTTTTGCCTTTCGAAACACGGAGGAGGTCGTATAATTAAAAACCAGTGTTCGACTTACTCACTCATCTATCACCCTGCCAGCTTATTGAACTAGCGGTCAACTTCAACCACCTCAAACTCTTTATAATATAGTATAGATAAATAAGTTTGAGAAGGTTGCCTTATCAGTGGTCGGCACTTTTGTCGATTTGCTGCGATCGGTTGATATAAAGGGACACATTCAAGCACAGGTTTATGTTTTATTCGACCTCCTCTGTGTTTCGGAAGGCAAAAAAATCAGTGAGTCCCGATTACGGTCACTGAGTAATGAGATTGTAGAGATCAGGGGGTTCCGAGGATGACATCAGATGGTAATGGACATCTCAACTCGCCCCACAGACACATCCTCTGCAATCTAACCATGGTGCTAGATCCGGATAACGCTAGGAATAAGCTAGATAGATTAATAATTTAAAAATGGACTGATTCACGATGCAATAGTTATAGTAAAAATTAATAAATTATTAGACAGTCGTTCTGTAGATAGGATGAATACGCGCGAACCATCGCCACATCGCTCGTGGGAAACGCGCTTTCACATTCTTGCGGGCTGAATCACTCGGAATGCGGACCCGGCGTCCGCTACTTTTTTCAGGATCCAAAGATTAAATAATTACTCCTAGCAAGGCGTCTTTTAAAACAAGCGGTAAAAGTTATAGGCCATAGACAATCTATTGTTTAATTTTACATAAACGCGAAATGATTTACTGAGTTACTGGTCTATTTTAAAATTAGACTCATGAAATTTGATCTTATTACAGTTTAATTAATTTCCCCTGCTCTATGTTGTAAATTATGATTTTTTTTAAATTTAAATATTCGAATTTTGAATACTTTTTAAAAAAATTAATAATTGAAAACTCTTATGAAAATTGTATGATTCTAAAATATTTTTAATCTGTGTCTGAGTTGTGTTTTTATTTTTGATGCTCATATATTTTTAATTTTTAATATTTTTTTAAAGTACTAAGCTTTAATAGTTTTTTTTATATTTATTATATTTAATGACAGACCTTAAACTAAAAAAAAATATATTTTATTTTGAAGATGACCGCCGGGTGCACGCACGAAAAAGTATGACTCATTGTCACGTTCCGCTGGAGTCAGTATGTGTGCAAGCTAGAGTGCGAAACAGTCGAACGGTCGGCCTAAGCGTTCGCCATTATCACGTAAAATTATTGCCCTTAAACCAACTTTACAGACAAACATTTTTTTTTTATTCAACTCTCAAACGATAAAAACATCAAACATCCTAGCATTGTCTCGGTCTATCTGTGGCAGCCATTTTATCTTTCGCGGAGCAAGTGATCTCCACACAAGTGGAAGGAGAACGGGACTGGTGGGTGGAGCGAAGGCGGAGGACTGGACCCTCCTCTCGATAGCTCCGCCTTATGTTCCTCCCAGAGGCTGTGGTGTGGTCCAAGGCATAAGATGTAACGAGTTTACAAGAAAACAAAATTACCTTGCTTAGAAACGCGAATAAATACGAAGGGAAGTGGATGCAATGCCGCATGTCGAAAGCCCCACGACTGAAGCGGATGTAGAATTTTTTTTTTTAAAAGAATATTAGCAATGTTTTTACAGAATGCCTAATATACACGTTTCCACTCTTATAATTTTAAATTAATTTAATTAATTCTAATGGCACGTGTCTTTATGCAAATACTTATCTTACTTTATCTCATCTAATCTTACCTCATCTCATCTCATCCCATCTCATCCCATCTCATCTTATTATAAGCTTGTATCAGAAGTCGGTGCGACAATGCCACAGCAGCGTCGGATTTGAACCGGGTACAGTCTACCCCTTCTACTATTGAACTTGTGAGGTTCTAGATTGCAACGATTCTCCCTCGTATATAAGTATTAAATATATATGATTGACTAGTTATTTCTCGTGACTTCTAGACCCGTTAGACCTTAATCTGGCTCTGTCGAAAAATTGGTTCTTTTTTTCATATAAAAAGGGGCAAACGGGTAGGTGGTTCACCTTAGTGACTACCGATGCCCATGGACAACTGCAACACCTGGATCCTTCTAGATCGCAGATGCGTTGCCCGCTTTTGGGAAATGAGTATGCTCTTTTCTTGAAGGTTCCTAAGTCATATCGAAGTTCTAAAATTCGTTCTTAGCGGATGTCTACTAACTATAAACTATCTTCTTGCCAAATTAAATCTTTGAACGTTACTCAGTTTTCAATATTTCATATGAGGTGACCTTTTCCTTTTACATGTAGATGAATAAATAGTTGACCGGCCCGTTGGCGCAGTGGGTTATGTCCCTGCCTTCTGCTCTGGGGGTCGTGAGTTCGATTCCCGTCTCGAGTTTTGGCGTATTGTCTATATGCATGTATTTATAAATTTCTAAAAAAATATTTGTATATAACAGGCGTCTGTTACCTATAACTCAGGCATTAGGTTGTTTACCTTAGGAACGGACGTCCCTGTGTCATATTGTACAGCATATACTTATTTAAAAAAAAAATTACAAGATATATATTTGATTAAAAACATTTTGTTTGCTACAGATATGTAATGAACAGAGAGACGTACAAAATGTTTTAATCACCGATGCTGCCCGCTCATCTCCTCTAACTTGAGCCGGCTTCCAAACATAATATATTTTCCAAGAATCGTCGCGGCGTTTTGGGTTAATTTATAACGACCTTGTGCCTCCATTTAAGAGCTAGGGTTGTCTAAAGCGCATTTTAAATCCCCGACGAAAAGGGAGTATTTATAAGTTTAACGTGTTTGTGTTTATGTGTGTCTATTTGTTACAAAGTAACTTCTAAACAGCGGTGTAGCTTGTCATAATGGGGCCCTGTGTCAAAATGTGTTAGGTCAAAGAAAGTGCCTTTACGATTAATATCACAAAGTGACATTAATCGGGTCCAACTGTTTTACGTGCCTTCCGAAACACGGAGGAGGTCGGATTTTCTGGCTGGCCCGTTGGCGCAGTGGGTAGTGACCTTACCGCTCCGGGGGTCGTGGGTTCGATTCCCACCTCAAGTCTGGGTGTATTATCCATATGTATGTATTTATATATTTCCAAAAAAAATAATTGTATATAACAGGCGTCTGTTACCTATAACACAGGCATTAAGTTGTCTACCCTAGGAACAGAAGTCCGTGTGTCATATAAACCTATATATTTATTTTTCTCCTTTATACTATAACTAGGTTGCTGGTTGGGGACTGACAACTAGCGAAAAGGGTTCTCAATCAGACGTTCTCAAGATGCTAGACATGCCCTTCGTATCCTACGACCGATGCAAAGAAATGACGCCAGCAAATTATAAGGTTCTCATTGGCGGAGGCAAGATCTGTGCTGGGTATGCCAACGGTGAGCTGAAGATTGCATTCAATGGAAACAAGTTTAAAATTTAAAATTTTAGGGAACCTCCAACTTACCGGGAGAGACCCTCTGTCTCCCCCCCTCCCAACTACCGGTGAAGCTGTCGAGGCCGATAGGGCCAACAGCAGAAACGAGGGTATAAGTGTATTGCTCGGTTGGCAATATGACTATTATCTTATATGGTCGAATGGCCTTATTATTCGTTCATCCGAGAAGCGTAGTAAAATATTTGAGTTTGCCCACGTGTAAGTAGAATTGAAATAAATCAGTTATGTTTCAAATTTCAGCGAAATAGTGAATAACGTCTATACAAAACTTTGTTCATCAACGGAATAAAAAATAACGGACAAAAAGATGGCATATTTTATACATTACGTAATGTTTTTCTGGTAAATAGCGGTTGTTAGGAACATACACATATTATTTTATATCGGTCCTACTATAGGGCGAACGGAGCGACCGCTCCAGGCGCCGAATCCCAACGGGCGTCTCAGCGAGGGACGACTATTATTATGCGATTATTTTAAATATATTTTGTATTAAAAACATAAACAGAGCAAGTAAAGGGGGCGCCACAATTGGATCTTGCTTCATCCCAAATATTTTACTGCAGGCCGGCACTGTATGTTGGGTAGTATATATCTAAATATAAATTACGTAAATCTTGTCCATCTGAGATGGGTCACAGGTACTAAACAAGTGAAAAAGAGAAGCAATATAAGAAATAATAATAACAATATAGACTAATTACATACAATATACTGATTATATACAGTAAGAAAGGGCAGTATACTAAATAGAGGAGTGATAGATTTTTTTCCATTTCTTTATAATAAGGGACAAAAGGCAGGCGGTTCACTGCAGTGACTACCAACACTTATGGACAACTTCAATGTCTCGGGGCTCACAGATGCTCTTGAGGAATGCCTATGCTCTGTTCTTGTTTGAATTTACATTGAAAATAATAGGTTACCTTTAACTATTTAGCCAGGGATAGAGAATATAGACATAGTATTACTATAAATAAATAACAGTAGACTTATAATCAGTATCAAACAACTAACCTGCCATCACTAGATTCACTTTCCTCACTACGTTCGGATGTTAAAATAGACTTAGCCCTTTTAGTTGTGCTTGTGTTTTTTGATATCGAACTAATATTTGATGGAACTGGTGAAGGAGTACTTCTTACTGAAGCAGGATTCGAGGTGGACTGGCCAGGTGGTGTTGGATTACTCGCATTGTTGAAATATTTTCTTTTTAATTGATGGAATCCGGCGTTTCTTTCTAAGTTTAATTGGTCCGTAAGAATTAATTAAAAAAAAATAAGTAAATATCTACGGAGAGTAACCAAAAGGAGTCTTATTATTGAAAAAGATCGCAAAAAGCTTTGTATAGATAATTTGACAAATTAGGACTGAGAAGATGAAATAATGCAGCTTTGAGAGTATATTATGTTGTTACTGGCTTTTCTAATTTGTGATAATGTCTATACAGATAATATTTTATTTGATTAAAGTAAAATTGTTCCAGTTTTATATCACACTTCTGTCCTATTAGCTCTAGTTTTCTTTCTTGGGTGACGTCCATAATAACGTCACACGAAATTTACGATTGTTAAACCCCTCGTCCGTCCCTGTCACAGGTTGTCACATATTTGAAAACCTTGGTTGTGATGCCAAATAGTCCAGAAAACCGCAGCTTTTTTTTCAATTACTTTATGTAGTATGTTAATAACAAACAAAAACAATTATGGCATGTGACGTTACAAAGCTTTAGACTCCCCTGCCGGTTTATATACTTATACAGTATACTATATGGTGCTTGGAGAGGGATGAAGTGGGGTGAAGGGGGAAAAAGGAGATGGAGGAGAAGGCGAGGTATGCAGGGGTGTGAAGAGGGAGTAAACTCCAGTCGTACGTCGGAGTTGACTCACACAACTTTTTTAAGTGACTTTGAAAAAGAGAAATAAATATAATTTCTGTAACATTTGACGTCTAACGGTCGGTTGCAACTTAAAAGAACAACTCCGCAATACAACACGTTTCAGTAATCCGTTTTGTTCCAAAACTTTAATATTATATTGTACACTAGTTAGACGTTGAAATGAGAACGGAATACAAATTTCTTTCGAGATTCAAAATACGGGAGAATTTTCGTAGTTTTAAGTAACGTTCAAAAAGAGGTTTTTATGTGGATAGTCGATTACAGTATATGTAGGTTCCGTACACCTACATGTTTATTTTGCTGCCCCAAAGTTGATTTATGCTGTTTTTTTTTTATGTTACAAGGGGGCAGACGAGCAGGCAGCAGACACCGCAGTGCCTACCGGCGCCCATGGACATCTGGAAACGAAACTAAAAATCTTACAACTTTTTCCAATGAATAACAATATGTAACAATTGAGTGAAAACTGTTTTATATGATTAAAAAATGGGGAATGATGATGTTTTACAGTTACATATTGATGGCTCCTAGGTAAAGTGTTTACATTTTTACTTTATTACGTTTTCTAAATGAACTTGATGATTTCTAAGTGAATTCAATTCAAAGTAAAATATTATTAGGGTAGCATCAGACCGGACCTGCAGTTCTTTGGGTCTGTAACCTGAGTCAGTGTGTTAATTACTTCTTTCTCACATAAGATTGGCGTGAATTGGTGTTAATACTGTTACATTAAGTGACAGTATAGTCGTATTTCGTTTGGTTTGTGAAAGTTACTTATGCGATGAACCGTCTCTTAGTTTGCCCCTAGTAATATAAAAAAATAGTATTTTACTTTGAAATTAATACAGTAGCTTACGCTATTTTACATAGAAGGAGCCGTCAAGATTTTGACTTAAAATATTTACTAATAACTTTGAATAAATATTTTGTATATATGTGGATATTTAGCAATGAGTTGACTATAGAAAAACATATTTTCAACCGACTTCAAAAATGAAGAGGTTCTTAATTCGACTGCATTATTTATGTTTGCTAGCTCCAAAATCCTATTATAATGTAAAGGATTCTTTTCTAAATTCCTCTAACCCTGTCTGAATTATTCTGAAATGTGGATACCAAAAAAATTACACGACTGAGTTTGTTTCGGGCTCTTCTCAGTGCAAGGTACGTCAGAACCCTTGTAAAACTTTTAATTCGTAAAATATGTTACTAAATTTTGAAATAATGGTTTTAAAAACATAATAACACACACGATGTTCATAAGTACTGTAAAGTCTATGAAAAAAACATTTCTGACTTCGAACTTTCGACTGAGTGAACCGATATTGATGATCCTTTTTTATTTCAATACTGGCGCTTCCCGTGTGTTCCCATGTCAATTTAGTCCAGTTCTAACAATTTGAAGTTGGTGTTTTTTCTTCTGTTCCTTTTTTTTAAATTTATTTACAGGTACAGTTAACTGTCCATAGAGGTCGGTCGCTTATAATTGGGTAAGCGGCATGCCCGTTTCCATCCTAATTGCAGTCCAAACATTATTAAGATCATCGATTATTTTAAATGGGTCGCCAGGGGCTGGCACTCGATCCGTTTACCACGACCACTTCATGTCCTATCTTCCTCTACTTTCAATTAGCATTTACTTTTAGAAGCAAATTTTAGTAGAATTTTCCTTTTGGATTCAACTTCTAGAGGTTTATCTTTATTGCAAGCCTAACCACTAATAAGATCTAAAATTTTATTTCAAATGGCTCACCAAGAGCTTCTTTTATCCGTTAGATTAAAAAAAACTCAAAACTTTACAATATATATATATATATATATATTGGAAATTGTTATAAAGATAAATAAATAAATATATACAGGACTATATGACACACGGATGTCTGTTCCTAAGGTAGACAACTTAATGCCTGTGCTATAGGTAACAGCCGCCTGTTATACAGAAATATATATATTTTTTGAAATATATAAATACATACATATGGGTATATAATGTGTAATGGGTGTATTATCTATAATACATCCAGACTCGAAGTGGGAATTGAACCCACGACCCCCGGAGCCAATTGAAATTATCGTGTCCTTCCTGTCTAGCTACCTGTACGCGGGAGGACCTGAAGCGAGCCACAGAGAATGCTGTACGCGTGGCTGAGTTTTGGGGCGGAACTGTTTGATGCGCCATCGATACGACAAGGCATAAAAAGCAGTCAAGCCGTTTCAGAGGAGTATGGTAACTAACATTGTGACACAAGAATTATATATATATACATATATAAAGCTGAAAAGTTTGTTTGTTTCCATGAACGCTCTAATCTCAGGAACTACTGGTCTGATCCTTTCAGTGTTAGACAGCCCATTTGTTGAGGAAAGCTATAGGATATATATCATCATATTAAAATTGAATCTAATTTATTTACCTACTTTTACATGGAAAAGCTGCAGGCCCAGCTAGTATCTTATATCGTAAAGAACAAATAACTTACAAAAATTATTACTAGAGATTGCTTGGTGGTCGAAATTTGCGTACTATGAGCCTAATATTTTTTTTTTTTATGTTACAAGGGGGCAGACGAGCGGGCAGTAGGCACCGAAGTGCCTACCGTCGCCCATGGACATCCAGCGGGATGTCGCGTGAGAATGCGGGTATTGAAATAGTTGTATCACCGCACCAGGTATTCCTGGAAATCTCATTAGGCCCCCATTTCACTGCCATTCGTGGATGCAAAGTGCCCTTCAAAAAATAGCGATATTACAACTTTTACAATGCGACAAATGAGAGACGATACATCTTTTTTGGGGAATAACTTTTTATATTTATATATACAACTATCTCTGTCTACTTATTGTTATATATACTGTTTATAGTTTACTCGCTGTGCGCGCGACTTCGTCTGCCTAAAATTAGGTAAGATTCAATTTCTCGATAAATGAGCTATCTAACACTGGAAGAATTTTTCAAATTGGGCCAGTTCCTGAGATTACCGCGTTCAAGCAAACAAACAAACTCTTCATATTTATATCTTTATAGATATAAATTTACGTGTGGTGTAGTACTCATAAATAAATGTTTGTTTATTTCCTTCATTATTCACAATGCCGTATCCAAAAGTATGCTTTCGCGCTCCTAGCCACATGCCCTTCACTCCTTAGCAAGTGATGAAAGGACGTGTTTTTATTGGTAAAAACCGCATAAAAATCCGTTGCGTAGTTTAAAAGATCTGCGCGTACAATGTTCGGAAGCGACTTTATTGTATACTATGTAATAATACATAATTCTTATTACACTTCCCATCCACATTAATTCCAGAGTGACAGAAAATACGCCAGGATAGAAAGTAAACGCAATCATTTCCAGGATATTACCGAATTCCCACAAAATTCGAAGCGGGACGTTCTCAGTGAATGTGAGGGATTTAATTTTAAAATCAAATTACAGCCGCCGACTTAGATCGTTCGATATACAGAATTGGTTTCGTTCTGTAACAGCCTTCGCATCACTTGAAAGAGGGATTTTTTTTTTTTGGGAATTTGCCGGCAAAGGTGTGAATTATAGTCCTATATGTCTTTATTACTATTCTATGCCTTTCAGCATATCGTGTAAATATTTCTAAAATAACGTCGATATTATTATGATATATTCTTTCCTTTTTCTGGTTGAGTTCGGGAGTATTACAATACTCGATTAATTTTATTTCTTCTTTTTTTTGTTATAGGAAAGAAACAATGACGTTTAAACTTTTACTTATAAGTTTTACCTAGGATCGTGTATTTTTTTTTCAACATTGCTGTAATGTTGTATAAAATATCATTACCGCACAGTTTTTTATTCTCATATAAATTTACCACTGGTGAGATGTAATCTCTCATTAAGTTTCAAATGTAGGGAATTGGATCAAAAAGAACTATCTTTTTGATTGATTTTGAATCTTAGCCAGTAGGCTCAGAATTCAATTCGACCGAATAAAACCGTAAAAATGAACAAATGACGCGCATTCTATACCTTTGTAAAAATTTGATACTTCATATTGAGCGAATGAAATGAAAATCGCGATGTAGTTATCAAGCTGAAGTGACTAATTAAGGCATTCGTGTTAATTTAGTGCCCACGCTTTCGCTCGGGCACCAATATAACACTCATGCATTAATAACTCACTTTGCGCTCGGTGCAACAATCTACAATTTATTTTTTAAGTTTTGTATGAACTAAAGATATAATAAAATACAAGAATATTATGAAAATAGAGTAATTTGAAGCACACGAATCTGTACCTTTTTTGAGTAACCTTAAGGGTTTTTCTAATATAAGTTTAATATTACAACGCGAAATAAAACTCTTAGCTATATAAGCGAATACTGGAGAAGGAAAAATGAAACGTCACGCTTTTATGACGAGAATCCTACTAAATTAAAAAGTTTTTATTACTTATCTTCTTAGTCACGGTTTAATAACGTCCTATTTTGTTTGTATAATAATCTTTTGTTTGTAAATTCTGGACACAGTAAAAATATAATAAAGAGATATTGTCAAATACGGGTCGTGGTACATTTAGTTTTATTATTTTATTTCTATAGCTTTGTGGTTAGTTTCCAACCACTGATTTAAACTAGGGGTAGTCGAGGCTGGTGCTGGGGCAGCAGAATATCTAGGACGGCAAAATTTGGAGTGTAAAGAACACTTTTATTAGCGTTACCAGCCTTTTTTAGGGTTCCGTAGTACTGGTAAGAACTGCTCAACCTAGTGAGCGACTCAATTGCCGACCACTGGTCAGGTTACGACCGCCTCCTCAGTATTATAGAAGTGGCTCAATACAATTAATCTATACTAATATATAAGGAACGTCCAATAGAAGTCCTATTGGACTTTCCTTATATATTAGTAGTCCTTACAAAGTCTGGCTTTACAAGTCACATTCGGGCCCATAAAAGGCAAACCTAAAAGCCAAGCGTTTCGCCATTGTCGGATACGACATGGATGACATCATCATCAGTATATAAAGCTGAAGAGTTTATTTTAACCATACGACTATTATATAGACACACCCATTATATAGACACGATTATTCATAGAAACAGGCGCTATTTTGCAGTAATCCAATGACAGAGGAAAACTACATTACTTTGCAAAAATCCACGAATAGATGCAAGTGAAATCCGAAAATTACACTCTAAAGTGTACTTCCTTAATATCTCTTAATTTTAGAATCTCCAACAATTACAAACATATTTTTAATGACACTCGACAAGACATCATAATACCGGAGCCAGACATATCAAAGTGGTTATACATTTTTGTCCTTGAAGTCTACAAAACTTTGTGAAGTCACACTAGTCCCCGGCCACACTACATCATAATTGTAAAGATCAATATCAGGTTAATATCCCCATAACTTATAAGGGTTTTGAATATGAAGTTGTATATAAGTTACTGTACGAATAACATTAAATAAAATAAAAAATAATCATTCAAATGATGCTATGTATGGCACGGATATTATGACAGTAGCGTAACATCAAAATTACAAGTTACCGTAATCTACTCCAACACCACCTCCAACAACACCACCCTGCGTTGATGACTGGAGTGATGGATGTGGGGACGAAGCCAGCAAAGCTGAAGTAGGAATGGGCTGGGCACGTGGCCGAGGAAGAGGTGGCGAGACGACTTGGACGCCTTTCCGGGAAAGAAATGGATTCAATTGGGTCAGGAAAGGAAGGTGTGGTTGGAAAAGGGGAGCCATTGCCCAGCGGTGGGACAGTACAGGCTAATTAAAAAAAAAAAACTACTCCACTCGTTCTAGAAATCTTGATATCACGAAATGCTCGTTACAAATTCAAATAATCCATTGACCGAAGCGGTTATTTCGAAGCTCACTTCGTTAGTTGGTTTCGAACGCGACTATTTAGGTGCACCAAATAGTTTTACAGTGGCTAACAGTTTAAGCTGCGGCCTAAATTAATTAGAATCAATAGATACATAGTTTAGTATATCCAACGGGTGTTTTGCTCGAGGTTTTACTATTAATTTAATATAGGTAATCCACTAGGTTAGTTCAATAACAATTCAAATATTATTCTCTCGGAAAAAGTGCTTTTTTGAAATAAAAAATGCTCTATGTCCTTTTTTTTTTAAATTTATTCCAAGGGGCAAAAGAAATGGCGGTTCATAACCTAAGTGTCTACCGACGCCCATGGACATCTGCATCACTAAAAGGCTCGCAGATGCATTATCGGGAACTCTCACAAACCGAACGAAACGTGACAACAGCGGACGGATGGTATAGGGTTAGTGTGAATAGTAGCTAAGGTATTTCGGAGTGGCGTACCCGTAGTGGAGCTAACCAATTATCAGACATATAAAAAGGAAGATCCCTCCCAAAGGAGGCGAATCGAAACCGAAGACGATAATCAACTACGATATTGTCACATATCTATAAGTCAAACAAAGCACAGCTAATAAATAACCAAAATATTATTTTATACGTTTTTGAAAATAATATTTTATATTTTTTATTAAGAAAAGATAAAATAAAACTAAAAAGTAAGAAAAAATAAAGCTTAAAATATATCCAGTCATAGTGTTCTAACTGTACGTACTATTTATTTTAATTATGTACCTAAAATTACATACAGAAAAATACACTATATAGAAAGGAAGTAAACAATGGAAAAACTTATCTCTAAGATTTATTATGTTATTGAGGGTAGTATACAAATATTTTAATAAAATTTACGAAATATAAACACAATTTATTTATAAGTACATAGTCTATTATTTTATTTATTAATTAGATTAAGCAATATCTCACGGAAGAGACTAGCGTCCAAGATACAGACGCGGTCTAGTTTAGAAACTTCATTTGATAATAATTAAACAAAAGCACGTAATGACCACATTATATACTATAATAATTGACTTTTGAATTTGCATCGCGATCTGTACACACAATCATGATTTTGAAACCAGGTCGAAGGCACTCGTTGGAGCGTATAAGCGATCATTATCACGAGATGCCTATACGAGCTTCGACCAGACAACCGCGTGGTATTGAAATGAAATGTGAAATTGCTTTACTGTCAAAACGGGTATATGTCGGATATGTTGGCTGGCTGTTTAACAAGTGCCTTCCCGTGAAACCCAAACAGGACTTCATTATGTATCTGTTCGGGTTTCTACCGAAACTAAGATAAAAATAAAACTAAGATATATTAAAATCTAATTTACTATAATTAAATTGTTTCCTTAAGAAATATTTCATTTATGTAACCTTGCAAATAAACATCGATACGTGCTTCTACTATACGCAAAAATAAGGCGATGAGAAGCAACAAGTTGTTTTATCGTATATCCTATTTATAATTTTTGGTATACAGACATTAGGCATGACGACAGTAATCAGAAATCATCAAACTTATGTATTTATCTGATAAAATAATATACATAAAGCTTAAAGAAACGTCTTATACTGTGAACGAGATGAATAGGGATTAACAAAAAAGGAAACTAAAAATACAACAATCTGCCATGATGGCTAAAACATCCAGCAGAGCGTATGACGTTACCGTATGTTAAAAATGCGTTCCAATAAACGGTCGCCTATGTTTCAAGTGCTTATTCAAGTATTTTGCATTTGACGACTGCGATCGTTACGGTCGCGGCGAAAACTAATACCTAAAATGTATGTATTTTTTTTTGTTTTAAAAACGTTGATTTCAGAACTAAAGAATGAAAATACGTGTGATATTATAATCCAAAATCTAAATATAACCGCTATGATCAAGACGGCAATGCATGTCGCCGTATCTCCCTTTGTCTCTTTGTTGCCTAAATTCGTGGTCAATTCCATTTCGCACTCGTTGCACTTAAAAAATCCTACTTTGTTTTAACCAGCTCATTTGCATTTACGGTGATTTTATTACGACTTTTTTTACGACGTATTTTATAGTGCAAATATTCTAATGTCGAATAATAGGAATTGGTCGGTATTACAGAAAGAATTATGGAGATTTATAAAGAGAGTAGGAATCCAGAATTTAATTATTTAAATTCAAATTTAAATTATTTATTCAAATTTCTAACACTGTCTTTGCAGGTTAAACCCAATGCCGCAATGTGACTCGCAAGTTCCATAAAATACTATTATACAATTTAAAAAAAACAAACCTTACATAGACATCATTCCAAATCATAAAAGTAAAGTAATAATAAAAATCTACCAAAAAAGTCTTCAAAATATTAAAATTTCTTTCACTCTCCGATATACATATGCAGAAAAATCATCGCATGAGTTAAAAGACGAGAAAATAATAAAGAGTGAAATCAAATTCGGGTAATATTTTAGTTTGGGTATACATAGAAATAAATTAAAGGATTCAAGTAACACTTTATCTAAATCAAATACGTTTGATTTGAAAGTTTAAATGAATCTTCTAATAAATACAGGTCAAATACACCCACTTGTGGGCGCGCCGTCAGCCTATTATAGACATTCATTCGTTCGCTCAATGAAATCTTTAATACGAAAGATTTAATCTTCTTTTAATTTTCAACTAGTTTACTTATAAGAACCGATATTAATGAAGCTTTAAATAAGAGAATAATTAGAATGAAAGAGCATAACCACCCGTTTGCTAGATATTCCCTATCTGAACAACTGTGTGGAGCATTCTGACTGTGTAGTGGTCCATGAGATTCGGAATCAAGAATATCAACAAATCGGTATGAACCTCCCCGTTTGTCTCTTGACACTTAACCTCACACAGACTTTACGTCACATTAATAAGACATGTAGATGATACAATAGGTCTTAATTCTATAGAGATCCAGTTAAAATCAGGTGTGACCGCTTCTTGCCAAATAATACGGGTACATTAACAAACAGGAGTTTGAGACACGCTGCCGGGGCGGGGGCGTGCTGGATGGCGGCGCCGGTGAGCCTCCCGCCGGGGACCCGCCCGCGGACTCTGCCCAGGATGCCTGCTCGCGACACAACAATAACGTAAGGATACTCTACGTCTCATTAGACAATATTAATTTGATTGAGTGGGAGCAAAATGAGTATACGCTCGCTCTTTATAGTGGGTTTAGACCAAACGAACATACAGCTAGAACAATAACCTTCCTTCTCGATCTTTTGGTGTAAAAGGAATCTCCTTCTTTCTTAGCATTTACAACAAAATACCAACGAGCAAATAACTAGAATAAGAGAAGAAAAGAAGAATGAAACCATACGCTCCCCTATATATCTAGTGTCCCCCTATCAACGTTGTTGTTACAGAGTATTAATATTTTGTACATATCTTTAAATAAGCATACAGTACCTATATCTAAATTTGTGGTAGAATTTCGACTATTCTACGAAGATTTCTAGTATATTCCATCGCATGCTATCCTATGCCGTCCTTCGCCATCATACACCACTATACGCTATCCTACGGCATCTTACGTCATCCTACACATATAGCACGTCTGTTCATAAAGTGACCTAACTCAAAAAAGATGATTATTGGGAAATCGAAAAAAACATTTTATTATTTATTACTTATTCCGCATATAATTCGATAAAATGGATTTATAGTGTATTGGTAGTGGGCCCTCCTCTATATAAACCATGTAATATTTAGGTTAAGAGCACTAATAAAGGGTTTAAAGAACAAACAAGACGTTTGAATCGAACCAAGTTATCACAATAGTAAAAAAAATATGTATTTCAATAGTAGTGAGTGGTGAATAATTCTGAAACATTACTTGAATGATATTTTATTATTTGTAAGTCTTTTTAACTAAAATAAATTTTTAGTTAAAAGACACAAATTGTTGTATTTCATTGTTATGTGTGTATGACTGGACCGTTGGCGCAGTGGGCAATGACTGTGCCTTCTGCTCCGGGGTCGTGGGTTCGATTCCCGCCTCGAGTCTGGGTGTATTATCTATATGTATGTATGTATATATTTACAAAAAAAAAAATATTTGTGTATAACAGGCGTCTGTTACCTATAACACAGGCATAGCGATTTTCGGATCCACATATTAATTTTGACTGAGTTCTCTATTAGGTTTTCGTTAGGTTATGCGCGAGTATCATGCCTTCTTCCACATAAAAATTTTAGCGTGATGATATTATATAATCTATAACCTTCCTTGATAAATAGGCTATCAAACACTGAAATAATTTTTCAAATCGGTCCACTAGTTCTTTAGATTAGCGCGTTCAAGTAAACAAACAAACTCTTCAGATTTGTAAATTACTATACATTAGTATAGATTTAATATCTATTTATATGAATATATGTTTATTGAAATCTGGAAGGCATCCAGTAAACCTCATCTGTATGTATATAATTTAAGGATGACGCCCTTAATTACATACAATTTTGCAATAAATATATCCTTATCTATCTTTTATCTTTGACGCTTATTGTCTGATCAGATTGATACAGCTTTACTCGCAAGAAGAGGAAGAGAACATACGTAAGTTCGTGGAGGTGTGTCAGGCCGGTGCGGAGGCGGTTTGGCACGACAAGATGGACCGCCTCAAATACCTGCTCGAGAAACGGAAGAAGAACTTAACCTAGTGATCAATTGAAATGCCGACCACTGATTAGGCCAGGACCTCCTCAATATCACCACCTATCTTATGAATTTCATATATCTCTATACAATGATGTGTACAGGTTAATAAAAGAAAGATGTATGTTATGCGCATTTGCTGTGCATTAATGCAATAGCAAATTCTTTTAAAGCTTGGGTCAAGTTATCGGGATTTCGTACAATTCTTTAAATCCAGCGGAACTCCAAAACCACAAGGGTCATTGCATAAACAACGGGGCGTATTCGAGCACCCTCCAGGAGAAGCCCGGAATTATTTCGCCTCGTAATGATAATTTACCGGGAAAAATTCAGCTGTATTACTTTTTTTGAGAATTGTATTTCATAAACGTTCTCGGTCGGAAGTTCGTTCGCATTTTTTGACATCTGACCACTGACCGTTACTTCGGTAGAACTGTTTCCAGTGATAAAACAGCACATATTTTCTGTTGATGTTTCACTGAGTGAATTGATGCCAGTCCATCCTCGTTAATATCTTTTTTATGACAGGCCAGTAGGCGCCGGACCCTAAATTTGAGTTAATTGGTACTTTTTGTAAGGTGCCAATTTTATACTTCCTTACGTTCGTTGATATTTTTATACTATATTAAATCAACCTATCGAACAAGCCGGTGTCAGAGAGACTTTTTCCACTATTGATCACATAAATACATTAGAACTAGTACTTGAAAAATATCAAGAACAATAGAGGTCGCTCTATATTGCTTTCATCGATTTTTATATACATCAGGTCAAAATTCCCTATTATATTAGCCGTCAGGAGATAGAGTTTGGCTTGGTTGTATGAATTGTGAATGTGACCAGCATAGCCAAAAATTCCCCTTAAGGAAGGTTTAAAAGAAAAGATAAGTCAAAAGACAAAAATAATAACAAATGCAGATTTGTTCGACACTTCACATTTATGGGAAAGACATAAGCGAGATTGGTTTTTGATTAAAGAGTGTGAGTGTCTCTCTCTCTCTCTCTCTCTCTCTCTCTCTTTCTCTGTGTGTGTGTGGTGGGGGGGGGGGGGGAGAGTTGACAGGAAGACCACACTAGTAAAGTACTTACACTTACTAAATTCCTACGGGCCAGTCAAATCCCCATCGCAGTGTGCATTTGTGAGACTTCCCGGAGGCCTAAACTCGTCATTAAGGGCCGGCAGCTCATCTGCTGGCCTTCTGGTCGTGCAGATGTCCATGGGTGCCGGTAGGCACTTCGGTGCCTGCTGCCAGCTCGTTTGCCCCCTTGTAAGATACAAAAAAAAAACGTCAGTTAAACGTTGAATTTATTCTTCACAAAAAATGCAAGAATCCAGAGTAACCTTTATGAAAGAGATGATATGAAAAGAAAAATTAAGAAAATTGCGGGGAGAATTAGAAAATTTAAGAATACTTAACCACCTTATGAAAATTTTAGGAAAGGGAACGGGAACGGGAAAGAAAACGGGAAAAAGAATGTAGAAAATAGTAAATAACCGAACGTTGCGTTATTTCCTTTTTTATTTTTACTGCCAAGGTCTGCTGGGTCCGCTATTAGTATAATAAATAAAAAAACATATGAAATTGACATTAACAAAATAACATAATTTATTTAACTATCTTGACTGCAGTTTCTATCTAAAGCCGTACTAGTATGTGCAGTAGAATTATGTATACAAAGATTTTTATGTTACAGAGAAAATGGTATTAAAACTGTATACACTAGACGCAAGTCCGCCGGGGTGCGCTGTGTTGATGGTATGTGAATTCCACAAGGTTCCTGTGGAACTTGTCGATATGGATCTTTTAGGGGGTGAGCACTTGAAACCGAAGTATTTAGAGGTAAAGTACACTTAATTTTTAACACTACAATAGTTTCGTTCACATTCATAATTGGACCAGCCAGATGACTCTGCGATTGAATTCTTTTTTAACTGACTTCAAAAAAAGGAGGAAGTACTTAATTCGAATGTATGTTTTTTTGTATGAACATATGTAACGCGATTACTCCGGCATTTATGAATCGAATTTGATGTTTCTTTTTTTGTTATGGTAAGCCATACTTCAGAGGTGGTAGCGATTTTTGAGAAATCCACAAAATTTAAAAAAATTATATACTTATTTATTGTTACACATAAATGATGTTTTCGTTTATTCGGAAACCTTGTTTATCATTAGAGCAATGCGTTTAGTTGGCCTACATATATCACCCAAGTGACTACCGACGCCCATGGACAACTGCAACACCAGAGGGACGCAGATGCGTTGCCGGCCTTTGAGAAATGAGTATGCTCTTTTCTTGAAGGTCCCTAAGTCGTTAAGGTAGTTTTCTGCAGGTTCCTCGCGAGCAAGTTTCTAAAGTTTGGTTATGTTTTGCCTCTCTGAAGCCGTCTAGATGCCCTTTGTTACAGACGCGGAATTGAATTTTACAACAATGACTTTACTTTCAAGATTTCTGGCATTTACCTCAAGAACGAAAAGTTTCATAAACAAAGTCACAGAGTAGAGAGCGAGTGTGTACCGCTCGTGTAAGGCGACGCTCGTTATATACCAACGTAACGACCATCCAATTAGAGCAGAAACCTGCCGCGTAATTTTTCACTTGTGTACGACCAAGACTTATATATAACAGAGATGCTGTTATTTTCATAGAAAACAACAGGATCTCATAGCATTAGGTCGATTATATAACAAATCTATATTGCCTGAAGCGTTTTAGTTAAATTACTTTGTTTTTCACTCGTAAGTATAGTCGACCAAGAAATTGGTTTGCCACGCTAAGATCGAATTTCGTTGCCACGCCAATGTTTTTAGTCTCATGTTTGATAGTTATGCGTTACGTTAATTTCTGGCTATAGCCCTTAACAAAATTTTCTTTTACTAGGAGCAGTCATTAAAAATGGTAAAGCACTTTCTTGGCCGACTGTACCTAGGTCTAACCCCTAAAGGGCCGCAATACCTGTTTAATCTCGACTCTGTTGATCTTTGTGACACCAACTACAGACATAAACTTTACGGAAATGCGAATACTAATATATATATATAGTGTACTCGGGTGCAATGAAGAAGAAAAGTGAGAAAAATGAGAAATTTTATTCTTTTTTACTTAAAAAATTTACATTTATTTTTTAATAAAGGTCATTTCAATATTTATCCTGAGAATGAGCTTTAATCTCATATTAAAAAAATATATATTTTCTTCAATAAAAAATAAATAAAAACATAAAAAATGCTCTCATATATTTAAATCTTTATTAAAAGGCATTTGATCACTTAGTGATTATGTCACTCCTGTAAATCTTAACTATATACATGTAAAATCATATGTAACAGCCACATAAATTTCTACATGTATATGACTTAGTTGTCGCTATCTTGTGTCGTGCGGTAGGCGCATAAAACAGCTACCTCTCAAATTTGTTCACTAGTAAGCATCTCTTTCTTACTCACATATTTACTTTCAGGAGATGAACAAATCGAATAGATAGTTGTTTTATGCGCCTACAGAGATATATAATATAATAATTGTAAATTTTTGTCAAATGTATTCAATTGTATTCAATCAAATGTATGTATATGTATATATATATATATATATATATTTAATTTTGTAAGATATAATATAGGTTTGTCCAATATGCAAAATTAGTTCGAATACATTTGACAAAGAATTACAATTACTGTTATTAGTTAATAGTAGCGCACATAACATCTTGGCATGCTCTAATGTGTCAAAAATGCTATTGCATTATTGCAAAATTACAACGCCAGATAAGAAAGCGTCGATGCTCGTTTTTATTCCGTTCACGTTCCGTCAGTTAGGGGTATCAGATACTCTCACTAATGTTTGAGCTTATTCGACGGAATGAGACCTGAACAAACGTAAGAAGGCGATGCATACCTTCTCCCCATATCGTCAAACCATAGATAATGAGGAGGAATACTAATTTACTAGTATACAGATAGCATAGCTTTTTTTTAAGACTCGGTCGTTATAAGAAAGGTACCTACTCCGAATTTCAGGCCGCCTTTACACGACTCGGCTTTTGTAATTCATACCGAGTGAATTATCTATAACGAATTTATTTTATCCAATTTAAATTCATATTTTACATTAAGATTATGATTTGGGATATAATAACATGTAAAGGATCTTTAATTTGATCTTGAAATGTTTGTTTCTGCGGTCTTTGTTGTCACAAAGATAATTATTTGGCGTTATTACGGTTTAGATAGCTCAGATTGTATTCTTAGCAACAGCATTAACGCGCTCGATAAAAAAATTCCGTGATTAGTAGGTAAATGTTCGTAATTCTTTTTGCTACTTGTAATATTCTCGTAGCCATCCAATTAAACATGAAGGCCCGGGGGCGTTGTCTGTAAATGCGATGGCCCAGTGATGAACAGTGTGATAAAAGAACAGATTAAACTTATGGGTTTATTCTGTTCTTTTATCACTCATAGGTAAGGGTACCAACTTTTCTAAAAGCCAATATTAGTTTTTTTCTGTCTTTTAATTAATAAATTTAAAAGAATTGTTTAAAACACATTGCATATAGTTAAAGATTATATAGAATCTGGAGCGAGTCATCTTAAAACTAAAAGCGCTTTTGTACTTTACAGTTAAAATGGAAAAAAAATACTGTGTGAAATGACCTCTAGTTTTTTACTGTTAATTTATAATATTTCAACAATATTTTTAAATGAAAACTGTGCTGTTTTTAATTTTTTTTTTTAATGTTTAAATCTACCATACGCCAAATGTTTTAAAATATTTTTATAACCT
This sequence comes from Charaxes varanes, assembly GCA_024363005.1. Taxonomy (NCBI): domain Eukaryota; kingdom Metazoa; phylum Arthropoda; class Insecta; order Lepidoptera; family Nymphalidae; genus Charaxes; species Charaxes varanes. The sequence goes on from JANCMC010018717.1 coordinate 52,822, forward strand.
TATTGGGAGGCAAAAAGAAAGTAGCGATTGCGTAAAATATGAACAGGTGATCTTTTTCTTGATCTGACGCTGTAATGTAAAAAGTTTTCCTGTTTTTCTTCTAAATGAAGCCTGTTATAAAATTTGATGATTTTTTTTTTCATTTCGACGCCCCTCTAGTATATTTGATTTAATTGTGTTTGACAGAATATTCAATCTTAAAAGGAAGAGGGTACAAAATCGTATAACGAAGCGTTCTTCGTTATACGATTGACAACAGGTTGACTAGTGCGTGTAGTGTACATGTGTGAACATGAATAGGTAGGCCTGGTCTGGTGGCCGAGCCCATACTCCCGATCCTCATGATCGGAGTGCGCAAAGGCATTGTCCATTAAAAAAAGGCCTTATATTTTTTATTATTTTTTAATTTTTCCAACTTAAAATATTCCATTACTACAGGGTAAAATCTCAACAAGCGGTGCAATCCTTTGAAACTGCTACAATTCCGCAAATTGCACAGATGTCACGTAAACTGGACTATGTTGCATTTCCTCCGATACTTATAATCCATTAAAATAAATAAGTGGAAACGGAAACCCTTTTCTTACATTTCTAGGGCAATTTTGTTTTCTGTTAACAATATGAAAGTAGTATTTACAAACAATTCATAGCTGAAAACTTTACCGAAAGATATACATGATACACTAATCGGAACTTAGAGTTTCAACTCTCAGAAAATAGGTTATGTCTTATAGGTTGCTCTGCGATCTTGGAACATAATTATTTGAAATTCCATTTAAAAGAGATCTGAGCAGCGCATTACTAACGGGTGAAATTTAATAAAAAGTTATAAGACAGCACTGCTTGAGTTTTATAGACGCAATACGGCAAGGTAATATGAAGGTAATATTTGTGCTCGCTCTATATAGGAAATTACGAGAATCACCACATCTACATAATAAAAAGATTCTCGCCACCGAACACAAACATAAAAGATACACAATAAAATGATAATAACATAGAGGGAATCCAAAAACCTTTCTAATGACTTATTAATCCATTTTTATAGAAGTGGCAGCAATACTGTCACGTGAAGTGATGGTAACGTTGTCGCGTTGCGTTCGGTATGTGAGAGTTCCCGGTTCAGACGGTGTAGATTTCTAGGGCGTCAGTAGTCACTTAGGCGATGACCGCGTGCTCGTTTGCCCCCTTGTAACATAAAAAGAAGATAACGTTATGGTACTTGTTTCATTGGCCTAGTGTCTGATATGATACAATCTCTCTATTAATTACTATCATTTTTAAATAGGTTGATACATATCTAGTATTTATATTTTATTACTAACTGTTTAATCCGGTGTCGTCCGCCTAAAATTAGGTGAAGAAAATAGCATGAAATACTAAACTACTTTGCTTAAATCCGCGAATGAATTTGAGGGAAAATCGGTGCAATGCCGCAACCCGAAAGCTACACCACCGAATCCGCCACCACAGCACAGCACTACACTGACCTTCCACATTTTTTTTTCTTTGTTTCTTAAAAACGGCTTTATTAATTAACAACTGGGGAGCTTAAAAACCGTACAATTATGTCTATTAATATTAATTAGTGAAACGTAATTTATCGCTGACCTGAATGTGTCAAGTGAGTTAAATTGGCCTATATCCGATTTGGTACCTGCAGAGGCGAAGCGAATTTGAACTTAAAATTTTTAGTAAAGCCAAGTAGTAAGGCTGAGAGAAATGCAAGAATGCTTGAGGAAGGCGTAAAATTTTATTTTGCGATAGAACTTTAAGAAGATTTTTTACATTTTTTACTAAAAGAAAGTGCTGTTGAATATTCGTCTAAAATCTTATACTAATAGAATATATACAGCTGAAAAGTTTGTTTGCTTGAACGCGCTAATAGCAGGAACTACTGGGCCAATTCGAAAAATTATTTCAGTGTTAGATAGCCCGTTTATCGAAGCAGGCTATAGGCTGTCATCCTGATTATCAGCTGATTATCATCACGTGGACACGGATGAAGTTGCGGATTACAACTAGTCATTTCTCTACAAAGACGTACTGAAGATTTAACTCACAATACATTTGCCTTAAAGTTCTTAAACCACCTGCAACGGTGCGATCTGCAAAAAAAAATCTTGCTTCGCGCAATATCCTGGTCAAAGTCGCTCTCAACTCCGACATTTCCGAACCAATACCACTTCGGGACACCAAGAAAAGACCATGTGCATTTCTCAAAAGCTGGCAACACTTCTATAATCTTTCTTGTTCCAGTTATGTATGAATGTACCTTATATCAAAAGAAGCGCCGTTCCGTTTTCTCACCTCAGCCATTCACAGATATTCGAAGCTTGTTATACCTTTGAATGATCCCACATATTAGGGTTCCATAGTCCTACCAGGAACCCTTATAGTTTCGCTCTGTCCACCCGCGTGTCGCGTGTCTTTTCAGGCTCTTGGCCACTTTTTTATTTTCTCTATTTTTTCTGTATATCTTAATAAATTCTAAGAATCTTTCTCAAACAGCAACCTCCTTTGCTCCGAGGGAATCACTTAACTATAACGAAATCCCCAACTCTCGTTTGATGGTTTTCTTATAAATTGTTTATCTACCACATGAGCTTTGCTGACTTTTTTCCACGTATTTTATTTATGTTACTTATTTCATTGTATTTTAATGTTCATATATCCCATAAAAGCGAAAGATCATCAGACACGGAATCTCGAAAACCGCTGGACGTACAAAGATGAATTTCGGCATGGAGTTAGTTTTTAGACAGTAGGCGTTCGCTACGAACGGATTTTGCGATAGGGCTAGAATAGGAAGGTTTACAGGCATGTTTAATGTTCGATCGAAGTCGAAAGAAACAGCTAGTGTTATATGTGTATACAAATTTTGTAACGGAATAGATTTTTAATTATCTTCGTGATCATTTAGTGTTGTAGACAAAACTTTTTAAAAATCTTGCCTTTACATTTTGGTCACACGAAAGTGATTCATTCAGTCGGTACACAAAAACCGTAACCAGTTTATTAGTACCAAAAAAGTAGTTAAAGGCAATTTAATTTTATTCGGAAAAAGTAGCGGGCAACAGCTAGCAATTTACAAATATGACAGAAGTATAGGAAAGTCGAGAGGCGAACCGAGTCGGAATGCGGGCTGCGGCATTACAATAGAAAAGAAAAATTACTCTAAAACAGTTATTTATTGTGCCTCGGCCACCGTCTCAATATATTGCCACGGGTTTCATCGTAGCGCTGATTTTTAGACAGTACCTTAGCCTTAATACGCACGAAAGCTTTTTTAACGTGCGTTAAAAAAACGTTCATATGGATTCCCAAGTATGTGTTAACACATCAGCGCTTATATAACGCGACGCTTTTTCAACGACCAATGTTCTATTTTCAACGCTACATAAGTATGTACATATACGCTATATAGATAAGCTCTCACATAAGATCGGCGTGAAGTGGCGACAGTGCTGTCACGTCACGTGATGTTATTGTTGTCGCGTTTCGTTTGGTTTCTGAGACTTCCAGGTGGCCTAAACTCGTCTGTTAGCCTCCTGGTCGTACAGATGTCCATGGGCGTCGTTAGGCACTTAGCTGCCTGCTGGCTGCTCGTTTGTAATATTAAAAATAAAAATATTTTTGTATCGTAGACGCTAAAAAAGTGCCAACGCCAAGATTTAACGCAACGCTTTTTTAACTCACGTGCGAGGTCGCACCAAGAGCAACTTGACCTAGTGATCGACTCAAATGCCGACCACTGATTAGGCCACGGCCTCCTCTCTACAATCTCTACAACCTTACGTATAATATCACAGAGTGACATTAATCGGGTTTTACGTGCCTTCCAAAACACAGAGATGGTCGGATATCAAATATAAACCAGTGCTAGAGTGGGTCACCTATCTGTCACCCGGTCGCAGAAACTGCAAATTAACCTAGCGAACGACTCAAATGCGGCCACTGATTACGCCACGACCTCCTCGTATTTTTGAATATTAAGTATTTTTCAATCTTTACCAATAACGGAGTACAGAAGAAGTTAAATCTTATTCTTCTTCATTATAATGTCATCTAATTATATTGATAGCAATTATACATTTTCATTTAATGGAGATGGGAATGGGAAGATGAAAAAAAAATACACGACACTGCATATCCACGTGCGATACAGATAAGGCACACTCAATAGCTTTTGTCCCTTGAATAACGGTCCGGGTTCGAATTTGCGACTCAGCGAAACGGTTAATTGAGATTGTAAAATTCCTACATATGAAAATAATAATAATAATAATAATATTTTGTGTCTACCTTTTTTTTCCATATTTCTGAATATCGCGGTGTTTCTTTACGTAACATAATGTATGTAACGTTACCTATACAATTTTTTTTTTATCATAGTTTTTGTGTCTTTCATCCCAGAAAAGCCGAAGAAAAGAGGACAAAACTACTTTTTTGAAGTAAAGTCAAAATGACAACCAATTGTGGTGGATTTTTTAGTAACGAAAGAAGTTTATAAGCATTCAATGGGATCTCTTGTATTCTGTTGCAAGATAAGCAACCAAAGAAATAGTGGCTATGTATCTCTATGCTAATGTACAAAGCTTAAAAGTTTGTTTGTTTGCAGAGCGCGCTAATCTCAGGAACTAATGGTCCTATTTGAAAAAATATTTCAGTGTTAGATAGCCCATTTGTAGAAAAAATGTATAACATCATCACGCCCAAATTGAATCAATTTTATTCACCTAACTTTACGCGGACATCCAGTAAGTAAATGTTCTTAATAAAAACACCCAGGGTAAGACGGGTCGGATCCGCTTGTAGACATTTCTATGCATGATACCTGTGACAATAAATCTGTTCAGACGGACATATCTATACTAATATATAAAGCTGTAGAGTTTTCGTTTGAATGCGCTAATCTCAGGAACTACTGGCTTAACTTGAAAAATTCTTTCAGTGCTAGTTTGCCCATTTATCGAGGAAGGCTATAGGTTATATATATCATCACGTTAAAATTCGTCACCTAAGTTTACGCCGAAGAAGTCGCGGGAGCAACTAGTAATCTATATATCTAAAAGCGAAAGGTTACCTACCTACAAACCGCGGTTTAGCAGTTTATAATTAGACTTCCGCTAAGAACGGATATATCGATAAAGTTAGATTAAGAAATTTTAAGGGCTCTCGCAAGTTTAATTTTATGCGGACAAAGTCACGGTAAACACAAAACACACAGTAAAACAATATATATTGTAATTACTGAAAGCAAAACACAAATTTTCTTTACATATAAAAATTTTATTTCAGTGTCCCCGCACGGCTGCTGTCACATTTCTGGGATCTCTTCTGGCTCTTCCTGATGGGTTGATGAGTATATTATGTCTTTTACTTCTAATATTATATCTTGTAAGTGGTAATATAACAGGGCTTTATTATAAACTACGTATAGTAGATTATATACTCTAAACTTTAAAGCTTTAACATGTTGATTAGAATGATATGATTTTTATAAAGAACTAGCTGTACTCGCGACTTCGTTCGCGTAACATTAGATAAAAAAATAGATGATTTTAGTTTTATGAGATATAATCTACAGCCTTCCTCGATTAATGGGCCATCTAACACTGAAAAAATTCTTCAAATAGGACCAGTAGTTCCAGAGAGATTAGCGCATTTAAGCAAACAAAAAAACGAACATAACAAACTCTTCAGTTTTATATATTAGTAAAGATATAGAGAGTACTTTAATCATCATCGTATGATGGTGAAATACATGCTGTGTTTGGGCACAGCTGGACATAGACCCCTCCTAATTGCCCAAATTTTACCTTGTTTACTGCATTGACGCACCTAGCTTCTATCAGTCATCTTTTACAAATCGTCCCTCACCTAGGGGGAGGGTGGTGTCCTGTATTATTATGCTAACCATATTCCATTAACATGGATAATTTCAATGTGAATAATACTTTGGAAATCTTAGGGAGGGGGTGGGGGGGTACTTACGTTGGGACAGAAGAGCGGACGGAGTGAAAATATAAGGCTTCTTCGTAGGACTACGGAACCCTAAAAAGGACTTCATCATCATACAATTATAATTTCTTATGCCTCTGGATTCTTGATGGAGATTTTGCAGATATAACCTATGTAACCTATTGTATCTAAATCTTTATATTCATATTAAAAGAAACTATTTAATAATTAATAGAGACCGTCGGCTGGTTGAAATTCGCCCACAAACCCTTGGAACGACATATATTATTCAAATCACAGGAAAATCAAATTTGTCAATCAATATAACATACGGTCACGATATCGCTTTGACAAACATATGTGTGTGTAAATCGTCTGGCATTGGTGTGCGTGTGATTTTATTTTAACAATTAGAAATCGAGAGGGTTCCGAGGATGATATCAGATGGCAATCGGTTATCTTATCTTGCCCCACAGCTATATCCTCTACAATCGAAGTGAACCCTGGTATTGCAAGGAATTTCCTCCCTCGCGTTACGTCGAGCTCGTTTCAAGCTCTGGTGTTTCCGAATCGATTTCTCAAGAAACCAAATATATTAAGGGAATTAATAGTGACTCACATGAACCCTTCTCCCCTGGATTTTACCGTCCATAAATTTCCATACCCAGGCTTAAAATATGTAAATGAATTCTTTAGAAGTATACTCAAAAAAAATATATTTTTCCTTTCAGGCGTGTGTCAACGGGACCTTGAAGGAAGTCCAAGTGAAGTGGAACACTGGCATGTCAGCTGTGGGTGTCGTGATCGCATCCAAAGGATACCCGGAGACGTCCACCAAGGGATGTGTGATAAGCGGTGAGTTGGGCCTTTTATTCTTTATAGTTCCATCTAAAGAGACCTTCATCAAGTAGGCTGTAACTTACTATCATTATAGATGAGTGCCCCATTCCAACACTGGCTTTCAATTTTTCGGCCTCCTCCGTGTTTCGGAAGGCACGTAAAACAGCGGGTTTCGATTAATTACACTGAGTGATATTAATCGTGAGATTGTAGAGATTGTGGGGATGTTATTTTCTTTCTTAAACAATAACTCTATGGGCTAACAACACTGGTGCATGTTGTGTGTGGTCTTTTTGTTTTTAATGTTGTAAATATTGTCTCATCATAAAAAAAAATGCCTATGTTGATATTATGTTATGACATTCCTAATTGTTAGAGGTCAACCAAAATTTGATGTTGCATAATAACGGACAGGGGACAAAAGTTTTGTGACATCACATGTCAAAATGAAAAACATTAAAGAAAAAACCCAAGTTTCTGATTCTTATGATTTATATTGAACTAACAAATGACGCTATAGGTCTACAAGCGTCCAATTTAGTTGTTCTGCATTAAATAGGTAGTTACATCATTTCCATTTAAATGAGTGAACAAACCTGCTAATTATGGTAATTAGACCCTTAGCTTTTAATGCTTGCTGTGGTTTTTACTATTCTCTCTTTACGTATTCCTGAATTCCTGTCTATATAAGTTTCTTGAGTATAGTTTTCAACAGAAGTATCAATATTTTCAATCGTATAAAGTGTTCTTTAGTAATTATTATGTAAATTTCTAGTATCCTTAAAGCTTTACGACTGAAGCAATCTGAACTACTTACTGATATAGTCAATTATTGAGTTATAACGTAACCGGTTTAACAAGATGTCTGGCAGCAATGCCCTATTTTCGTGTTTTATTCGTTTATATTTCTATATACCTACTATTCAATTATAAGTAGTATATATAGTCCATATGTTTATCATATTGCACTATCCCGCTCTCCGGAATAAAATAATAATTTTATTCCTAAATTATGAGGTTGCCTGTCAGAGATTGCTTTTAGCAATAAGGCCGCCTTTGCACTACCATATTAGCTAGTGTTTAAGTTGTATATCTCTATAATTGTTTTTATCTAAATGTGTGTGCAATAAAGTGCTTATGTATCTATTCAAATTCTAGTATCATATTGTGCAATATTCGGATATATAAAATTGTAAATTAATAAATTTGAAAGTGATGTAATAGTACGACCTTAGTACCCTTCACAAGCACTTTTCAATCTTGTGCAACATGTATTACAATTTTTCAAATCAAATCAATAGAAATGTTTTGGTGACGTGCAAAATATTAATGGATATTGCGTTCTAATTACAGGTGCCATCGACGAAGACAGAGCTGCAAGCAATGCTAAAGAATAAAACGGCTATACCATTTCACAAGTTTGTGTGTCCCAATTGTCATAATATACCCCAGGGGCAACAATGGATTAATTTATCTGAAACCAATCGTAAGTAATTTCTAACCCTCATTCAAAGATACTTGACGCAGGTGACAGGTTGAAATAGAGAAATCCACAGAACTTACCTAATACTGACAGGTCACTGACATTGTTTTTGGAATGACCACTTTGCATTTTAGGCTCTTATAATATAATGTATCTGAAAATTTTACACAAAGACTGTGAGAAGTAAGGTCCGTTCTATGTAGAAATATAGAATATAGGAAAGGTTAAAGTCTCAAGAAGTCGTCTTCAGAAGATGAAGAAAGGTTACTTGTCTTGAAAATGCTTTTTAATCTCAGAAGGTATCAGGCTTTAGGACATATTTTGTGAAAACATAATGGTCGGCACAAAAAAGATAGTAAAATATTACTTAAGAAATAATGCACATCACGCTCATGAATAACTCGCAGATAGAACGGATAAAAGGAAGATTAATAGCTCACAGCATTAAGAGCTAAACACTAGAGTTCATTGGTCTGAGCTTGAGCGATATTCAAATTTTTTTCTCAAAAGTAACAGAGTCCCGCGTTTTTGCATAATAGCTACCAATCCGTCGTAAAATGTACATTTCATTCCGTTCACAATTGACACTCATTGCATACCAATATTAAAATACAGTTTTCATTTATTTAAAACGAGGTCGATCCAGTATTCGCGTGTCTAATCACGATGCATTGGCAATTAATCTGGTGGTGTCGGTCGTGAGCTATTTATGCCGTAAAAAGCATGGCGTGGTTCGTATTTGGCATGCTAATTGTGTATTATGGTTCAACGACCGCGCCTTCCTCGCAGGCTGGCTCAGTTCTTACGCCAATTTGCAAAGTGGCTTATGCTGGTGCTCCTGTTAGCAAATTCGCGGTCATTTATGATATAAACATTGATGTAGGGTGAGCAATTGATAACTTATTGCCGCGACTTCCTGAAAAAACTTTTACGTCCTTTCCTTCGCGCGGATAAAATCCACTACTTGATGTAGTTTTAGATTGGATTACCACAAACATTAATCACTGACACAAAGGTGTGCAACTCAAAGGAAACAATCACTTAAAATATGTAAAACTTGTCCTGTCTAATATTAAATTTAATGTAAAAGAAGGTCCGTCTATGATATTCCATCTGCCATTTTTTAAATATTTAATCTGAAAATTCGTCATAAAAGGATTATAATACTTCGTTTAAGGTTTTATTAATTAAATTTCGTTTAAGCGCTTAAAATATTTCGGCTAAGTTAGATAATTTAGCATTCCGCATAATTATATAATTTTTTTTTTTCAGAAATGGACGTGTTTCATGTTGGAAAGCGTCATGGCAAGTTTGTCCATTGGGAGCCAATCTTTATTGGCACCCACCAAGATCCCTATTACGACGAGCGACTTAGCTGGGAAGGGAAGAAGGATAAAATGACACAGGTATATATTTAAATTTGCTCAGACATTAATACTTGCATTGACCGCATAAATTAAGCGATTCGTTTAGCTCACATTTTTGAACGATTGGAAAGGAATATTGCGAATTCGATTTGATCTTGTACCATATTTTATTAACCTTCATATTACCTTTCATCGATGTGTCAAATCCCAAAACCTAACAGATTACATATGGTTATAAACTAAAATCTAACCTTAATGCAAGTTCGAATGACATGAAAGTTACATTCAAGATAGGTTATAATAAAATAATAATAAAACCTGCATATTTGTAAATTTTAAAAAAGAGAAATGTACTTTATTAGCTAGATAAAAAAAATAAATTTAATTTTAGCGTGATAATAAAGCCTTACTCGATATGTGGGATATCTAACGCTAAAAGAATTTTTCAAATCGGGCCAGTACTTCCTGAGATTTAAGTTCAAATAAACAAACAAACTTCAGCTTTATAGATTAAAATAGATTAGTATAGATATAAGAAAATTCTTCTCTATCCCTTTATCAAGTGCTCAATCTTGAAGCGTATATCCAACAAATTAACGTAGCAATAAGCCGCTAAGAAATAACGATTACCAACTGACAATAAAAATATATTTACTTCATCACAACATTTCCTTTTTCCAGGGTTACATCCTCTGCGTCAAAGACTACGAC
>JANCMC010018717.1:63286-95976 GCA_024363005.1 Charaxes varanes
TGACAATAAAAATATATTTACTTCATCACAACATTTCCTTTTTCCAGGGTTACATCCTCTGCGTCAAAGACTACGACTTTATGATATTAAACAACGCTTTCCTCATCCACAAACCGGGGATAAAGCACTATGTGAAAAACGCGAAGAGAGACACGCTGGCCAACAAGCAATCTGTGTACATTAAAAACGTCGTAATGCACGAATTGAAAACTTTGTTCGGCACAAGAAACGGCTGCGCGCTGTGACCGAAGAACATTATACGACTAAATGAAAAAGTAACACAAATCCATTTCAATGTTCGGCCATCTTCGCATTTAATTTCTGTTAGGTAACGTGTTACATTATTGCGTACATGGTCAGATTACGCCTGTACTTTTTTTGTTACAAGAGCAAAATGCGAAGTGAGCTAACATATGGAAATGAAAACAAACCGATGGCTCCTATGTAAAGTATTGTAAATCACATTCATGTCATGTTCTCTTTTCTACGTTCTTTATAAAATAAAATAAAACTTGATGACTGTTAGGGGTCGTCCATAAATTTACCATACAAGTTAAGGGGTGAGGAGGGGGTCATTTAAATGTGACATTGTGTGACAAGGAGTACGGGGGGGGGGGCGAGCTATGTGACGTCACATATCAAAATTTAAAATATTGTATTAAAAAAAAGTTGGATTTGCAGATTTATTTCAATTATTATTTTTTTATTTATAAAGTATGTGATGACGTCACACCAAGGGGTTTCAAAAGTGTGACAAGGACGAGGGGGCAAAAATCCTTAACTGTATTAAATTCAAAGTAAAACTCTTTAAAATACCTTACTTTGAAATTAATACAGTTTAATGGAACGCACCAAGTTTATTTAGAAAATGTCAAAAAGTGAAAATGGCGTAAATGTGGCTTACCACACTTTACGTAGGGGCCGTCGAAGTTCAAGAGTGTTGCCAACATCATTTTTAAACAGGGTGTTTACATCCGCCTGACTTTTTCTAAACGTTTTACCGATTACGACGACTCGGAACGAAACATATCATATCATTATTTGTATTTACGTATATATAAAAATTAATATAGACAATATACAGTGATCCCTCAAATCCGTGTCACTTGTCTTGTGAAGTTAAGTAACACAGTGCCTGTAATTATTATGATATTCAATAATTGTATTTTGTAATTAAATATTCATAACAACTTGTTATTCCAAAAAGAAATAATGGTCAAACCGAATTTCCTAGACTGTTCTTCCCAGATGAGGCCTAACTTAAGATTCGTGAGAATTTTATTTTCTTCATATTAGTATAAGTTTCTTGAGTGTAAATATACTATGTCCTATATACCCTATCATTTATATGCTTGATACGGTGCAAGTAAAGAAGGGACTTGACCCTAGTATTTAAGTGCTTCTTTACGAAAACCCGCTTATTTTTTATCAAAATATCTATAAGAATATACATACATACATGTGTCTAGGCTTTATTTATGCTTATTTTATAGCTTGGCATTAGTGATTATATATACAGACGGAAGGTGGCTTATTTTGTAATATTTACAATGTGTAAGATGTAATATTCAAGTTATAAACGATTCCTGAGATGCATTTCGTTTTGAACAGTGTGTACTAGTTCTTAGGATCATATTCTTTAGTATGTAAGTCACTATTTTAATTCGTAATGCGGTTTTATATGTGGAAATCAATTGATGCAGCATTAAGAACTACTCCGCATTAAATGTTTTTCTATAAACCGAGAATTCAATACGATTTATTTTATATTATATACATATTAAATATTTTTTTAAATATGGATAATACTTGAAAATTGAGGAAAGAACTTTCACGCATTTTTTGACGTGATAACGTCTTATAAATGGATGAACGCCGGCTGCACGCACGAAAAAGCATGACTCATTGTCACGTTCCGCTTTAGCTAAGCGTGTATGCAAGATCGCGGATCAAGCGACAGAGAGGCACGTTTGGCCTACGCGTTCGGAGTTATGACGTAAAAATATCGTCTGTTAACCTCTTTACAGACAACCAATTTTTTTCATGATATCTTTTTAATGGACGTCAAGAAATACACTTTTATTTTTAAGTCAGTCGTTTATAAAAAAATATTAAATTATTTGTCAAAAATTAATACTTCACAGGCTAATAAAATAGTCAACAATGTGGTGGTAGCGCTTAATGTTCGCTGTTGTAAATTATATACATACATATATATGCCTATAAATATATAATAGACTGTAGTTGACTTTGATATTAATATCAAAGTATACAGCCTCAATCGCTAGTTTTATTGTAACTTAACGGTCTTACGGTACTGTTGGCGGTAGTTTTAATGGATAGTGATAAAACTCACCACGTTCGAAGTAGGTTAAGTTATTTAGATTATAGTCGCTTCTGATATATTATGACGCGTCTTTAGAACAATTTAGCTTAATTTGAATTTAGCTTAATTTGTATAATCCAACGTCGCACCTTTAGAATTCAAGTCCATCCATTGCGTCCATTGGGAATTGAAATGAACGCATTCAAAATTTTAATATTTTGGTAAATCTTATAAATATAACTTGAGCATTTGTTTTGCCTCTGATTTTGATTAATATTTTAATAATAAGTGAGACATTTGTCCTTTTTTACCCTAAGCTAGTCCGTTTTAAACGTTTTTATTTAATGAATTACTAATAAAGCGAGAACATTAATGTTAAACTTTCAGTTAACTGAAATAGCCAGTGTATAACATCTTGGCCATCGCTTTAATTCTAAAGGTGTGATATAATGGTAGTCAATATTAGGGTTGCCATGATATTCTATGTCACAGATTTTTTAGATCAAAAGTAAATATCTAAAAATTTCAAATCATATTCACAAAAACTAACCAACTGCGTGTAGAGACACGTTTATATAGAAGAAGGGTTCCGTATCTGATACGCCATAAAAGTATTCGTAAAATAACATTAAAAGTTGTACAACTTTCAATGTTATTTAACAAATTTTCGCTCAAAAAAATTTTTAAGTTGACCAATCAACGTGAAAGCCTCTACATCCTATAGTTTGGAAATTCTAGGAGACCACCTTGCGTGTGACTGTATGCTGCGGATGTAATGCTTTATGAGCAGTGTGTTAATTTAGGTTTTTCGTAAAAAATATTACAATAGGTACATGTGTATATTTTAGTGAAATCTTATTATTGTATGGAATCTTCGTGACATCTCTTCCTTAGCGTCTGAGAGTCCAGTGTACTTTAGTTCGTGCGGTTTTGTCTACTTACTATGCATACTTTATATCCAATATCAGTTTTAGCCTTAACTTGAACTTTATCCTTTGTAGCTTTTAATTATGTTATATAAATGGGTTTATGGTTTTGGTTTTACGCATGTGGTGAGTTTTCACTTCGCAGGCCAAACGCCTGATAGGTTAAGTGCAATAAAAGCAGAGATTCGAATACCTGAACTTACAACCATAGTAGTAAAGTCTCACTAGAATTTTCAGAAAGTCTGCTTAAGTACCAAGAAGTTATTTAATGCGCATCAGAGATACAGGAAAAACGGGCGGGCAATATTTTTGGCCAAAGTCAACAACGGAAGGGGCATATCTTAGATATTTTAATAACACCTTTTTTAATTAGCTTATTGTGTCCCACTGCTGGACAAAGGACTCTCCCTTCTCTGTCCACTTTACTCTTTCCAGGGCCAGCGTTATACACAACTACCCCGCAAAGACATCCAAATCGTCGCGACAGCTGTTCCTCAGCCTTTTTCCAATCTCTGCGGATTCATTCGAACCACATGCCCATCCCAGAGACGGCAATAATAACATAATAATTATTATTTGCTTTGTCTAAAATAAACTCTAAATTTGGGTACTATAACAGACCAGTGATTCCTCGAATCGAATCAAGTAACTTATTTCAATACATAAATACAGTAAGTTACTTGATTCGATGCTACATTTCCATCTTTACGCTGTGGTTTGTATTATTTCTAAATTACACGTAGTGATCACTACGTGTAGTGTAGAAAGTCTGCGATTGATGATTACGTGATCACTAACTGTGTTCTCTACTATTGTTAAAGTTAAGGTAATTGAATCTCCGCTTGATTATATCTATAACAATCTCTCAATGTGATCATTTACGGAAGTGTATTTAACGACATGTACTAATTATTTAAGTAGTCGGCTAAGAATTTTACCTACCTTGTGCTACGTTCGTGAAAAATTTTTCATAAAATTCTACAGGTGACTTATAATTGGAAATAAAGAATTTGAAATTTATTTAGTCATTTTATTTACTTCTAAGCGATTGCCCATAAATACTAGAAACAAAATCTTAAAGTATACAAAAATATTGACCACATCTCAGATAAGCTCACATGTTTCTTTATAAATAAATGGTACAAAAAGTGAACAGTATAGGGCATTCAGTCTAAAAATGCATGCCCGTCCACAAAACTCCATTATTTAAAAGTGTAAAAGTAAATATAGATTGCAACGCTTGCTTAATGTGTGTGTAGCGATTGTATTGTAAACTCAAACTCAACCACGCACTGCAAGGTTAACTAATCGCGTGATCGGCTTAGCGGTTTGAAGTTGAGTGCATTTTTAAACTGGACGCGCTCTATCGTCTATCGTATCTATATGACGATTACTATTACTGTATAGCCTAACTGTTTAAAAGTATATCGTCTTACTTAACAATATGATGCTTAATATAAGCAGCTGTGCTTTCAAGGCCAATGATTCCCCTTTGCTGCGCCTAAAACCAGATCCTGGGCCAGGTGGATAGTGACTGTCGGGTGGTCGATTTAAATTTCTGTAACGAGCGAATTCGTCATACGTTTCTATTCGACTCTTAGGCCTTGGAGTTGTGGTTTCCTCAGGAACCTGTGTTACAGATTCATTAGCAACTTTTCCAGATTTATACTCGTCTTCTGCTTCAGCTTCGGGTTTTTCTGTCACTCCTGGAGATTCTGATTCCTTGGATTCAACGGTTGTTTGTGTTTCACTCTCTATCTTTTCTTTGTTGTCGGGATTTTCTCTTACTTGTGGAGATTCTGATTCCTTGGATTCAACGGCCGCTTCACTTTCTGTCTTTTCTTGGGATTCTTTTACCTGTTCGTTGCTGTCTTTTTCAGATGGCTTATCATCGTCTTTTCCTGAATAATATATAGATGGAATACAAATGCTTTCATTAGCGTAAGCAAATCTCTTAACACCTAAAATTATACCCGTATAAGGCATATAATTCACCGTGTTTCCTTGACTTGCTCGGTAAATATATGAAAGCGATAATAACCTGGGATTTCTATATATTATTATAGCTAACACAAAAAATAGGAGCAGTTTTCCATTTAACATCTTTGGTCATTTGTACAGATGAGGGATAATCAAAGAGTAGTCATGTGGAAGACATATATGTATAATACCGAAGCCAGACACAGCTCAAAGTGTTTGTACATTTTTGACCTAGAAGTCTACAAAGTTCTACAAAACTTTGTGAAGTTACACAAAGTCCCCGGCCACACTACATGATCATTGAAATGATCTTTTAACTCATAAGTCAATTAATGGCTGGCAGCTTCGTTTCTACGTCCTCTATCTGCCAATTTAAGAATTACTTCGAATATCTCCGTCCAACACTGAGATAGATCTATTTTTGTCGTTTTAAATAAAATAAGTTCTTAGTTAAAATACAAACATCAATCAAACACTTCATCAACTATTAGTAAAATATATAATTTGTTACTATAATGTCGTTTTTATCGAATTACATGGGGAACAAGTCATAACTGACAAAACGTTTTTTGGGATTTCCCAAAAATCAGCTTTTTTGAGTTACGTCAGTTTATGCTTGCGATATATTGATCACCATAATTCGAAATTGCCATATCATATAATGTACTAAAAACGTGGGTATTCTTTATACAGTATACATTCAAGATACTATCAAGGCACAATACACACACACAAACACTCAAACACACACACACACACTTTTATTCATTCATACATACATACAAATTCATACACTCTCATTGCATGAATATAAAAATACAAATAGAATATATTAATAAAATAAATATTATGTACATAACTTTAGTAATCTAAAGTTAAATTACTTTAATTCCTAATTTATTTGTTTTGTATGGTGGGAAGAGCGAGTCCTTCTGGCACAGGTTTTTAAACTTAATAGAAGTTTTCCGCCCTTATGAATATTGTAAAAAATTTAAACAAATAAATTTTCATTTCATTTCATTTCATTTCATACAGTATGGATATCTTTCTGCTTACCATAAGTCCCGTTTGGCACAGCATATAGTGTACAGTTTGAGCGACGTCGGCGGCGTGAAGGTTGTTGTGGTAGGGGTTGTGAAACTTGCAGTAACCCTCCTCTATCCGGCTGAGAAAGTTTTCGAGGATCGTTGGCGGCACCTGCAAAGTTACTCTTATTGCACTTGCGAATTGCATTGAAAACTTACCGCGCAAAACTCGTTATTAGTTTTGCTAAGTGAATTTTGTAAAGAATTGGTTCGGATTTATTTTCATACCTGCGAAGTTCTTTCCTGTACGAAAATAGTATAAATATTCTTCACTTAAGTATTATATTCGTCTACATAACAATAATATTTATAAATACTTTATTGACAAAATAAATGAAAATAAAATTGTAGTTTATTAAAGTAAAATATTACCAAAAATAATGCAACTAAAAATAAGAAATATAAATGATTTTTCCTAAAGTTTTATACATTGCGATTAAGTAACTATTATTGAAATTTTC
The DNA here is from genome assembly GCA_024363005.1 of Charaxes varanes. Classification (NCBI taxonomy): domain Eukaryota; kingdom Metazoa; phylum Arthropoda; class Insecta; order Lepidoptera; family Nymphalidae; genus Charaxes; species Charaxes varanes. Next base: position 70,065 of record JANCMC010018717.1, read on the forward strand.
TATACGTTTACAGCTTGTTTACGACATTCTATTATGCTGTAATAATATTCCCGTTCCCGTTTTCGTCTCGGTCCTTTTTCCATCCCAGTCCCTTTCCCGTCCCAGTCCCTTGCCCATCCCACATTCGTATCCGTCCTCTGTCCTAACAATTGAATATGGTGGTTAAGTATTCTTAAATTTTCTAATTTTTCGCGCAATTTTCTTCATTTTTTCTTTCCTAAGATCCTTCATGTGACAATAACAAACACAACACAAGAAGAATTAGCGAAACTGATCCCGCTGGCAATGCGTGATGCCTTGACCAAGGAAATTCAAATATGGATTCGTTTTAATAAATATAGCCTATTGTAGAGCCTGGAGCTCACATTGTCAAAAATTTCTTTATTTAACATATACAAATTAAGTGCCTCGTAGACAGAGTATAGAAGCATAAAATTACGCATAATTGAAATTAATTAGCTTCTTGTAACGAGCGTTTTAATTGGCCAAATCGAATTAATCCAATTAAATAATGGTTTTGCGGCTTATCATAAAATGCTAATGTTGCAAATTTTCGCTCATTATTTTGTATTAGCCGAGACTAATGATGCCACGTTTGTTGTTTTCTTTGTATATTTTTTCAATATAATATCTAATGAAAAATAAATTAGATACAATATAGAGATACAGAAGTCTCTAGAAGACATCCGCTTTATAAATTGATGTAAAAAGCGGCGAAGAGCGTTTCAAGAAACGCTTATTGGTACAGAATGGTTCCGTATCTGATACGCCATACGGGTATTTGTTAAATAGCTTTAAAGGTTGTTTATTCGATTTCGCTCAAAATCATTTTCTTACTAAAGTTTTTAGCATGTCCTCCTGTCAACATGGAAAATTTCTAGTCTCTAAATCTAATAGTTTGGAAATTATAGGGAAAGATGAGACCCTTGCAAGCGGACAGACGGACAGGCAGAGCGAAACTATAAAGATTCCTTGTAGGACTACGGAACCTTAAAAAAGTAGGTGCTCAAGTAAGAATTGACTCAATAATATAAAGTCGCGTATTGATGCAAAGTATTTGACTCTTTTCCTAATTATAATATCAAATACCTTACCGATTTTGAGCCATCCAAAAGGTATTGATTGCTTTAATACTTATACAATTTGTTTGCATTAAACCTATTAAATAGTTGCTTAATTGATAGAAGCGGTAATTTGCAAGAAAATCCAACTGTGCACCGAGACTCCGTCAAGAGATTACATTAACAAGTTTAAAACTTCCAGCTTCATCTCACTTACTTATTCAATTTCAGGGAAGTTTGTGAAAATGGTCAAAGCAAAATGTGGCCAGATTTTAGTTTTAAAACTTCTTAGAAGACGTTACAGCTAATGGGAGTTAGATGTAAACGATGGATGCAAAAAACTTCAATGTAGGTACTTTTTTATAATTATTAATCTCTGCATTAGGTGTCTTCTTCTATATAGCGTTACCCTGGTCTAGTATCAGTATCCGCCTAATTTGCGGAGGATGTGGCTGTGGGGCGAGTTAAGATCAGCGATTGCCATCCGATCTCATCCCCGGAGCTCTTTTCTTGAAGGTCCCTAAGTCGTATCCGTTCGGAAATACCGAAGCTGGTTATAGGTTTTTATTAAAAAAAAAAGGAAAAGCATAGCGAAAGCAAAAAGGAAATGGAAAGGAAACAGAACGGGAAAGAGGAATAATATTATGGGATAATAGAATGTAGTAAATGGTAAGTAACCCAACGTTCCAGCAGGACAACGTCTGCCGAATCCTTTAGTATTTGTACAAAAATTTTTAAATATAATTTAAGCTTAATAAATACTGCCACAATTGCAAAATTTTACAGTATGTATTACCAGGCATTCAGTTAGTTTATCTTGTTCTCTGTTGTTAATGTTTTAAATTACATTTTGCACATATTTTTTATAGCAATGTGTGAGTATTTTTTTCTAGTTACTCAATTTCCACCACAAGCTAAATGCCCGTGCCATTTTTAAAGTAGACGTGTGTATGAGTACCGAGGGTATTTAGGAAGGTAACACCAGTGAACTAACCTTAAACTTGTGTATCATTCCGTATCTGTTGAGGAGTTCGTATCCCAGGTACTTGACTGGTTGACCGGCTGAGGCTTCGTGCAGTGCAAACACGTCGAAGGACCATTCGTCTAATGTCTGTAACAAACACATTTAATTTAAAGAATGTCTTTTTTCTTTATATATCTTCCTCACGAAAGAATTTAATATCCTTAAAAAAGAGAATAATTTTTGTTTATTCATACTCATTCTTTGTATGTATAATATAAAACAGGCGCAAAAAGAGGGGTGTTAGAAGATTGATGTGTCTGTCTGGGTGTGAGTGTGTGTCATCATAGCTCGCGAAGGGATGAAGTGATTTCAATTTATATTTTTTGTATTAGAGGTGACTTATGTGCGAGTGTTCTTGGAAATATTAATAATAAATAATAATAAATGTTTATTTGGAAAAAAACATACCCAAATGGAGTTTCGGGGGTAATTTAAATTTTGAGTATTTTCATAGCTAATGATTAGTTATATAATAAAAATTGTATAGGTCGAGGATTTTAAAACATATCCATCCAACTTTTGCTGTAGAAAACATAATATAATATAAAAATGAATATTCAACTTCACTTCAACTAAACTTCAACTTCAACTAAATACGTACGACATGGCTTAGCTTTCTCTCTTAATACAGTTATTTAAACTACGTCCTTAAATTTACCGGAATAGTAGAAAAAACATTAAAACTTTTCCGCACAATCTAATCAAAAAGTTACATAATTATGAACCTAGTTAACTCTACAGCACTTAATACAAGCTTTCTATTTAAGCTTAGTAGGAGGGAAAAAGGGAATATTGGACATACCTAAAAAGTATTCCTAATATTCTTTAAAAAAAAAAAAATTAAAATTACCAACATGATGTGTGTGTGTGTGTGTGTATAGTTTGTATTAACTATCAAATTTTTCACGAACTTGTTACATACAAACGTGGACTTTCATCAAATGTGGTTACAGCATTAACTATAGGAAAACGATTAAAATGAAACAATAAAAATATGTCCATGGCTTTAGGCTAAGTGAAAACGCCTTTACCAGGGGAAATTTTTGAGATGGGAAAAAACTGATGAACTCGCGACACTGTTACCGTTACCGACACCCCTGTTGATGACACTGCTGTAAATTTTTGCTTCTGTCGGAACTCCCAGAGTGCCACTGCCTTTATTTTTAATACCACCTTTTTTTCTCTTCAACTAGTGTGGCTACAGCATTAGTCATAGAAAGGGCATCTCCGATGCTCGCGGATAGTGTAGATAATAAATAGTGTTATCTTACCGCGCTACCAGACGACCAAGTTTTTCGACTGAAGAGTTTGTTTGGTTGCTTGAACGCGCTAATCTCAGGAACTACTGATCCGATTTGAAAATTCTTTCAGTGTTATAGAGTTTGTTTGTTGAACGCTCTAATCTCAGGAAGTACTGTTTTGATTTGAAAAATTCTTTCAGTGTTAGATAACCCATTTATCGAGGAAAGCTATATATCAACAGGGTAAATTTTTTCACCTAGTTTTACGCTGACGAAGTCGCAGGTAACAACTAGTATAGAATAATCTCATTAACTTTGCTTTGTGCAAAATAATTATCCTTCCCCTAAACGAGCTGTTTGTTACTAAATCAATACTGTTACAAAAATTTAAATATTTAACAGTAAAATTTAACGAAATCATTCAATCAATTTCCATCAATTCATTTGAAGGCCTCATGTTATAAATTAAAATTTATTTGCTCCTTGTTATATAAATACTCGTATATAAAAACTTTATGTGGGAAAGGCATACCAAGAAAGCTTTTCGGCGAGGAATGAAAGGTGGGAGCGAAGGTCGATATGCTCAACCACCGCAAAGGAAGATCTTCGAGTCTAGTTATTTCCGTATGTTTCCATTTAAATTTTTGGTACAGTTCTGATAATATGAAATTGTTTTTTTTAAAGAAAAATTATTTTAATTGTTGTTATACCTCTATCTAACCTTTTGAAGGGCATGTGTTTTGCCAGTGATTCCGCCCTTTCGCAATTTAACCACTAAGGAAGTCAGTTCCCCATTCCATAATATTTTGTAGGATTTAATTATTGTATTAGAAAATAATACAAGCTTTTAATTTAAGCTTAGTAGGAGGGCAAACAGGTAATATTAGACATACCTAAAAAGTATTCCTAATATTCTTTTAAAAAAAAATTTAATCTATACTAATGTATAAAGCTAGATATATTATGTGGTCGCGGCCTTTTTTGTAGGACTATTTAAGATAAACATTTTCTTTGTACACTATTATTTGTTTATTTACGCACTATTACTTGTAACTCTAAAGTTTTTTGTAGCGCACGCCAGAAAGCTCACAGACGGCAGAATTTTGTCCTACTTGCTTGACATTTAACGTTATATTTTGGACAATTCACACAATATCTTTATAGCCAAGGAAATAAATAAACAAAGGCAGTAAATATTTAACGCTTCCTTTAGAAAAGTTGAATCAAAACTTTTAAAGTTAATACCAATCGTATATTTGCGTAATCATATTCAAGTAGTAAAATAGCATATTTGTTACTTCTATATGTTTTTTTTTAGCATTGTAATATCTTTTGGTTACAAATAAAGAATTTATTATTATTGAGAAAAAAAAAGATTAGTAAATAAATTAATGTATGAGCAGTGCTGCTTATTAAATAAAATAAAAAATCATAATAATGAAAGCCTTAATTTTTTTTTCTTTTAAGATGAAAGTAATTATTGTATGACTTTATATGGTTATAAGTTATTCGTCTAAATTACTAAGTTAATATGCACATGTAAAGTTAATGCGTGAATTGGTAGCAAACAAACTTTTTACACTATTTGACTGGCCCGTTGGCGCAGTGGGCAGTGACCCTGCCTTCCGCTCCGGGGTCGTGGGGAAGATAATAACGATCCAAAATTTCATCAAGAAGAAATATTAATAGGGGTTGGTAAATCAATCAATGATCCATTAATCAATACCGCCTTCTGTATCCGACTTTTGATCCAACCATCAAGCGAGAGCCTCTTAAGATGACGGTCGAGGCTCTTTGAGATCATTAACAGAAACAACTATCGGAACAATAATTGTTGAGTCCACATTCCACATGGCGGTAATCTCACTCATCATCATCATCAGCCCGCGTCAGTCCTACTGCGATACGTGATGATGAACTCATTCGGAATTCCGTACAGTGGACGAACGGCGCACAGTGGTTCAAACAGAACAAGCTAACGAGTCAAAATTATCGATATATTTGAGATATTTTGCTTCGCACAACTTTCTTTTAATATTTATGTACCAATAAAAATATAGTAACAACAAATAGGAAAATCAAAGTACAACGGACTAACTTATCCCTATATGAGATCTCTTCCAGTTATCATTGAGTATATGATAAATAATTAAGATTAAAGAGCTTTCTTATGCGTTTGGTTTTTTTTTTGGGATCAACTGTGAATTTCTTTTGTAACTGCTATGACGTAGTATAAATAAAAAAAATATTTTATTAGAATTAAGAGATAATAAACTGGGTCGTTGTTAGGGATTCAAATTTTACCTAAATCAAGTGAAATTATAAATCAATTAAATTCATGACACGTATTACGCGACACCGAACAGTAATTCGAGCGCATGACGTCACATCTTGTCAAACAAATAAAAAAATTAAAAAAAAAATCACGCTCAAGTACAGCTATTTGTTGGGCAATTCTTTACGTCAAAAAGCCCAGTCATGGTAGATTTAAATTTAAATGGATTTATTAAAATGCAAAATTAACCAGGTCTAAGTTTGTTTTTCGCTAAAATATGTCTTTTGGGTGTAGTTGATTGCCTACTGGGGGGCAATTTAAAAATGGACTTTACGCGTCTTTAACCGTTTTGGGTTATTTAAATACAATACTAGATATTGCTGACAGATTTAACTAAAACGGCAAGTTTTTAAAAAAGGCGCTGTAAATAATTATTAACAATAATTTCATTTGACGTCACTAAAATATCAACTCCCTAAAACTTATCATTTATATTTCTTAAGAGAACACAACAACTTTTAAAGATTAAAAATTATGTATGGGGGCATAAAAAGCAATGAATTGACCGATAATAACCTTTAAAATTGTTTCTCTTTCGCACCCTTTCTTTGCGGATTATAGGACACTTTACTGAAAAACTATTACGTCTATAGATTTGTCCTTTAACAAAGTAATGAACTTCACATCTAGGTGTGTCAATTGTCAAAAAAAAAAACAAAATGAAAAAAATAACATGAAAACCTTCGCGAGCCCTCACCAAGCACAGCATTTTGCTAGTTTATAACGAATTGGTTGTAGAAAGCCAGTGCCGGACCGAGGTAAATTTTACGATGGAGCGAAATCCAATTATGACACCCTCCTTACTAGCCATGTTTATATTTTTTAATCACATATACCGTATTGTATTGTATTTAACATAATCACATATTCTGTTGACTTAGATGTTGTGTTGTGAAAGTTCTAACTGAAACCATAATCACAGTGAAAAAACTAATGACCTAAGATCCTGCCATAAGATATGGTCGTGCATAGAACAATACAAAATTGATTAAGCTCTCATGTAGAAAGAGACCTTTAAAACCATGGATGACCCCCGGAATTTTAAAAATTGAAATCGATATCGTTTTATATTTACGTTAACAAGTTTTACCGTATTAATATAATCGTATAGATATAATAAAGCTAGCTATACTCGATTACTCTCGTAGTTTGTAATTGATTCTGAATCTTGGGAAGTGCTTCAAAAATGATAAGGAATCCAGTGATTTACGATGCAGGATTCATTTAAAACTATATAAATAAGGTTTTCACCATCTTTATAGTTATTTTTTGTATACGAGTTAAGAGCCCTACCTCACCGAGACGCCATGGCGACGTCGCCAGCTACGTAGTCATGAATTCTTGCGATTGCCAATGGAGTTGCCAGTAGTAGTCGTGGCCACGCTTCGAATTTGACGACGTTGTCAAACCGTCGTCAAGTGAGTTACCTGTCCTAAATTTTAGTATGAATTGTTCTGATACGCAGCCAGCGACGTCATCATGGCTCCTCGGTGCGGTAGGGTTCTAAGAGACTGAATTGATCCTTAACACCGGAGCCTGGAGCCTGGAGCCTGGAACATTTTCCACATGGCTCAGTATAACCTTTATTAGGCTAATCAAATGTGAATTGGACTTAAACTGTTTTATTTATGGCAATACCCTTGTTATAGTGGCGCACAACTTTGGGCATACGTGAATTTGGTATAATTTGCGCGAACTCCGCGACCCGTGTACGAACGTGTTCAAACGTGTTTAGACAAAACCGCCGGGCTCTTACCGATCCGTAAATGCCGCCGCGGAAAGACAGAGATAGAAAAAGCGACGATGAAAGCTCGGATGAAACAGGTGGAACCTCGAGGATGTTGGTGATAACCGAGGACTTGCTCTGCTCATTAATGTCAAACATCGCTAGGAGTCAAGCGAACTCGAATAGACAACTTATTGAAAACCTGTTGGTCTCTTTTAGAGGGTCAGGGCTCCCTGACGGAACTAACACACCAGCACCTGGTGCGTCGACGTCGCCTTCGCCCTTCGACGTGTCCGTACACGCATTGGTTGGCAGTTTTGCTAATTGCACCGCGCGCTTTGACGGCTCTAGTAACCATCATCGTTGGAACCCCCACGATCTCTACAACGTCACGACTAATATAACTCAGTGACATTAAACGAGTCCCTCTCGCTAAGCTAAGTTGCTCTGGCTGCGACCGGGTGATAGATGGGTGACCCATTCTAGCACTGGTTTATATTTGATATACGATCTCCTCCGTGTTTCGGAAGGCACGTAAAACAGTGGGACCCGATTAATGTCACTTTGTGATATTAGTGGTCAGGTTGCAATGACGTCAGAAGGCAATCTTAACTCGCCCCACAGCCAAATCCTCTGCAATCTAAGCGGACCCTGGTACTAGACAGGGATAACGCTAGGAAATAAAAGTAGTAGTATATATTGCAAGATCGTGGGATTGGATCTAGGGTTTTAAGTTGATAGGAATTCCTGTATGTTATAAAAGCATTTTTTCAATTAACCAGAACCGCAGGATGCTGTTGTGAAAGCGAGTAGGTTGATGTCCACGACGATAAGTGCGATGGGCTTCATCTTTATGTTTACAGGAATATCATTATTCTTTGGATCGCTATTCGTAAGTTCTTTTTAAGTTTTTTTTAATTTAATTCTTTTATCTAATTTAGTAGTCAAAATAGAATCAGCAATCAAAAATAGATAGAGATAGGAATGATTATTTAATTACCTCTTTTTGCATTCCATTTAAAGATACCTATCATAATACCAAAATTGTAAAATAAGTTTCGGTCTGTGTCTGTCTGTTTGCGATAAACTGAAAAACTACTGAACGGATCATCAAGCGGTTTTCACACAAGAGATAGAGTGCTTCACGAGGAAGGTTTACGTGTATATTATAGTAGATAAAAGATGAGAAATTGAATGATTTGTAACGTCATGTTGTAAAGAACGTATTTTTGTGTGCTTACATTCCGTGCGCTGCCTAAACCTTACGAGATAGGTCAAATAATGTACTTCGTAATTGTATATCTTTAAAAGTTCTATAAGAAAGTCATCGATGGCATATGTCTATCTTCTATGTATAACCCACAGTAACCATTTTTATCTTTTATACACTACAAAAAAATAATAAACTCCTTACAAGCTATGTTAAAGACTATAGTGGTAATTCCTATCCATTTGAATATGCTAGATCAAAATTGCCTTTTAGAGCATATCATTAAAATGAATATCTTGAAAGATATGAGAGATTTAAAATAAGTAGCCAGATCGGGCGGTAGGTGGGGTGAGCGATCAATAGATGGCGCTCTGTTTTGATATTCAATAGTAAAAAGTAAGCCAACGTTCGGGCAGAGCAACGTTTGCCGGGTCCGCTAGTATCACATATTTTGCCATATGTGATATTTATCTTATTATCAACTTAACACTATGTAAGCTTTCTGCTACTTAATACTTTTTGAGACCTCAAGTACCCTATATGCAGAATATTATACTTGTTCACATTTAAACCGTTTGTAAATCAGATGTCGGAAAAAAGGATTCAAGTGCATTTCGCACATTCATGATTGACTTAACGGAAAGGATTAATTAGATTTAGAGACGTTTTAGTTTCATTAATTTCAGTAGTACTCATTAATAAAAACTAACCCGTTACTGAAAGGTTAAAAATTTAACAGTGTAGTAACGGAATTAAATATGTACACAAAATAAGGAAAGCCTACGCCACGTCTAAAAATATTACACCTTTCGAATGCTGCATGAGTTGTTCCGCGTAAATGTAATGTAATATTCTGGCCCGATCGAATAAACCACACGTACTTTGATGTCGGAACTGCACGCTGAGTTAATTAGTACTGTCGAGGGAGGCTCTTTGCTAGTAATTACATCCTGACTGAAATATTAAACTAAAAATGAAATGACGTTAACCATGGCAGTGGAAAATTACGTCTTTGTAATTGCCTTTCGTTGCTCTAGTTTGCTTTTTTAATACCCTCCGCAAAAACGGGGGTGTTGCAAGTTATCTGAGGTGATCAGGATGATTGTTGTATCGGCGGTTTCTTAAAATTTTTATTATTTTCCTCTAGGGGTACCGCATGGAATGTCCGCCGGGTTGCCCCGCCGCGGTCTACGATTTGATGCGAGGCTGTTGGCAGTGGAATCCGTCTGATCGGCCTTCCTTTCGCGAAATCCACCATGCACTTGAACATATGTTTCAAGACAACTCTATCACCGAAGGTTAGAACGTCAATGTTTTCTTGTACTTCGAATTTTTAGTCAGTTGCTACTCATGTAATCTATAAGTCAGTGTAAATAATTCATGTAACTCCAGAAGCCTTAAAGTTGCCTTGAAATAATATCGAGACTGTGATGCGGTTCCGAACAAATTCCCTATTTTCTGGTATCTCGATCTAATTGATTTAGGCGCCCCGTGGATTTAATTAAAGATATATTCGTATCAGAGGTAGAGAAACAGCTTCAAGAGGGCGTCTGCGCGGGAACCCCCCAGATGGCGATCAAAAAGTCGGGCGTGAACTCCGCCGCGAACGTACCAGACCGCGGCGTCCAGATGCGAAGACCTACCAACCGACGAGGAAAACAGGCACCGACGCCACCGAAACGCACTAGGTAACAGAAGAATAAGTATATTTACTTTTTTGAATCAATTACATTAATATACAATTACTAGGATGTAATACACTTATAAACCTTTACGTATAAATATTAGTGGTCAAAGGAACCCAAATGACTACCTTAATCGTTAGTGTTGTTCTCGAGTGACCAGTTTACTTTTCTTAATGTGATAAGAGTTAAACGAGTGGGCGGTTCACCTTATTATGAATAATAACTGTGCTACCAGATAGTGAGCAAGAAAAAAAATTAATTGCTGTTTGGCTGGGGTGATTTTTCTGTATATCCGGTTGTATTCTATTAAAATTTGACAAGGCTAGTTTTGAAACTAGTAATTTTAGGGTCCCCTTGTGTAATTAAGACAGCGATATCTAAAGATAACAATAGTCTCTAGATGTTAATTAATCAATAGGAGGTTGCCGCTGGTATGAAGATGGTAGAATTTATAACTTGTTTGTTTACAGCCTGTTGTCGTCGTGTAGTTCATTCCGTGAATCGCAATACGCTACAGAGGAGCAAGGCGGGCACGACGACGGGCTCGCGTCGCTCAATGGTGAGCTCAATTTGTTCATTCTCTAGTTAAAATCACAATAACACCGTATAACCACGAACAAAGCCCTAAACAGTTATAAACCTAAATATTTCACCTGTTAAACACACAATAACACTTTGTAGCTCTTAATATAGTGTAACATGTAACAAAAAACAAAGCCTAAAACGAACCAAATATATTGGTGGGGATGGTACATGCTGTATGTGAAACATGTAGTAAAATGTGTGATAAATACGAACTATGGTTCATCCTCTTAGAATTAACATAGAGTTTCACAAAACTAACAATCAACTAGAAATAGTTCCTATTTTTGATATCATAAAGTATAAACATTGAATAAATAAATGAAGTATACTGATGAAGAAAATATTATGCAGGATGTAGTCCTATGATATTCTTTATAAATAGTATCAGAAACATCAGAACTATAAATGTTTATTAACCCAAAAAGAATACATAAAGAAACAAACATCAGCAATGCACTGTTCTCATTTCACCTGAAGACATTTTTATCGCAGAAATCTAGTTTCTGTCACACATTCATGTCCAATGTCAATATCGTACGCATAATTAAAATAATTTATTTAATTCTTGATATATTTAATTTTATTTCTTTATAAATTTTTATAATATAGTCAGTCGCACTGGAATTAAATACATGTTATTATTTAACATATTTTTTCTAAATTACTACACACTTTATTCATACGTTATTGTAATACTTAACATAAATTGCCATAGCCAAATCTGTCAATCAATTTTTTTTCTAGTTTTTCATCAGTTTTAATAAAAATTTGCCTTTTATTTATTTTATTATGTAGTAATTACTTTGAAATACGAGTAATTTATAGTTCATTTAAATTTGTTTTTAAATTATTATTTTTTTAACCTAAATTTAGAATCGACATAATAATATGTCAGAACCAAAAACATTTTTGTATATTTAAATATAATTAAAAAGGAGAGAGCGCTTTTTGCCTATTTTCAATATACTAAAGTAACAATAGTCGCTTTTTAGGACAAATAAATATGGATTGTATAATATATACGATTATACATATATATAACAATTAATAACGTAACACTTAATTAATTTTACTTCGAATTAATATTATTGTATGCTCTATTTTGACAGTTATCCACAAAAGATGTAAAAATATATAAATTATTTATTTTCAAATAGAATTGTAATATATTTCATCACATTTCTCATGTCACAAACATATCAATTTTGAGCATGCAATTATTTGAAGTGATCAATGTCATAATTATGAAAACAATTTTGCTCCACCCCATTACTTTTAACACATTTATTTAAATTACTTTTGCAATAATAGGAAAGAAGTAATAAATTCTCTGAAGTGCGAATGTATGTGAAAATTAATAAGAAAATAAAGTAGTTCTTGATTTTTTAAATGATGACAAGCTGCTCTGTTGTCAGTTGATAAAGAAAGGCTCCTGTTAATGTTAAGAAATTTTCACTTTTTATATATTATATTTTTATAACTTTCCTTCAAAAAAAAATCAAAATTTGTTCAAAATGTGATTTACGATACTCCTTGTCCTAGCCTCAAATCTTTTCTATTGGGAACTGCGTTTCTTACCTTAATTGTTTTCATTTTAATTAACATAACCTTTGACTCTTTAGCTGTTACAATATAACGGAATATTTAAGATTTTTTTAACCATATCTACATTATCTATAAATGATCACAACTAAAAGAAAACTCCACTGAGTTTTTCGTAGGCTCTTCTTAGCTTTAAATTTGTATAACTTATAATAAGAATAACGTATAATACTAAGAACTGTAAAAAATATTTTCTCTTTAAAAAGGGCTTACATAAAAGTCTAATTAAATTAAGAAAGTATGTTGTTGTCTTTAAGAAATCTTATAGTACTTACCTAGTTCGCTGCTAGTCTCAGCTTCTATTACTTGGGGCACGAGGTCTCGTGGCCTCGTGTGCATCCGGCTAAAGTACACCCTGGACCTTCCATGCCTTATCAGTGTCCTTGCATGTCGTAAATGTTTCACTTCACTTTTAAATTCACATTGCACTAACGTCGCGATGAAATTTTGCTTCGCAATGATAGGAAGAGCCGACATCGAAGGATCAAAAAGCAACGTCGCTATGAACGCTTGGCCGCCACAGTGATACATAGGGAGACACGGGTTGCAAGTAGCCTGTTGGGACCTGATTCGAGCCACAGAGGATGCTGTTCGCGTGGCTGAATTCTGGAACGAAACTGTCTGATACGCCATCGACACGACAAGAAGAAGAAGTTACTGGATTCGATTGCTGGCAGTAAACATTAATGGTATCGGGAAATCACTTTAATATCATCTATAAAAATGTGCCTTTAACAGAGTCGTATTATTTATTATAAGTATCATATTTAAGATATGATATTCAAATAACTAAGCCAAGCTATCAATAAGGTATGGAGTCTCTATTTTAACTTTACCTATTACGCAGTATAGGCACTGACGTATTTGAGATTCGGCGTCCCGGGCCGATAGGATTCTCCACCTCTTAAATTAACGGAAAAATAAAAAAATAATAATCTATACTCTATACTAATATGTATATAGATTAATAGTTCGTTTGTCTGTTTATTTGAACGCGCTAATCTCAGGAACTACTGGTCTGTTTTCAAAAATTCTTTCCCATGTATCGAGGAAGAATATATTGTCATATATCATTTATGTGTTAGTATAGACTTACATAGATTAAATCACTCAGGACGTTTGTAAGTGATCTCTTATAAAACAATATAGCACGGAGTTTTCAAATTTTAATATTTTTTTTTAAATTTTCGAATGTATGTCCTTTAACAATTCAGCCTTTGAGATATACAGACAGGAATCAATATTCAGTGTTTCTTGTTTATGACGGAGAATTGGATCTAAATTGCCAATGTCGTTTATAGTTGATCGCCCAGAACTGTATATACAGTGCTCTTTGTATGCAAATATCAGATATTGACTTTCAATAACTGTGCTGTGGTTAAGCATTTGAATAAAATATCCTCGTGCAGCTTTACTTTACACCATTGTTACGGTTTACCCCCAGGGAGGTAGACCTTTCTTTATCTGTCCGATAACTCGTCCCATTCACTACGAATACGCGACCACGGAGTGCCCTAGCTGCTATTGTCACACCCCCTACACCGTCCGTGACAGTAGTATCCGAATCCTTTCTCTCCTCCCCATCTACCTTTATATCCTTTTTCTCCGTCCCTTTCCCCTACTCCTGTCTGTCTGCCCGTAAAGTGGCCCATCCGCCTCCTAGCTTTTCCAAACTATTAGACGTAGACTCTTAAAATTTTCCATGTTGATGGAACATGCTAAAAGCTCATTACGAAAATTATTCTGAACGAAATCAGACAACTTTTGAAGCTATTTAACAAGTACGTTTAGAGCATATCAGATACGGAACCCTTTTATATAAGCGTGTATTGTCACGCTTTTGGCCATTTTTATTTGACACTTAATTGTCAAGAATCAGCTTGCCCTCAAAAAAGAAGTTTAAGCCAGTAATTTTTTTACCCCCTTCCTATTGCTACTTTTGAGCCAAGATGCATTCTGATAATGCAAATATTTGTAGTGGTAAAATAAAAAAAATGTATTTCGAAGAGAAGATTAGAGTTTAAAAAGAAGTATAGCTTCTATTTATGCAGGATCTACACTCCTATTTCTTTTTCAAATTTTCTTTGGGAGCACTGTGTGCTCCCGCATTGGTCTGCATTTGGTCTGATATCATCCCCGAAACGTCGACAATCAGCTAAATTGTGCCGGTGCGTTAGGATACAGCATCCTTCTACCTACACTTGGGTCAAAAGTCTCGATCACTGCTATGGTGACTGCAACGCGATGGACCCGCCACTCGCACGGTAAATCCATGGAATGCTAAGAAATTCGTCTCTCTTCCACTAAAAGATCTTCCTAATAGAAGCTCTTAAACCTATACCTGTGTTACCCAGGTGACTCCTCCCCTGCCTAGCCAAATCTGGTATGATTAAATTAATGCAGCTTTAGATGTCCTATCTAATATAGATCTTATGATAGTTCTTGACAAGCCAAGGTCTTTTAGTAGGTTGTACAGTGAATTTGCCCCTTGCTCCTAACTCTACCACATATAAGCTAGTTTTGTACCCATTTATCGTGAGTTCATTCATTAAGTCAAACTACAGTCTTTAGGGATGTTGGTCTCCCAATGAAATATTTGCTCTACAAGTACTAATTGTTCTAGTGTCTTGAAGTAAAGGAATACGTCCAGCCTGGATGAGGAGACAACAACATTGTCTGGGATTTTGTAATATTTCTCATATATATCCATTAAAAGAGCCCAATGGGTGCTGTATTTATTTTTTGAGAGCACTTTATTTCTCGAATTTGTTAAGTCCATAATTTTTTGCATCCCTCATAATGCCGGAGCCAGACGTAGCTCAAAGTGTTTGTACATTGTCGTCCTTGAAGGCAACAAAGTACTGCAAAACTTTGCGCAGCCTCAGCCCGCCCCCGGCCACACTACCATATTCATGACCAATGAAATCATCATTCAAATGAAGCTATATCTGACGGCACAAAAAAAATAATAATTTAAACTTAGGCGACAGGGTTTTACGCGCCCATGAAATTTTTAAATTCATTCGGTTTTTTTTTTTAGTTTTTTTCATAAGGTCTAGTTCTAGGTCTAGGTAAGGTAGTACTAGGTCGAGCGTCGCAAAGTTTGCGCGTTTTGGTCATCTGTATTATAGAATTAAATTATAGTTCCTTCTCATATTTGGGGACAGACTACTGGGATTTGAGGACATGGTTAAGACCCCCACGAATTATAATGTAGCATTCACAAGTTCCAGAAGTGTAAATTCTTATTTTATTCTTCTGAAATTTGATAATCTACATATTATAATATCCTTATATAGGACTCGACGTTGTTTTGCCCCACGTTGGCTTCCTTACTATTGTATGTACGCGAATATTGTGCTGTGTGTGCAAAATTTTAGGGTAATCGCTTTAACATATCCGCTCCAAAATTGAGTTGTAAGATTACACTCGAACAAACACAAAAAAAAAAAAAAAAAATCTTTATTTAAATCATTTGAGTTTACAATTTCTCAGTTATGATTGGAGTCTCCTTTTGAGTAAAAAATTACCTGTGTTAGGGGACTCTGCCGAAACAGGTGGTATGATTTGGATGGGACTTTCACAAGTATATAGGTGATTTTACATGGGATAACGTTGGCTACATTGCTTACAACTAAATTAGGGTTCTGCACAAATAAATGAAAATCTTCAAAATTTAATAAAATCACTGAATTAACACACATTCAATGTAACTACTTTAAGCCAACACAGTAAAGTATGTCAATATTAGATAATATAAAATACATCTAACTGGTTTGACCTTGTCACCTCTTTGAGAAACGTGATCATAGATTCTGTAACAACTGAGTTTTGTGCAATAAGAAACCGATATCCGGACAAACCGATATCCGGATAAACCGATATCCGGATAATCGAATATCCGGAAAATCGGATATCCGGAATAAATATTTCAAAATCGGTAAATAGAGCCGATGAGAATAGAGATGGTGAGAGAGATATCCGATTATCCGGATATCCGATTATCCGGATGTCCGATTATTCGGATGTCTGATTATCAGATATGAGGATAATCAGACATCCAGATAAACAAATATAAAGTATATTGTAATCATAAATACAAGTAATCAGATTACATGTAATCATGAATACATGTAATCAGATTACAAGTAATCAGATTACATGTAATCATGAATACATGTAATCAGATTACATGTAATCATGATTACATGTAGTTAAAAGTAATCAGACTACATGTAATCATGATTACTTGTAATCTGATTACTTTTGTGATTACTTTTGAGTAATCAGTAATCTCGATTACTGATTACTTAAAGTAATCGTAATCTGTAATCAGTAATCAGATTACATTTTGCCCAACACTGGTTGCTGTTCTCCACTTCGTTCATGACTAAAAATCATTGTAGATACGTCTATAATTTATTTGAGACAACGCTAACGTAGGAATGGGCTGGGCGTGTGGCAAGAATCCAAAAGGACTGAAAGGATCCGCAAAGGTGGGCCAATGTTACTTTATGGACTCCGACCAATAGCAGCCAACGACCATGTAAGTTGGACGCCTTTGAGGGAATGACGTGGATTCCAGTAGCTCAGGAACATCTAGCATCTATCAGTGGGACGCTATCTTCTTGTTCGTTGCACTCTTGGTAGAGCGGTAGTGATCAGCTCTGCGCTGATTAACAAAAATAATACAAATAAGATCAAATGTACATAAAAAGAGCCATAAAAATGAACAGGTACTAAGGGGTCATCCGTAAATGACGTCATCAAATTTTAGAACTTTTTAACCCCTCCCCGTGCTTGTCACATAATCAAGAAAATAGCAGTTTCGATTTTTTTTAAATTTTAACAAGTGACGTCACACAGCTTCCCCCGCTTTCCTTTCCAGGAACTGATATCTAGAATCAATAAAAAAAAACTACAATAGAAATCCTGTCACGTACGCCGTATACATTACGAGACCATGATCCTGTTGTGCGCCCGTATCTAGTAGGATTAATGACTGACGAAAGCGATGAATTCGATAACAAATATGGAGTACGTGAAGTTGATGGAACGTTGAAAGTAGGAAGTGAAGATGTTAGATTTGATGGACCACACATTATAATTGGAAAATTTACATATAAAGTTACTAAGGGTTTATTGGAATTACTTTTCAAAAAGAAACCTGGTAAGTTTCTATATGCAGACGCTAAGAATTATAAATTTATCCTCAATGATACAAACGCTCATCGAGTGAATTACAATCGAGATAATAAGTATGCGGCCAGTAAGGGTGCTAAATACACAACAATTATTAAACCTATCATACAAGGGAACAAACCTGAAGTTTGGTGGACTAGAACTTGGAAGACGGGACTGGGGTTACGAAATAAAATTCCTCTGAGAAAGACGGTTGTACCGAGGAGCAATATTGATTATAAATACTGGGATGATCCAAACGAATTGTGCGATAGATTGAAACTGCTTATTGCATCGGAAAATGCTGGTCATACTGGACATGGTACTCAGAAACTATTGGTTCAATTTAAAAAATAAGTGTTAGATAGCCCTTTCATTGAGAAAGACAAAAGGCTATTAATCTCGTTCTCGCGCTCGGTGTCGCGCTACGCGCTGCGCTTCACGGCCGCGCTGCTGTCGGTGCTGGCCATCATCGAGCAGATGGCGCGCGACAACAACTCCAACAAGCTGCTCAACATCTCCGCGCGGTGAGTGCTCGGACCCCTCGTCCGCGTGGCGCCAGTCCGCGTTTCATGTGGCGCAATTCCTTCCAGGTTGAACTTCAACACGTACTACATGAAGCAGCTGGAGAAGTTCTCGGAGGACAAGCTGCTGGAGACCGGCAAGAAGTCCTAGCGCTCGCGGCGGCGCGCCACCGCCGTGTGACGCGACCCCGCCGCTTCGCAGATACGAGTACCCTCACAGTTATCATCTCGAATCGAGACAAAGACCTGGCACAAATTTCGAAAATCTATTAGCACTGTCGTAACCCAGTGTAGTGTTCTTACACCACTATAGAACGACCTTGAAAAGTATTTTATATTCAATTAAATATGTGAATAAATATATTGCACATATATTGTCTTCAAAAATTTCAGTCTAGAATATAATTAATAACCAATTAAAAAAAATTAAACATTTCACTGGTTTGACTAATAGACAAATTTCATACCAATAAAAAGTTTGAAGCCTATAAAATATACAAACGTTAGGTTGACTATTTTTTTTCTCGTCGCACCTTTTGGGTAGTTGGGTATAAACAGGTAAATCGATACTAGGAACTGGGGCCGTCTGGTTGTTGAAAAATTAAAAAAATATATTTAATTACAAACATGGTGGTATTGGTTTGTCTGCGAAAAATCAGTCCTGAATTCCAGTTCATCCACTGAAATAAATTTTTGAGATTAAATAAAAATATTTGATATATAATTTTATAAACGTTTTGATTTGAATATTTAAAATATACCAATATAATTTAAAAAAAAATTAATTGTTAATTTAACATATTCTAGAGTAGAATTTTAAAGACAAACCCATTTGCATCATATTTATTGACATATTCAATTTAATATAAAATACTTTTCATTACTTTTCAACCAACTCCCCGAAGATTGTTCTATAGTGGAATCTTAGACCAGTGTAACCGTTAGGGGCTAAAATTTTGCCTAAAATATATTTTTATGGATAAATGCGTAGCGACTGGCCCGGTCGTATTAGCTGCACTAATTAAATAATACGAACGAACAACTTTATATTTGAGTTTGTGGGTAGATTCCACGCTAAATTTTGTGATCGAACCTCAAATATTCTGAGGAAAGTACAAATTATTCTTAATGCATAATCGAGCGGTTATTTTTTCTACATCAAATTTAATCTACTTACTGTTGTATGGAAGGAAATAAAAAACGGTTTCTTAAATGTAATCTAAGCATCTGTTGCTACTCAGTATTTTGGTTAAAATATTTTAATCAATGCAATGGCTTCTTACAACCCAAATTAGTCAACAACTGTCATACGTTAACTTTGCAGGTCAATAAACGTTTTAGATTTGTATCAATATTGATGTCTGTTTCTAATTCGTCACAATTTCGATGTCATTTTAATAATGTAACAATAGAATATAAAGAATCTTTGTAGAAATATATAACATAATGTAAAAATATGACAAATATGATAGAATCTCTACTGCTAGTAATAAAGTTGCCCCAAATATGTTATTGTTGACGGCGCGTTGTGTTGTGTACATGAATGTGTTTAGTCAGTAGGTCTCGTATTTTGAATTGAAGCGTATTAAAATGTATGTCGATTAGAATACCATTAGGTAATAGTCTTAAAATATGACAACTTATGGTCTGGGCACTGGTTTCTTAGGACGATTTTGTTTATCGTAATAAACTAAGCTCAGTCTTCTAAAGGACTTAAGGTATCAAAATTATCCGTCACTCATTTTGTGAACATAATGTATAGGCTTCCCATAAATAAACGGTGCTTTATTTTCAAACAAATTTCAAAACAATCTTAATTGTTTAGACACATTTGTAAGATCGTCGGTTAAAACATCAACTCTCGAATAAATTAAATACTTTTATCTATCGGAGGTTTATCAAATATATATTTTTGTAAAGTAAATGCGTCTGTAAAATTGATCTTTTGCGAAATTGTACAATATCTAGTTAGCTGCTTTATACAACAAAATAAACTTAAATAAATTATAATAGTCTCGATGATGCGTTGTGAAATAGCTTATAGGTTGAACATGATGTAAATTGTAACGTGACAACCCTTGCCATATTAGGACATAGCGGAGTGTGTGTGTGTGTGTGCTCTATCCGTGTAAGATATCAAATTGGCTGTGCGAGATTTTTAACATTTGATTCTTTAAATTTAACCCTCCATTTAACAAGTTGCAGACAGTGAAATTAATTTGTTTTCTTTTAATTTGTAATATAGGTCGTCAGGCATAAATCGACGCACTTTATTTTATAAATTTGTGTATTAAGGCTAACATAAAACTCTGATGTACATAGATTAAATTTAAAAAGTTATACACTCAACGCCTCTCGGGATATAAAACACATTATAATGTATAATAACTGAATATCACTCGAAAATTTTGAATATTTTCATTAGATTTCCTAGTCTACTGCTTAAAAACTCACGCCCAGCAAGAATATAATGTTTTATGTACAGATAGACAATGACAAACTGATAATGTTCTTCCTCAATTCAAACAATTTCTTTTGGAATTTTTGAATTTATCGTCTTTTTCATCCTTAAATTAGTTTTGAAGATCACTTTATAAGGCGAGTCAATTTATGCCGGAAAAACTGTACCAGAAAAGAAAAAAATATTTTATTGTTTTCATTTCAACATGAAATAACTTGCAACGCCAGATATTGTATGTCGTCTCTATTTTATCTAATAAAATACTAACAAGTTGTTGTTGTTTATTTTTTATGACACACGAGTCTTCCAGAGCTGATAAAATGTATGTGAGTTAACTGTGGATGTTAACAGAACTAGCTTTATTTTTCGGGCCAGTCCTCCACTAGGCATCCGGCGCTCTATTCCGCCAGCGCTGGACATCTAAACCTAGCCTAAAGCACAACTGAATCTGCAACGACCTCACAAATAAAACGCAACATGATCACAATAATCTATATTTAACAGACTTAAATACATCTCTGTAACATTCAATTGGTTTAATAAAGCACATCACGTCGGACTACAACAATAAATACATTCGCTAACATCGGAACACCCGCGACACGCGGGAGGAACTCCAAATCAACGTAAAAACAGACAATTGAAAATTCAATTCAATAAATATAACCTTACAGCGCTCGCGACCGAGAAAATAAAAAACTTATAAAACTAGTGTTCCGGGAGCCTCTAACACATCTCCGGGGCCGTTACGAACTTTTGGCGGTTTGGGGATGGAGCAACTGCGGGTTACGAGTCTGCCGGGGTGGTTGCGGTTAATTCGACTGTATTTGCGCCTTTGTGTGGATTTTCGTGACCGCTCCGTCACCTACGTATCAATTTTGACCATTCTTTTTTTGTGGTAGTTCATATACTTCAGAGGTAACCATATATGTTGTATCCGAATCGATGAAGCGATTTCTGACAAATTCAACCGATAAAATCATCTCACGTATTTGTAACTGAACGTATACGTCGTAAAAAAGGGAAATTAAATAAAATTACTGAAGCTGTATTTTCTGGTTGACTTTATATACATTCTAATTATACTGCGTCCTTTACAACAACCGGTTCACTGTTCTTCTATTCGCAAACCTCCATACGCTCGCAACTGCGGAGCTGTGCTAGGGGCCCTTGGAACATGGAGTAATACTAAATTAGCCCTGTAAGTGCGCGGCCGGCGCTGAGCTCGCTCACCCGAACAGACGGACAGACACACGCGCTATATGCAAATAATAACTATGCTAAAATCACAAACGCACAGCACCGACGCGGCGGGCGGTAACTGCGGCCTCGGCACATACTGCGGGGGGCGACTAAAGTGCAAACGGTTACCTGTATAGATTACACCCGGTAAGATCGTTACCCTTTATTGGTAATATACCTGCCAAAACACAAGAAGCATCGTAAGAAACCGTTTTAAAAGCTTTGGTTATTTTGAGCGCCATTAGCCTCTGTACCCGCTGTAGTTTGTTTAGGTTATTCTTTTTCTTAGCTCCTGATTCCCAAACAGGTATTGCATAAAGTAGTCTTTGGAACATAGCGCCTTCGTAGATAATTTTCAATATCGCAGTAATTAGTCCTCAAGTAAACCTTGCTGCAATAGTAAGGGTGTTTGTTTTTATTTCTTTGTTTATGATTTATCTATTTTTTTTGTTTTTTTGTGGGTGTTTTACAACTTAAGGAGTCATATCCCCAAAACCCAAAAGTCACTGACGGCTCTCAGTACATCCAATCCCCATCGCGGAGTCCTCTGGCTGACATGCATTCCTCCACGTCCTCTATCCATTTCTTCTTTGGCCTTCCACGCTTCCTTCTTTCAGGTGGCTTATAGTTATAAAGTTTATTTGGCCAGCGGTTCTCATCCATTCTCATTAAGTGACCATACCACTTTAACCTTTTGGTACTGATTTGATAAAGTATTTTAATAAATAAACCTTGGTTTAATTTATAAGTAGAAAATATATTATAATACAATGAAAAAACAAAACAGGATAGACGGATATGACAAGGGTTATCAAAATAAATAAAAAAGTAAAAGAGTAAAGAGTATTCATTATATACTCATATGTAGACTCCTTTAACATCCTCCCTTTTTGACAACCCTATTGAATTAATCCAATCCAATTTGCATTGCAATAGACACCATACGTGGTTTATGCAGTGCTTTTGTTAGCAAATCTGCCAATTGAAACTCAGTGGGAACATATTCCACACGTAACTCACGTTCTGCGATGAGTTCTCTGACGTAAAAATGTCTCAGAGCAATATGTTTTGTTCGTCTGTGGAGCTCTGGGTTATGTGCGATCTTTACAGCTGCATCATTATCAACCTTTAGTATGGGAATCTCCTTCAGTATTGATATTTCAGCATAAAGTCTTTTAAGCCAGATAATCTCTCGAGCCGCTTCGCTGGCTGCCACTAACTCGGCTTCAGTACTTGAAAGCGCGACACATGTCTGTCGTCGACTTGTCCATTCATTCAGTCGCATACTTTCAACCTTACTTACGTAACTTTAAGGTTGATTTTATTTTATTTAAGATCGCAAGTTTTATTTAAAATTCGTTACAAAAATTCTTTAGTGCCAGTTGTTTACTTCTTATTTATTAGGATCTTACATTGATTTAGTATAAAAAAAAAAAAAAAAAAATGTCATTTTTAGCGAAAGGTACGAGGAGTCGACATCGTGGTTCTTTAATTAAATCGAAATCTAAGTGTGAGGACGAACAATATACCATTAACGATTTACCTACGTTGCGTCGAAAACGAACCATTGCATATAAGCGGCTAGCTAAAGCATTAGATATAGGTCGGCTATGTGACGATGAGTCATCACAGCGCGACTTGTTTTTATCGTATTATCAAGATTTGAAACAAATCGCCGCTAACTTCGAAGGCGCGCATTATGCTATTATTTCACTCGTATCTTCCGGTAGCGATAATGATACACCGGAACCGGAGGATGATGATGACAAATTGCAGCAGAAATTTGATGATATGTATTATCAAATTATTTCTATTTATCGAAAGTCTGGGGGTATTTTCTATATGTGTGTATTTATATATGTCTACAAAAAAATATTTGTGTATGGCGTCTGTTGCTTATAACACAGGCATTAATTTGTCTACCTTAGGAACAGACGCCCGTCCGTCATATAGTCTGTCTATGTCTTTCCTTTAATTTGTATAAAAGTTACGCCGCGAA
The DNA here is from genome assembly GCA_024363005.1 of Charaxes varanes. Lineage (NCBI taxonomy): Eukaryota > Metazoa > Arthropoda > Insecta > Lepidoptera > Nymphalidae > Charaxes > Charaxes varanes. Next base: position 93,941 of record JANCMC010018717.1, read on the forward strand.
AGTTTTATCTTTAATTACGTTAATTTTACTTTATAAAACCTTTTACAGCAAAACTTAAACATTAAAGCTAACCTTTTAAACACCTATTGAATTAAATGAAAATTACAAAGTCAAATTAGAAATTATTTTCTCGGAAGATATTTGAATAACATCGAAAGAGAGCTTGATTTATTCAATGAAGTAATAAAAAAACTTGATTCGAATTTCACTTAATCAGGCATTTGCTAATTTTCCAATAAAGTATGGCTTTTAATTTATAATTAAAGCTTTTTTTTAAGTCAAGTAATTTTTATCAAAAACTTTTTTCTTCAATTGATTACATTTTCTTCGGCTTTTGCATGCATCATTTCTTAGACAAAAAAAAATCTCTCTTAAACAAATATAAAATATGTAGCAGGGGAAAAAAACAAAGATTAAGAAGACCCATCAGCTTTTGTAAAAAAAAAAAAAAAAAAAAAAAAGCCCTTTACCCTTGAAGGGGGTTCTCAAAACATTAAATAAAAATATAAATGAAATTGAATAAACTAATATAAACAAGATTGACGCAGTGATAAACAATGAACCGTTTTTTTTTAACTATAATTTATAGTAAAAATTTCATTAAATACTAAATAAAAATTGGCATTTTTGTAAAATTTAATTTTGAGAAATAAAAGGCTTTTATTATTATTTAAAGTTCTCTCATTTATTCAATACACTTATTCTAAATACATTTTTAAATATTAATATGAAAATAAAAACATTTAAGAATTTATAAAAAATAGATGTTCGCCGGCAGCGGGGCAAGAACTCAAGCCACCGGTGGTTAGGGCTCCAGAGAGAGGAACCTCCTCACTATACGTGCCGTCTCAAGCAACATATCGATGGTCCCTATTAACAATGTCGGTTCTGCAAAAAGACAACTTTTCAGTAGAGCAGTTCAAAGTTAATTAGTTTACCTAAAAGCTACTTGCATCCTTATTTTTCAGGCTTGTTGGTGCTTATTACGCGTTTCGCGGTAAAATGACACTTCCGCACTCATTTGTTACATGTACGATAATGGAATAATTGAAGTATCATGGTTACTAAGGACTAGCTTGACGTTTTGGGAAAGACTAGTTTACCTAAAAGCTACTTGCATTCTTATTTTTCAGGCTTGTTGGTGCTTATTACGCGTTTCACGGTAAAATGACGCTACCGCACTCATTTGTTACATGTACGATATTGGAATAATTGAAGTATCATGGTTACTAAGGACTAGCTTGACGTTTTGGGAAAGACTAGTTTACCTAAAAGCTACTTGCATTCTTATTTTTCAGGCTTGTTGGTGCTTATTACGCGTTTCACGGTAAAATGACGCTTCCGCACTCATTTGTTACATGTACGATAATGGAATAATTGAACTAGTCATGGTTATTAAGGACTAGCTTGACGTTTTGGGAAAGACTAGATTACCTAAAAGCTATTTGTGTCTTTATATTTCAGGCTTGTTGTCGCTTATTACTTTTTTTTTATAAGAAGGGGCAAACGAGACGATTGAGAGCAAGAGAAGACTAAGAGCTCTTTTATCTGGCTATATCGAAAAATTTCTTCTTAGCATTTCTACCAGCTATAAATTACCTACCTGCCAAATTTCATCTTTGTACATCTTGCTGTTTTAGAGATTTTTTATATTATATATAGATGTAATTTTTAATATAGAATTCTACAAACAGTGCATATACACTTCTGGTCTTATTTACTAAACTCTACCGGTGTTGTTTATATGTTTATGCTACAGAAAACATCCACACACAGTTTTTTGAACCCACAAGCTTGTGATGAATAAACATTCAAAATATTGTTTTAACTTGTGCAATGCAACACAATTTGAAATTGAAAACTGGTTAGTAATTGAAAACAATAGAAACTTCCAACAATCACATGGTAAAAAAAGTACTATCATGTATTAAAAAGTTTCTAATAAGATGTTTGCCTGTCGATACAAAGTATAAAGAAGTATCAATTTGATTTTTAAAATTTATTTAAAAAAAAAATGAAATTAGCAAATTTATTGG
>JANCMC010018962.1:0-51288 GCA_024363005.1 Charaxes varanes
CTTCTTTTTCCTTTCTCGGCTCTACTAACCTCTTTTTTTGGTATCGCAGTTTCACAATTGAAGTAATTTTGAGACCTCTAATAGCCGCTACACACGCTTCGATAGATCGTTGTGAAAAAATTGTACCGTTAAATCGTTGCGAAAAAAACTGTGCAGTTTAATTGGTGCGAAAATGACTGTACAGTTAAATCGTTGCGAAAAAACTGCAGTTTAGTCGGTGTGATAAAAACTGTGCAGTTTAATGAGTGAGAAAAAATGCAATTTAAACTGTACGGTTTTTTCGCAACGATTTATCGAAAGACGTTTAGTGGGTATAAGGAAAAAAAAACATATTAATTTCTCTAAAGCTATTCACACACTTGCGAGTCTTATGGTAGGGCATTTTTCCATGGTCGTCAGTAGTCATTTACTTGAAACCGTCTTCTACTTCTTTTATAATTATTGCAAAATGAAATGTATCTTTTCCAGGTCATAATAAATTTAGACGAGTATATCCGCAAAAATGACCAGCCTGAAAGTCTTCCCTTGCTGGCTCCTCTTCTAGCGGTGGAATGTCGTATTGAACGAAATGATTCATATTTATAGAACATGTATGCCTACCGGAAAGGGCAGTATATCGTTAGCCGGATATATCTTTAGATTGTCGATCTAATTAAAAGTTCCTTGTTAATCTATCTTAACATTAAATTAACAAGGTACTTTTCATTAAACCAAAAACTTTCGTTACCCCTGCATAATATCAATTCTGCTTGAAATATATAACACATTGAAATTTATTTCCAATACAGTCAATATACAGTAGAATATTTTTAAATTAATAATGCTTTTTGTCTTTTTTTGGAATACATTTTTACTAAAATCTACAAATGTTATATTGAATAAATAAAATTTATTAACAATGTAGATCTATTTATGACAGAAACTTTATGGGTATTGACTTCACATAGATAATCTTACTGTATTAAGAATATTTATGTGAAGACTAATTTAACCAATGAAAATTATTAACAGTTATTTCGTAATTGTTAAAAAAAATACATAATTTCGTATTATAATACTCGTAGCAGCTCGGTTAAAATGTTTATATCGATTTTAGAGTACCAATGATTTACGGCGTACACTAGTGTCGGCCTTTGTTTAGTACTTAAGGTTGTGCCTAATTGTGGGACGGCACGTTATTATACGACGCTAATTGATTCCAGATGTTATATTGTGCTTGTAAATACAGTCTATGAAGATAAGAAAAGGTCGGTGTTTTATTGCCCCGTTAATATAACCCTGTTACGGCACCGATCCGTTACAACATGATAATTGAAATGATTATTCAAATGAAGCTATGTCTGGCTCCCGTATGGGACTAGTGGCCTAATTTCAAGCAGCTGCGATATCATCTGGCATAAGCACTCTGTCCACTAAAACAAGTTTTCGAGAGTGAAACCGCGGGAAGAATGCTAAGACTAAAAGAAAACACAAAGAAAGAAGTTGGCGGGAACACTCCTCAATATGATATAACATTATTAAGATAAGAACATCAACATCAAAGAGATGTGTTATGGAATTATTAATGGCTTCTCATCGACTCTTATCTCACAAATGCCGACAACAGCACATTAATAATGCACTGCTCCTTTATCGGGGATCGCCGATATTTTACCCTGATCGGTGCTCGTTTTGAGGCAAACCCGTCAGTATAAAGAGGTTGTGGGGCAAAGCTTTATGGCTTTTACTGATGTATAAACAGCTTGTTAACTGTTACAAAGACGCTTGTTAGTATATTGTGGGAGCCAGACATAGCTCAAAGTGTTTGTACATTTTTATCCTTGAAGACTACAAAGTTGTATAAAACTTTGCGCAGCGACACAAATTCCCCGGCCATACTACATGTTCATTGAAATGATCATTCAAATGCAGCTACGTCTGGCTCCGGCATTATAGGTACGAATTTGTTTGATTGATAGAATTAGATGTTATTTATGTATCGTACGTGGGTATCTTTCTAATCCCGTTGGGTTACGATGTACTCTAATGCACTTAGTTTAAGAGGAAATAAGATTATTAGACCTAAGTATTGCCATTAAGAAAAACCTAAAATCCATAAAAAAAATTTAAGACATATTTTCGCATGTTGCTTACATCCGCCTAATAGACAAAACTTATATGTATCTAATGCTCTATTAGGACTTATGTTAGGTGCACATTAAGTAAGTAGCTGTATATATTTGAAATTGGAATTCCTATCCAAAGAGGAGATATTTCAGATCGAAGTGGCCAGTACGACAAAACGTCAATTTCATATCACAAGACCGTTTTCTATTAATATCACGGACATAAAATTGACTGATGAAATTGATTGATGACAATTCAAAATATTCTCACATGGAACCGTCGCGGTGGAAATTTTAAACTAGTCAGCGCCATAATTGGCAAAGTTTGATCAGAACAAAAATTGACACTTATGAAAGCAGTCGTTGCTCGAAGCTTGATGCAAAACGTGATGAGATAAAAGCCCGTCAACCTTTGGCTTGCGACAATTACCTTAATGGCGTCCTTACATAGCCGCAATGTGCACGCTCCTTTATAAATGAGATCGGATACGTGAACCATTTGCGAGTCCACCAATAACGGAGTTTTTGACGCGATCGCCGCAGCCGAAATCGGCCAGGAAGACTTCATCACCATTATCATCATCGTCACCATCACCATCAGTATCATCATCAGCATCATCATCATCATCATCATTATCATCACCATCATTATCATCATCAGTATCATCACAGCATCATCATTGTCACCATTATCATAATCATAAAATTTTTAATCAATACTATTTTGACACTCTCCATAACGTGATTTTGCTGCTGCAAGATACGATCCAATGCTCGATAAAACATTAAAAAAAGATTCAATGGGCATCGTTTAATATTATTGAGTATGTTAACCAATTTTCCCCTTTGAGAGATTTTGCCTTATCTTCGTACAGCCTACGATACGATCTTATAAGCATTTTTATTCATGCAAATTTGATACCTATTACTGTTACATAATGTCTGAAATCGTACACAAATGTTGCAGTTACTAATAAAGTGACTTTCGATACTTAAACATCGTGTTACATTTTTGCCCGGATATTATTAGATATATGAAAGGTAATATCCAGTTTAAATTAATCCTTATTAGCGGGTCATAGAATGTATTTTTCTCCACGGCTTGGGGGTTTTTAGTATCTTCTTAAATTTAATAAAAGGATCAGCAAAGATTTTTCGCAAAAGAAAAAGACGAGAGGAGGGGGTGATATTTGTAAAATTGATTATGTTTGACGTCTTTTGATGATAACGCTTTGGAAAATGCTCGATCGATTTTAATTGAATTCACGTAAAAGGGATCGAGACGAACGCTCTGATTTCAAAGGCTTTTTGGCGATTAGCTGTATCTCGATACACAAAGGGAGGATTTGGATATTTTTGAAAAAAAAAATACCCTTTGAGACTTTTGGAAAATTGGAGGGCAACGTTTTTGTCTCTATAATACGATATTCTTATCAGTAAGATTCTTTAAGTCATTCCACTTTTTTTTTTGCCGTCTGCCCTGCTTGCATGGCAAGAATCTTTGTTTAGTTGTTTTTGGACCATTCTCTTTTTCTGCTGCTGAATTTCTTTTGGAGGCCCATACAATAATAATAAATACATTATATATATATTCCTATATAAGTATTATGAGAATACAACATGTCATATACAAACAGAAATATTCCTGGTTGTAATAGGCTAGGCATTTAATGTTTATAAAGTACGCAATTCAAGCGACCTGATTTCTACAATTGATTGATAAATACATATCAAATGGCCAATGAACTAACGAATTTTATATACATTAGGCTGTCTACAAATGCCCTTATCTTTTCCATCCATCAAATATGACGATATTTTGGAAAATGTCAATTTTTACATTAAATTCGTTTATCTGATACATTGTTATACTGTCCTTCTTATCTATACTAATATACAAAGTTGAAGACGTTTGTTTGTTTGCTTGAACGCGCTATTCTCAGGAGCTACTGGTCCGATTTGAAAAATTCTTCCAGTGCTAGATAGGCCTTTTATCGAGGAAGGCTATAGGCTGTATATCATCACGCTAAAACTGAATCGTTTTTTTTTACCTAATTTTACATGAACGAAGTCGTGGGCACAGCTAGTTAAATATAAAAGAAGTCTGTTTGTCTACCTGTCTGTCTCCAAATACTGATCCCTTAAAAGTGTAAAAAAATCAACCCATATACGCAATCAAAAGATATGATCATTTACAATGTCGCATTTCTCATACTAGTACATACAAAAAGGGAATCAAAACCTATAGGGTACTTACCGTTGATCTTGAAGTACTGTATTAAGTATTGGAAAAATCGGTAAATTTGCAATTTTATCGCAAAAAAAATGCGATGCCTTTGTCAAATTAAAAGAAATCATAATGTTCGAAACTCAAATTAGTTCGTCGAGCATCAGCATACAGTCTAATATTGTGAAATAAAAAGTTCCCTTGGTCAAAGGCCGTATGGTGCATGCTCGTTGCCTTTATAAGTTTAAATGCAGGAATTGGCAGGAATTAAAAATTACTTCAACACGGTGCTGTCATTTTTAATATTTAACGTATTGTTTAGCAGATAAATAAGGATCTGCAATATTGAAAGTATTGTTTTTAATAATGTAATTCATAAATCTTAAAATAACGTACCGATACATCCTTAGTGCGCGAGTCTGACTCGCAATTGCTCGGTTTTTGATTACAAATTAGATGTAGATTTATTAAAATTTGTTAAATTTATAAAACAATTGTTAAAAGCATTGGTAAACAGTCGATTTATTTATGATTTTCTTGTTAATATCACTCAGTGACATTAATTGGGACCCGCTGGTCCGAAATTAGCGAAGTTAGAATAATTAGAATAAAATAGCGATTTTACGTTCCTTCCGAAACACAAATGAGATCGGATATTTGAATACTATTGTTGGAATTGGTCACCCATCTGCCACCCAGCCACGGTAAGAGCTGCTAAACCTAGTGATAGACTCTAATGTCAGCCACTGATAAAGCATAATAAAGAAATTTGTTTATATTTATTTTTTTATTTTAAGTATACTTAAGAGACAAAAACATAGCCTGGATCAAAAGAGACAAAGAACTAGGGTTGTTTTATTTATAGACAGTTTTTGTAAGGTCACAAAACCTCACTATTGTTTGAAGGTTGGATATATTTTGTAATATTTTAGTACAGTTTTTGTTTATGTATGTAAAGGGACGCACCATGAGAATTTATTTTTTACTTCATCGATATTTCTTGACAATTATACAAACATAGTTTTTAATTTAGAAGAAATAAAAGATAAATGTTTTTTTTTAAATTATATTGCAAAACTACAAACTACGTCGAAGTGGCAGAGTTTTACACGACTGTTTGAATAAATATGAAAGAGATATTTATCATATTCATAAAATTTAACATTCTGGATTGGTTATTAAAACAATTAGGTAATTGTTTTTATTACTAGTGCTTTGATGAAAAGATTAAGCGATGTATTGTATACATAAATGAGGGTAGTTGTTCATAAGAGTATAAATACAGAGACACGCAGGTGAACAGTGTTCCCCGCCCGTTGACGCTGTAAAGGTCACTCTGACCAACAGCATTACACGATCAGAAAAAAAAAATGAACAGTACAATTATTAATCGCATCACTGAATACAGATTATCTCAGCGCTTTATGATTGCACATCGGCTGCCCCTCGGTGGATTCCGCCCGAGCAATAATTGATATGACGGGATATTTGTAACATTTTCTTTGAAATTGATTTCATTAGTTAAAATTTTTCAAACTCTTAAAATGAGGGAAAATTAAAAAGACCACGTAACAGGAAAACTAACATTCACCTTCTCAATATTAGTTGGGAAATTAGGATATTAAGAGAAATTAGGGTTTACTTATCTATAGACTTTTATAGAACGACTTAATGGGAGGTGCGCAGAAAGTTTTTGCAGAAATTCCGAGAAGGACCTTTTAGGTTTTATCCATACAAAAAATCGTTGTTCGAGCATATTATTCTAGTACATCTCTACTGACGATTACAGCAGTCAAAATTGAATAATAGACACATAAATTAGGTAAGACTTGATGTTATTGTCGTCGGGCTTACCATTTGGAAGTTCGAAGATAAATCCGAAACTTTTGCCAGAATTACTACGCCCAGGCTAATAGAAACCTTATCGAGTTGGTAATACAATTTAATCTTTAAAAATACTACAAAACAGCTAACAAATAAATATATCACAATAAATTAAAAATTTAGCAACAAATTAAAAAAAAAAAAAAAAATCACATGTTGACTGCTTGTAGAAGTTTTAAGGATGGGTACAACAGCTCAGCATTTGTGCAATGTCTTACGTGCAGAACATATAAAACATTACGCTGATTTTCAGCTGTGTCAGCAAAAGAAAATTTTATTAAAAGAAAACTTCATAGTATAAATTTAAAAATGGTTTCAATATGTTAATCTTGATGTTGGGGACATGATAGTTAAATAACATAGAAAAAAAATTCTCCCGGGGGGTGGATTTTCCTTTATCCGTCCGGTAAGTGGTCAGATCCACTACGGGTACGCGATCTCGAAGCAGCCTAGCTGCTATTGTCACTCCCACTATACCTTCCGTGACAGTAGTACCCGCATTCTTCTTCTCCTCCCCATCTTCGTGTATATCCTCTTACTTCATTGGCAGCCGTTGGTATCCATGGCTACGTATCCGGCGACGTCGCCATGGCGCCTTGGTGAGGTAAATAAGGCCAAAAATGATTACAGTCATGGATATATGATATACATTAAAAGAGTTTGCAAATAATACACAATAGGCAATGAAAGAAAAAGTCTTAATGATGAGAACGTGTGCATCTGTTCGTGTGTGTGTGTGTGTGTGTGTGTGTGTGTCTCTCTCTCTATCTCTCTGTGTGTGTTTGTGCGTGTGTGTGTGTTGTTTGTGTTGGCGCGCACACACGCGCGCGTGTGTGGCCGTCTTAAATTGCAGTGTCTGCCATTTTGCTTATGTATGTTATGAGCCTATGACAAAAAGTACATAATACATATGTATATACATAAATATAAATAAAGTAATTTGGTTATTAATTAATTATTTAAGAACAAGTTAAGAGTTAGGTTTCATGTGCATTTTTGTAACTATATAAAAACTGCATGATCTATTTATTTTATATAACTAGATGATAAATTCGAGACTCCGATAAGCGGCCCTGTGGCGCAACGGATAACGCGTCTGACTACGGATCAGAAGATTCCAGGTTCGAATCCTGGCAGGGTCGAAATTTCGTTTTTTTATTTGAAAGATTTTTCAATTGCATATTAATAATAACAATAACATTTATTCACCTTACAAAACCTATACATAGTTGTAGTGAGTAAACAAAGGCAACTTAAAATACAATTTTTTTATGGCCTGTAAGGTAAAAAGGTCGTACCTCAGCATGATATGGCGTCGCATATGCGACAGGATGACCTTCCGGTGCGACGCTTTAGGAGTAATACCACGGTCAAACGGAAGAAATTAACCCAGAAAAAAGGAAGAAGGAAAACTTAAATAAAAACAAATACTTAATTAAGTATAAACTATAACTATATTTAAATAATACAAGCGAAATATTATATATGTATAACTCATTCCTACTAAATGGTTACTTATATATTAAAAACTACAAAATTAAAAGAAGTAGTAATAAATCTAAGATTTAAATAAACCAGCTTATAAATTATTTCTAAATAAAAAGAAAACCGCCTTCAAAAAAAAGGCGATGGGAACTAAATAGCAAAAAATATATAGTACCTTCATACGATTTAGTAGACACTTACTGATGTGCTGAAGTCGGTACCAAATCGCTGTGACAGTGATATTAATCAGGTCCCACTGTTTTATACCCACTGTTTTTGTTATTTGAAAACCAGTTTTAGACTTGGTTACCCATATATCAATCGGTAAGAGCCAATTAATCTAGCGATCGACTCAAATGCGGGGCGCTGATTAAGCCCCCAAGTTAAGAATTTCTTATATATAAAATTATCGTGTCACAATGTTAGTTACCGTGCTCTTCCGAAACGGCTTGACAGATTTTTATGAAATTTTATACGCATATTCAATAGGTCTGAGAATCGGCTATTAGCTATTTTTCATACTCCTAAATGATAACGGTGGCCCCCGCGGACGAAGCCGCGGGGCACAGCTAGGTTATATATAAGATTAACATTTGCATACCTTCCTCTATATATAAACTGCAATTGTGCCAAATTTTATACTCCTTTGTTCTCGACATTTTTGTGAAAGTTTTGGCTTCGCGTATTAATATACAGAGAGTCTAGCGCGAACATTCTCGATAGTCATATTTAATTTTACGTTCGAAACCGAACATAAAGTGAAACATTAATGCTACTTTTAATCGAGAATATGAATTGAGGTTGTCACCTACGTGAGATCCCGTAATACGCAAATATAATTCGGGTATTCAAAATATTGGTAGGAATAAGAGCCGAAGTGACACAGTTAGTGTAGTATGTACGGCGCCTCACATTGATAATAATATAAAAGTGCGGATTAGTGACCAAAATTCGAACCGAAGAAGACGGCGCCGCGGTACTCCAGTCTCCCATGACAAGAGGGCCTAGTACGAACCTTTCAAATCGAAGTAAGATAACGATACGACTCTACTTAGGATAAAAATGTTCGCGCTAGGCCCACCGGAGACAAGTCTTAGACCTTTCACGCTTTTAATCAATACTAATGCAACTCGCGTTGACACTAAGAAGAGTCCGCTGTGGGTTTGGCACGAATGTTTTCGTCCTAAGTAAAGACGATCGATTGCAGACTTACTTCGGTTCATAAAGTTCGTTCTAGGCCCTCAGGACAGATGTAACTCTGTCGAAAAGTCGCGTTGAGAAAATTATAAACAAGCCATAATCGCAATACAACCCGAGTCTTTAATAACCCGCTGGGTTATTGACGCACCCAACCCTGACACAAGCTTTTAATTTAAGCTTAGTAGGACGGGAAATGGAAATTGTAGACATACCTAAAGTGTCCCTATTGTTTTTTAAAGTTGCGGGCTAGAAGAATATTTATATAAATTCGAATTTAATTTGAGCCTCAATAGCTCAACGGTATAAGGTATGGACTGAAATCCACAAGGTACCCAGTTCAAACCCCATCGCCGTTGGGGTATTATCACACCTACTCCTAATACAAGCTTTTAATTTAAGCTTAGTAGGAGGGGAAAAAAGGCAATATTAGACATACCTAAAAAGTATCAATAATATCCTTTTACAATAAAAGAAAAAGAAAGAAAAGAGAAAAATAAAAGTTATCACATATAAGTATTAGTATTTTTTTTACATATAATTTCCATTGTAAACATACATGTTACATTAAAGGTGATCGGTGTCAAGTGGACATGGTGGACACACCCGTGTTTACCACGCACGGAATGCAACCCACTATCCTTATCACGACAAATATTAGCTTATCCGTACACCACAAGTACTCACGTCGTAAATTTACAACTCGGAATGTTAGAATTGTTTTCACAGAGTTCAGAGACTGTATTGCAAATAGCTGGACTAATAGACCATAATTGCTTAGTGGTAGTGAAGCGTTTTATCCAATGTTTATTTAGGAAGTTCCCTTGGATTGGTTACTGTCGGAGGCTAATTTATTATATTACTAACTAGTTCCTTAGCTACCACGACTTCGTTCACTTGAAGTTAAGCTCGCTAGATTCCTTAGATCTCATCAATCTGGGCCTATCGAAAAATCCTTTCTAGCGGATGTCTACAAACTAACACCTAGCCAAATTTTACCTTTGTACGTCCCACGGTTTTCGAAATTTCCTGTCAGGTGACCTTTCGCTTTTATGTATATAGATGAAGACTTGGACAGGTTTTTTTGTATATTTCGTCTACTTTATCCAAAGGTACCTTTTGTACAATTTTTTTTATTTAACAAGGGGCAAAGGAGCACGTGGCATTCACATAAGTGACTACCGACCTTTATTTTTAAATATAATTTTATTTAATTTCATATAAATTTATAATATTTTTTACGACTAAAGATTCGCCTTCACAGAACTTTAGGTGATAAGTAAAATGTTGTAACTATTTTAATTATATCTATAATTAAAATAGTTACAACATTTTACTTATATTATAAATATGTATAAAATTAAAGATCACCTAACACGAAATCTCGACAGCCGCATGACGTGTAAAAATGAAACTTGGCAAGAAGGTAGTTTGTAAACATCCACTAAGAATGGATTTTTCGATAGGGCCAGATTAAAGAAGTCTAAGGGTTACCGCAAGTATAATTTTAAGCATCAGGGTTTTCTAGGTCCAATCTTTCCCTCCTTCCCAACGAGGAAATAGAAGGTTAGAAAGGAAACACCGAATTTAATTGGACTGCTGTGCGGCTGTGTGTAAAAGTATATCCAGATACTAGTGTTGTAACATTCGTTTAAATCTATATATACAGATAAAATTGAATCCCTATTTCCCTGGGTCTAATACAAAGCTATGCCCCCATGTGTAGGATGCGTAAAACTCCCGCAATCCATCCCAAACTGCTGACTTATAGTGCCACAGTCGTCGGGCGTTACTTTGCGGAAATCTATGACATGCATGAGAAACTAAACTACTTTGCTTTAATCCGCGAATGAATACGAGGGAATACACCGATCTATTACACCGATTTTCCCTCGTATTCATTCGCGGATTAAAGCAAAGTAGATTAGTTTCTCATGCACTTTGACACCATCTTATAGTATTAAAATCTGTGCATGTGTATGTAAATCGTTTGGCATTGGTGTGCCTGGGATTTTGATAAAAATTAAGCAATTACTTTTTTAAATATTTTAATTTTTTTTTCAAACAGAACCCCGGCTCGACCAAGCCTTTAAAATTCGACAGAATCCTTTGCGACGTGCCGTGTTCAGGAGACGCGACGCTGAGAAAGAATCCCGACATTTGGCTTAAGTGGTCTACGGGTAATGCCAACAACTTACACGGGTAATACTACATCTTCTTCATCTAATGCTTCTTCTTCTCTCCATTTATTTGAGCTGTTGGCGCAGTTGGCAGTGACATCTGCCTTCCGCTCTAGAGTTTGTTTATTATCTATGTAGATAATACACGAACCCTGGAGCGGAAGGTAGAGGTCACTGCCAACAGTAATTGTAACTGCCAAAAATATGTAAATACATACATGTGTATATATTTACACATTTATACAAATAATTAATATTTGAGTATATCATTCGCATATTACCAGGATCAGATTTCTGCGTCAAATAGTCCTATATACTTGAATTTATATAGTTCTACCAGCAGACTACAGATCCAGTAGGAACACCATTTATTGAGAGTGTTCCGGCCAAATAATAGCCTTTCTTCAATATTCCTTTGAGTTTCTCTTTCATTCTCTTTTCTTAAACCCTCCCAGAAATAATGTGAATAAAACAAAACAGACAGGAGTCAAATAGGCCCAGCCTATACGCAAATCTTCGGCAGGGCTGTGAAATTTCAATTTCACATCTTTAATGTTTTTTTTTTTAAATCCAGGGTCCAGTATCGAATACTCCGACGGGGATGCGAACTCCTGACCATCGGCGGCAGGCTGGTCTATTCCACCTGCTCATTCAACCCCGTGGAGAACGAAGCGGTAGTCCATCGTCTGCTGCAGGAGGTGGATGGGGCGGTGAAACTAGTGGACGTCTCCGAGCTCCTGCCGGGTCTGAAGTTCCACAAAGGTGAAAGCGGTTTCCCATTCGTTTTTTCATAAAGAGAGACGTTTTTATTACAGAGATATAAACTAGACATACGTTGCGGCTTCGCACGGGCGCAGTGTAGATATGAAGTGAAGCAAAATGTTTCGGTACCATTTAACGAAAATTGCGTGGACACAGGAGAATGAAATTTGGCATAAGTATAGTTTATATAGAGGGTGGTGAAACAGAGTAAAGAACACTTTTTAGGCATGTCTAATATTCCCGATTCCACTCCTATCTAAGCTTAATTGAAAAGCTTGTGCTAGAAGTGGGTGTGATAATATCCCAGCGGCGCGGCGTCGCGGTACCTTGCGGATTTCAGTCCATACCTTTTGTTTTTTTTAGTCCATACCTACTACCGTTGAGTTATTGAGGCTCTATCTCTAATCTTGATACTGTGTATGTTCTTAAACAGGTATGACCCACTGGCGTCCTGCCTCAAAGGACATGGTGTTCTACGACAAATACGAGGATGTACCGGAGAAGTGGCAGACAGTGATCCGACCCCAAATGTTCCCTCCCAGTGCAGACCACCTGGACAAGTATCATTTGGACAAGTGGTGAGTGAGGCAAATGGGCAGCGATCCACCTGAGTGATTATCGTAGCCCATGAATTGCTACAAACCTCGCAGATGTGTAACTGGCCTTTTAGGTAGGATTTGGGCCACCTCTTGTGCAGTGTTCCTATGGATTATCCCCGGAACCCCCACAATCTCTACACACACACACACGACTAAATGTCAATCAATGACATTAATCGGGACCTACTGTTTTACGTGCTTTCCGATTTTATTTTCATTTTTAATTAATATATTCAATTTAAAAAATAACTTTTAGAAGATTCATTCATTCACTTCATGCATTCATGGACTCAATTCTGTTTCCTTTTTTTGTAGCATAAGAATTCTACCCCACCATCAAGACACGGGTGGGTTTTTTGTGGCCGTTTTTGAAAAAACAGCCCCACTACCTTGGGAGAAAGACCAAACCAAGGCGGAAACGAGCGATACCACCGAGGAAGAGGAGAAGGAAGAACCGCCAAAGAAGAGAAGAAGAATGGGAGGTTATAGAGAAGATCCTTTCGTCTTCTTCTCCGGTGATTCAGAAGATGTTTTCCCCTCTATAAAAGAGTACTATGACCTCAAAGAAGACTTTGACTCTTCTTGTCTACTAACCAGATGTCATGTGGGGAAGAAGAAGAATATTTATCTGGTTTCTCCAATCGTAAAAGACGTAGTGGAGAAGAACAAGAGTAGTATTAAGATAATCAATACGGGTGTGAAGACGTTTGTAAGATGTGACAATAAGAATATGACGTGTGCATTCAGGTGATTACATTTTTTACTGACTTTGAAAAAAAGGAGTGTAAGATTTAAACTTAGTTTAAATGGAAATTAAATTTAGTATTTTAAAAGAATATTTTTTAACCGACTTTGAAAGAAGAACAGTATAAGAAAGCTTTATTGAAAAGGATTTATTTAAAGAAAATTATATAAAATTATTATTATTATTATCGGTAGGAGTTACTAAATGGTTTGAAAAGACAATTTGAACCGGTAGGTGGCGCTGCTGCCCAGATATACCCCAAAAATGATACCATTCTCGCTATAACTCAAAAACTGCGGCTTTTTTTTTATATCACGGAATAAAAGATAGGAAAACTCTAGGAATATTTAGGCACATATTGTAGTGTCACCGTGCGGATGCCGGGTCCATCCTCTGCAACTCGATGGACCCGGGACCCGCATAGTGAATCCATGGAATGCTAAGAAATTCATCTCTCTATTCAGGAAAAAGGATAAAGGTTGGTTGACTGGCTAATAGTGGGCAAGTAAAAGTCTATTGGCTACACTAGTCTCAAATAAATATAAATAAATAGAGGGTTTATTTCAGACTATCCCAGGAGGGTCTGCAGAGTATATTGCGGTACATTGGTCAGAAGAGACTGGTGCGGATCCTGAAAGAAGACCTTGTGCTGGTGCTGCAGAACGACAACCCGAGCAGCCCACCTGATGTCAAATTGTTCTCTGAGCACACACAGAACCTGGTCAAGGATTTTGGTATGTATCTCCAGATTATTGCAGGAAGCACACCCTTATCATGGTCAAGGATTTTGTTATAGACCCCAAATTATCCCAGGAAGCATAACCAGAGCCCAGTCGATGATTTGCGTATGTATCCTTTCTCTCTCTCTTGTCGGTCCCTCATTACCTAGTATCATGGTCACATGACATCCCAAAACGAAAAATCTGACATTATTGTTTTGGGTCTTCTGCCGCCCTTAAACTTGGCAGAATCTTTTTGAGGAGGTGGCTTCCTTAACTTGGTCGGCCCTTCGAGTAGGTGACGACCTCGGGCTCTTTCTCCCTAGTAGCTTTAGCTACCAACTACAACCAACTTCTCTACGTTTTCGCCTCCTCTTCGCATAACAGGGCGAAGTATGTCAGTACGCGTTGACTTCATATAGTGGACAGCCGGCTTTGATAGAGAAAGAATATAGGCAGTTCATGGTATTTTAAACATGCGCCAACACCACATTTCAGATGCATCTATTCTCTTCTAATTAGTACTTACCCAGTAACAGATATATTCTTTTAGCAGTTTACTGTGGCTTCATCCGCGTAAAGTTAAACTTGCGACATTACAAGAGCTCTTAGACTCTCTTTAATCTAGCCTTATAGAAAAATTCGCTCTTAACGGATGTCTAATTATCTCATTGCCAAGTGTCATCATTGTAGATGTACACGGTTTTCGAGACTTCTTTACACCTTTCGCTTTTAATATATAAATAAACTCGGGTTACATTACCTATAACGACATTTTGTTCAATAGTACATATACTTATTTATTTTTTGTCCAGCTACGGGCAGCTGTATCCTGGAGTACCAGCATAAACACGTGAAGCTCTATAAGTAAGTGGGTAAGAATTATTCTTAAGAATATGACAACGGGCACATTTTATGAGGAAGCGATTCCTTTATATTATAGCGTTTTTAATAATATAGTCTTTTCATCTGCCCGCATAACGTTATTAGATCATATAATTCCCCCATTCAACAACAATACCTTTTTAAATTGTTATAAAATTATAAAAAAATTATATGTACCAATATCAATATGCATGTTCCAAATGAAAAAAAAATAGGTTAAAATTTTCGAATATTTTTGTTTGCTAAATCAGCCATTATTGTTGCTAAATCAGCCAGTATTGGTAGTTCAGATTGTTAAAGCTTTTATTATTTCTAGGAGGGCAGGTATACATAGGTTTGGCAATGCGTGAATATGCGCGAATACACGGTACTTGTAAAGTGCCAAAAGCTAAAGTAGCTGCGAAACATCATTCAGGCTTGTTCGTCCACATGTTTGTTCGTCCACATTACTTACCTAATAGGTATTATTGAAGTGAAAACTTACTTAGGCGCGTTTAACATTTGTTGAGAGCAGATGTCCATGGGCATCGGTAGGCACTTCGGTGCCTGCTGCCTGCTCGTCTGCCCCCCTTGTAACATAAAAAAAAAAATTCTCAAAGAAAAATCTTATATCTTTCTATATTAACTTCTAGCTCCTACAACATTGAAAGAGAAAAAAGTCTTATACCAACAAGCATAGTCAATCTATCTTTAATTTCTTTGGACAGAGATTTGTCTTTTTGTTTCATTTTTGTGGGATATTAACAAATTGTGATAATGAAAATAATATGCGATTGAGCTGGCGTTATTAGGTACTTATGATACATCCAAATTGAAGGGGAAAAAAGACATACATGGCGACAAAAACTTGTCATCTACAAGTAGGTACCTAAGTGAACTTAATTTTTTT
The DNA here is from genome assembly GCA_024363005.1 of Charaxes varanes. Taxonomy (NCBI): domain Eukaryota; kingdom Metazoa; phylum Arthropoda; class Insecta; order Lepidoptera; family Nymphalidae; genus Charaxes; species Charaxes varanes. The sequence goes on from JANCMC010018962.1 coordinate 15,678, forward strand.
ATTCCTTATTCCGCGAGATTAATACATACAGACTCGTAAAGTTACATAGACAATAGATACACATACATTAAGTTGCGGTAATCAAGTACATTTTTATATTTACCTTTTTGTATTGTATATTTTTTTGTATTATATACCTTTTTGTACTGTAATTTTGGTAGTTATAAAGTACTTTAAAAGCCTCGCAGATTAGTTGCCGGCTTTAAAATAGGGGATTTAGGCTACCGAGAACACTCACAAACCGAACAAAACGCGACAACAATATCATCACTTCACTTCACTCCCGATCTTATCTTGTTACCAGCGACTTCGTCCGCAATAAAATTAGGTGAAAAATATTTCGAGATGATATATAGCGTTGGCATTGTAGCTTTATCAAAGAAGGCTATATATACATATAGCCTTCTTCGATAAATGTGCTAAATACCACTACAGAATTTTTTCAAATCAGACCAGTAGTTCCTGAGATTAGCGCGTTCAAGTAAACAAACAAAATTTGTAATAAACAAACACTTTATCTTTATATATTAGTATAGACAGATAATTTGGGGTGCTTTCTTCCGGTAGTAACATATTATTAAGTATCTAATTGATTATTAATTATTCTCTTTGTCAATGTTAGTACTAAGTGTGCTACACACAAAATTACATAAGCTGTTGTACAATGTTGTATCTACAAACGCTGTAGGCTGTTTGTAGGCTCTTGGATCACAATGAATATAACTTTTGTCACTTTTTTAGGGGCAAGCTAATTCGAACAAGAAAGTTGTGATAGAATAATAAACAAAAAATATCTATTTCTGTAAGCGAGTAGTGAAATAAACTTGAAATGTAATTTTATGAGTGATGATATTAGTAGTGATAATGGTGCAAACAAGGTTTAAAAAGAAGTACAAAGTATCTGATACCCGTTAAAGGTGTTCGTTAAACATCTTCAAAAGTTACTGTCCGATTTCGTTCAAAATAATTTTTCTACGGAGTTTTTAGCATGTCCTATCGACATGGAAAATTTTTAATGTCTATATCTAGTAGTTTCAATACCTTAGTGGATACCATCTTGCTGGCCGACTGACGAACGGACGGTTCGATGGATTATCAGAGTGAAACTATAAGGGTTTTTTGTAGGGCTACGGAACCCTATAAAGCGAACGTCTCGTCTAATTGTAAGAAGCTATCACGACCTTTACCCGCTTGTAATCCATGTTCCTAAATCGATAGGACCTAAAGTACATTCAAGAAAAGAAGATACTCATATCTCAATGGTCAGCAACTTCTTTACCTGCGTTGTAGTTATGGTCGAAGGAAGTCGAAAGATGACAGTGACACTAGGTCCTTTGAATCTAATCATTGAATCCCATGGAAATCAATGAAGCAAATGTTAATGTCGAGCAATATACTGCTTATTATAAAAACGGCTGTTAAACTCACGCGTATGTTATATCGGGATTGCCCGACTAGTTTCGAACCCGTCCGGGGTTCTTCTTCATGAGCTTTCTACGAAACGGTGTCGCGGCGGGAACTGCTTCGTAGCGAACTCATGAGGAAGAACCCCGGACGGGTTCGAAGCTAGTCGGCAATTCCGATATAACATACGTGTGAGTTTAAAAGCCGTTTTTATAATTAGTATGAATTCCGTACATGAAAGTCTAAGTTCTAAAATACTGCTGCTACTACTCGTTACTGTTAGCAGAATAAGACTCCAGTCTTAGTTTAATTGCGCCCCTTACTTTAATATCTAAGCCTATATCTTCGTTACCTAAAAATGCAACCTCGAATTGTGAAGCGTGTTAGGAGCTATGCCATGACAAGTGACTTACAATTTTCTGACTTGTTTCGAGTTACGTGTAAAGTTTGACAATTGACGGAAAGACCTTTTACGGGAAAAACTGTTGTCAATGTTTTTTTTTAGTTAATTTTTTTTTTTTGAACTTATTAAGTTATCTTCGAAATAGTATTCAATTTTTTTTGTACACAATTAATTTGTAACATTTATTTTAATTATAAAAAATATTTTAATTTGCAACAATTATTTTGTTTTGTAACCGGGAAGTAACAAAGGGATAACAGTTAAGAAATTGATGCTGAATTGGAGTAAAAAAAAAATATTTTAAAATAAAACCATCGAAAAACACTTTTGAAAATGATTGTTACTGACATACGAGGCGATTGACCCCTACTGGTGTGCTAAAGTCAGTGCCATACCAAATAGGTGCCCGTCTAAATTCCGTCTTTGTTATTTTATAAATAAAAATAGGTACAAGTATTATTTGTGTTATATTTAAACTTGGCACATACTTCAACGGAGAACATACATAAAAAAATAAACATCGCACCTCCTACTTTCTTTGAACTCGATTAAAATTTTTTGACCGTAAGTACTAAACTTTTACTGCTCATATCTTGTATGAGCTATTATTCTACCACTAATTGGTGAACTTAGTTCCTAATAGTTGTCTAACAGCAATTTCGTGGAAGGTGTTTGCCGAGGGTTGTGCTGGTGGGTGATTAGGGAGATAGATTGCTATGCTCGACCGTAAATGAAGATTTTTAGTCCCGGCTAAAAGAAGCCGCCCGGGGCAGGCCGAGTAAAGCCCGACGGAAGGTTTATATCTATGAATCATGCTCAGAAAATCCAATATCGGAATTGATTTAATCTAGCACTTAATTCTTGCGCTGTGTGTCATTTTGCACGTTATTTCCGTAACGGCTGGATCGACATTGACAAACATTCTTGGACTTATAAACTTCCCAAGTTTGTGCCCTTGGCGGACGATCTGGAAATCAACTATTAGGGTGCATCCACTCTGATGATATTGGTAGGTATATATTGTTATTAAAGTAAAGAGAATTCACTAAAATAACTATTTTACACCCGCAAAACCCATACCTGTTACGGCTCTTCCGTGCACATCGTAATGACTTTCCATCGGTTTCTTTGACTTTGGAAAGATTTGGACATATGTCAGTGAATTTGTATTTTTATTTGGTTTGATTTGGAATCGACTGTAATTTAAATAATAATTAATTGTTGCACGCCGGAAATGGTAAATTGTTATGACCCTAATAATTTAAGACCTGTATTGTACACAGTTATGCAATAAATGACCTATCTATCTATCTATATTTCTATCTATCTAACTATATCTATCTATCTAATATGAACTATGGCATTATTAAAGAATGCTGTAAGTTTAGCGCCAAATCGGTTCAAAACCCACTTTGGCACCTCGTGAACGTCCGCTAAGAGTGGGGAATGTCAAAGCTTGCATTCATTATTTGTAACAATCTTATAATCGTGATAACTTCTGGACGAAATGTCCGATTTGAATGGATTAAAAAATATTTTAATTTTACGTAAATACCCTCGATGATTAGATTATTTATTTGTTTGGGTTAATATTACGATAGGGTCGCTTATAACTCAGCCATTTTATTAGCGAAAATGACTTTTTTCTACTAATCATAAAGATATTGGAACTTTATATACTACGAAATGGACGATGATCTTAAACTTTATAATAACGCAAATTAATCGAGCCCCGGACGTATTTGATTTTTTTTTTTTTAAATCTTTTCGATGAATGTGAGAAGTCGTTAAATTAGCATTTTTGATAAAGGGTCACGCAGTTTATATCTATTTCTAATGTTATTACAGATGAAAAATATCGCGATTGTGCTTAGTTATATTAATATCCGATTAAGGCTGTTTCGTGAGAAAAGTTAAATCTGTAGAAAATGGCTGTAACAAGCCAAGCCAAGCAAAGTGCTAATATACTGAATATCTATATATATAGTCTCAATACTTTTGACTTCACTGTAGAAAGGATAGGCTCAAATGAATAAGGGACTCGATTCGAACCCGGACTCTACAAATAGGCCTTACGTATAAATGATCAAGACATGTTACTAGGACATGATCTACTTACAGTATTCCTTACTAAAAACGCTAAGCTTGGTATCATTTTTAATGTATAAGTAACTATCATATACGGAAATAAAACAAAAATAAGACAAAAAAGAAGTCAGTTAAGTGAAATAGCGCATCTGCTGGCCTTCTGGTCGTGCAGATGTCCATGGGCGCCGGTAGGCACTTCGGTGCTTGCTGCCTACTCGTCTGCCCCCTTGTAACATAAAAAAAAATGTGGAATTTCCGATTATATTAGGGGATATTATTTAAAATCATCTTAACGTTAGCTTAGTTTATCAAGTTGCAAGACCAAGGAAGAAGTTTTAACTAATACAGCATGAAGCGCTTCAAGGAAGTGGCTTTACGCGGCTCGAATACCAGAATTAGCAGTGTTTCATGGGACTTGTCAACTGGGACGACCAAATCAAACAGAGCAAAACTGAAAAGATTTTACTTTTTTACTTATCTCTAGCAAATCATAATACCCAAAAAGTGCCATACACTAACATTCTATATACTTTATCTTAGAAGTATTACCCAAGTTTATCAGGTTACAAGACCGTGAAAGAAGTTTTAACAAATGCAGCATGAAGCGGTTGAAGCGATTTAATTAAGACTGTCGGCAGCGGCTTTAAGCGGCTCGAGTTGCACAGTTGGCAGTTTGTCTTGGACAACTTGGACGAAGCCACATTGTATGCCACTGGACTAACTTTAAGATGGGAGTTCTTCAATTTTGACGTATATAACGTCTTATAAGTCAATGAACGCCAGTTGCACGCACGAAAAAGCATGACTCATTGTCACGTTCCGTCTGAGCCGAGCGTGCAAATGAGAGCGCGGTAAAATTATCGTCCGTAAACTAACCTCACAGACAAACTTTTTTTATGGTAGCTTAAAGGCGATAAGTCACATTCATTCAAATCCCATTTATGAGGAGATCTAAAGTTTCTCGGATCCGTTGATAAACCGATCGGAAAAACTTAATGAAATATATACGACCTAACAGTAACAATACTGCATTTTACAGTAAACAAATGACATAAAAATCTCAAAAATGTTTTGTTTATCATTGATCACATTCTTTCGTAATGTGTTTACTAAACATTTTTAATCGGTATGTAGTGACAACATCGGAATTCATTCGATTACATCTCTATTGCACACTTAACCGTTTACATTCTGTAGTGTAATAATTACAGTGTAACAGAATAACAATACTTAAAAGTTAAACCCAACGCAAATCCAACAAAAGCATTTTATATTGAGTTCCTTTGACAAAAAGCATGGACTTAAAACTTCCCGTTGTAACTTCATCTCTACGTGTTCCGATATGAATATTGTTTTTACAACTCAAAGTACAACAGAAGAAGTGAAAGATAATGCATTGACGTCGCACGCAACTACCATTTTCTTCCTCAAAGAAGCATGGGAGCACGGATGTAGCGCACCTAATGTAACGTCAACCCTAAGCTTCACCGAAAAGCGGCGCGGGCGCAGCGGATTGTCCTTCATGAGGACTATGGGTGTTACACCCAGCTCTATAGTGTCTATAGCTACATCCCAACGACCAGAGTTTGTACAGTACCGTAGTAAAGCCATGAGCTGACGGGAGCGACGGCAGCGCCGCAAGTGACTAGACGGTGTTCATCCTTGGCCAACACCATGGTGGCGGCGAACCCGCCATAACTCCACCCCCACACTCCAACACGCTCGGAGTCGATGAAATCATAGCTTGACAACAGGCGCCTGTAAGGACCGAAAATTACAAAACAATATTCGGTTATTCTTCCCCACTTTCACCTCCCACAACTTTTAAGCGGCTCAACCGATTGTTATCAAGCACATCTAAGAACACTCGCACATAAATGACTTTTAATACAGAAAAAAACTAAATTGAAATTGCTTCTTACGTTCAGGAGCTATGATGCCACAGACAGGCAGACACGTCTTACTTATAACACCACTCTTTTTGCGTTGGGGGTTAAAAACATCAGCTTGTAACGTTAAACATAAGTAAGTGTGACAAGCATAAATATTAAAATAAAAAGATATATATACCTGATGGCAGCTAGAGTATCGGTAATTTCAACGGTCCCAAGAGCATTGTTGAGGGCATGCATCGCCTCTACGCCCATTACTGCAGAACCTCGCACGTCAATCCCCGCCACTATGAAACTTCTATTGCTGGACAGGTACATATTATAATATTCTGGAACAATATATAAAAACACTAACGAACCCAGCAGACGACATGCCCAAACGTAAGAATCGATAAAAAAATAACTTTAATATCATCTCCCGGGTTGATTTGCAAATCTAAACCATCCAGGACGCTAACCAAACATATACAAAAAAAATCATTCAAATCGGTCCAGCCGTTTAGGAGGAGTTCAGTGACATACAAACGCATAGTAGAATTATACATTGTACATATAAAGAATATATAGTGTAGATATAGTGTTTCTTATTACACATATTTGATTTATAGAAAATCAATGTAGAAAATCAAAAAATAGCTAGAAATTATCGAAAAAGTACATACAGATTTTTCCTAGTTATCTTCCTACGTCAATCTCGACTTAAAGCTCGATCAATTTTTATACATTACCAAAATAAGATAAAGCAACTTATACTTATAAAAAAATAGTGTAACTGTTATCACTATGACAAAATGCACTATCGTACATAGTGTCAACAATTCTTAAAATAAAAATAGAGAGGGATATTATATCACTTTATCATAAATACCTAAATCAAAAGAATCTCTAACTCTGGTTGATCCAGGGCCAGCATATAATCTTACTATCATCGGATACTTTTTGCCTGGTTCCATATCCGGGGGTAACGACAGCTTAATAAGCGACATTGTGTCTTCTTCTAAAGAGATTTTGTTGAACAGCACCATTGGTAATTTGTATTGACTCATCTTCTCAACCAATTTAGAATTGTCTGTCAGCAACTTAAAGGTCTCGGTCTGCAAAATTATATAACAAATGCATATTAATAGCTAAAAAACACATAGGCTAAGAGGGATATCTACGAATTTTAATAGCTCAGTTCAACTAGCACAGCAGAGCTCAGATATCGTAAGAGTACATTAAAGAAATTTATCAATTCCCCGCCAATACTTCTTTAGCCTAGATTGCTTAACATGTAGTACGTAACGTGTAGTAATGGACTTAAATTTCAATTACGTAACGTGTAGTTATGGGCTTAAATCTTAATTGCGTAACGTGTAGTAATGGGCTTAAATCTCAGCTGCGTAACAGGTAGTAATGGGTTAAATCTCGATTGCGTAACAGGTAGTAATGGGCTGAAATCTCGATTCCATAACGTCTAATAATGGATTTAAATCCGAATATGACTTGATTCGATTGCTCATCCAGCTCGATGGTCGACACACCGAATTGAGACGAAAGCCTAATAATAAAATATTTCTAATATTGTTTTTAAAAATATGATTCTAATAAGATTAATGACTTGGAAACAATAGCCTAAATATCTTTTTTCCAGTTCTCAAACGTCGTTATATCATGACAATACCTTTTTTATATTATACAACAATGATCTCTAATTAATAATAATATTATAATGTGTATTCCTTACCTGGCTGGTAAAGAAATATGACGTGGGGGGAATATTGGTCGCAGTGCAGGTTATAATCCCAAAACTTCCGCCGGGTGAAAACATGGCATCGACAGTGTGGCACGGTGCCTTGCTACAGGTTATACATTTAACATTTCCTTTTTTGCTCGCCCAAAGTTCTCTCTTCCACGGCTCAGTCCCAGGAGATAGAATATAATAAACAGTGTCTGTGGGCTGGTGCCACCCCAATAATTCAGTTACTGTTGAATTTCCAGGAGTTAAATCCTCCGTTGCCAACGTCTCGAAATTCAGACGTCCAACATGCATAAACCTCTGATCGTTATAAGGTAGAGGTTGTATTTCTAACATTTGCGTTCCAGTTTCATCGAAAAATGGCGCATGGATGTCGATCCAGCCGTTAGGCTCAGTTTCTTGTTTTAATATGCTGCATTTATCCAATTTTAAATCGCAGTCCATAAGAACGCTAATACTCTGTCTTCTGTTGAGCCACAGAACGACCAGATTTTGATCAGTAGCCCAATTGACTCTTCCTAAAATGTGATCTAAGCCAACAACATCAACTGGTGCGGGTATGCTCATGGCTTCAGCATTTAGATCATTTAAATTGAAAACCCGCAATTGGACGTCAGGGTTAGCGCGACCTGCCTGGCAAATTAAAAATATTTCAGACCTTATTAAATATAGTTTTTAAGCACTATATTAATTACTTAGACGAAACTAAATGAAATAAAGGGCATATCAGTGGAGAGAAAACAACCAAGATTTTGTAGTATTTAATCAAATTATTATAGGTCCTAAGAAATATATTCTTAGGACCTATAAATCACAAGTCGATCTCTAATTTCAGAGCGCCACAAGCATTGACTATTTATATGAATGAAAATCATTGTTACGCTCTAGTGACGGCATAGCTTTCAAAATCAATAATTTCACGAGTATTAAACAAATTTTCCACATAAGTCGTATACAATTTTGTGAAAATTGATTTAATATTTTCTGCTTGTCATGAGCTTCACAAAATGTTTTTTCATTCGAGTTTTACATTCGATTAAAAATTTTTGAATTATTCGTATATTAACTAACCTTAGGATATTTAAATTGCACTAGCAGCGGGTACTGATTATCGAACCCAGAGGGCACCCTATTTTTATGCCAATGCCTTCCAAGTTTCTATGTTCAAGCGATATGTATGAATTAGTAAGATTCTCATCATTCGCACAACTTTCCGAGTTATTGTTTGAAATTGTTACCGCGTGGGAGCAGATTTTTTGCGGCGTGTTTTCAATTGATTTTCTAATGTATACTTGTAAGATGGAACTTCTATTAATCGTAAATTAATACGTGGAAAACTTGAAGGTAGTTTTATTTTTCATTATTTGTTATTAACTACTTAACTAGCTGCCTCGAAAACTCCTTTCGGTGTTTTCTGTAATGTTTCAGTGATGGGGTTGTATGAATTTTATATGGAAGCGGGTGCGAGGCGTATACTGGAGAAATCCTCCTATAAGTAAAAGACCTTGTGATACACATTCGAACTTCTTCCTTTATTTTTCTTTATATTCTTCTCTATTAGAACGATTTTCGAAAACGGTTCTCGTGGATTCGCATCGAAAGCAGAGGAGGAAATGCAGAATGTGAGTATTTTTAGTTCTTGGTCATGTGTGAAGTCGACGTACTTGCTAGTATTTATTGAAATCTTTAACTTCTTCTACATCCGAGTCTACTGTCAGTAGAGTCGGCGGTTTGAACAGGTTTTGATGATTGCAGCCTTTAAAATAATTAATAACCATTAAATGATGTAATTCATTTGATTCCTTTGGATTCGTGACACTTAATATATTTGGACTCTGTGCGTGGATTATTCTTTCCCTTATTAAGTATTTAGGTCAAACCGCAATTGAATCCAAAAGGCTGTTGCCAAAGCCTCTTAGCAGGTCGAGATCAATAACCAGAAATTTGGCTTCCCGTAAAAAATAATATTTTTTCACCTAACTAATTAGTAATTGTCGCTAATGGACATCTGCCGAACAATGAAAGTTCAATCGGATACAAGGATTAATATTATTTTAGTTTGTTTATTCGCCTTATGAAAACTCCATGAAAATAAGCCGTGCTGATGAATACATCGGGTAATTTTGCACCCGTGTCTAAGTCGTTATAGATGTAAATAAATAAAATAAATATATACAGGACTATATGACACACGGACGTCTGTTCCTAAGGTAGACAACTTAATGCCTGTATTCCAATTTTGTACGGAAATCAAATTTGAAATTGACTCTTTAGATTTCTCAGTTGTAATTTCTTCTCTAAGTATATGAAACGGCTACAATGACCGCTCTCTTAGTTTTTCTGAGTTTGTAGTATTTGCTTCAGCGCGCTTTATTAAAGTTCGTACACTATATTATTTTACAACATCCAACTTCCTTCCTTGTTTCGGAAGACACGTAAAATAGTGGGTCCCGAATAATGTTAATGAGTTATGTAAATCGTGAGGTTGTACAGATTGTGGGAGTTCCGGGGATGACATCAGGTGGCAGTCGGTCATTTTAACTCCCCCCACAGTCACGCTATAAGCGGATCCTGTCCAGAGCGCGATAACGCTAGAAGGAAGAGAAGGAAGAAAAGAAGACTACATTATTTTTTAGTAGTATCATTGCAAGTCAAGCTAAGCTGTCTTCCTGTTCTCTCCCTGACAAAACCGTTTCGCGCATTGCAGGCGAGCAGTCGCTGATGATGACGATCGTGAACCTGGCGCAGAACTACGTGGGCTCCAACAACATCAACCTGCTGACAGTTGTAATTATTTCCAAGTGGTAGTTCAACACTTGTGCTACATTTGTCAGGAAGTCCAGTGCTTCATTGTCGTGTCGTTTGGCTAACGCATATGACGTACAGCATCTGTCATAACACAAGTAATGTTTCTTGTATATAGTTACGATATAATTTTTCAATCTGTATATATCTACTAGGACATAGGGCCAAATCGTTTCGGGCGTTTCTCGGTGACTTTTGATTTATGAGCTGTTATATCGAAAGGGTCTATCCGAAACGGATAATTGAAGAAATAATTTATGAACTGAGAAGGCAGTTATTGAACAATAAGAAAAGAAATGTATTTTCGATAAATCTTGATACGGATATTGTATAAATCGATGTTGATCTAATGTCAGAGCTTCAATAGCTCAACGGTATGAGGTACGGACTGAAATCCGCAAGGTACCCGGTTCAAACCCCACCGCCGTTGGGGTATTGTCGCAACCTCTCTTAATACAAGGTTTTAATTTAAGCTTAGTAGGAAGGGAAAAGGGAATATTAGACATACCTAAAAAGTATTCCTAATATAAACCTGCGCAGCTACACAAAGTCATGATCATTGAAATGATCATTTAAATGAGGTTATGTCTGGCTCCGGCATAATACATATCGTTGCATTATGTATTATTATAGATTTATAGCGCAAAATCTTTTCGAGGTAACTCGTGTGGCCCCGTTTGCTAGTGCAATGAAATTAGCATAGTAATGGAAAATATTGACCGGCCATTCACGCCAGCCATGTTTCCTCGGCACCCAATTTGTCGTCCACACCAAACAAAACTGAAATTTAGCGATTTATATGGTGTTTTGGCTTACTCGCCGAATTAATTGGAGGCAGATTATTTGTTGTGCTCGCATGTAGCTTGGCATTATTTCTGTTATTGAGTTGTTTTATTTATTATAGTGCTATTTAAATAACGGTAATCTATATATATTTTTTCTGCCAGGTGGTGGATCTTCCTTTATTTGTGCGATAATTGGTCAGATCCACTATGGGTACGCGACCCCGGAGCATCCTAGCTTCTATTGTCATTGATATATAGTACTATTTAACACACGGTCGCCTGTGCCTAAGGTTGGCATCAGCCAGTATTTGAGTCGAACACTAGGTTAAGCAGTTCTTACCGTTGCCGTCTGATATATGGGTGACCCATTCTGGAACTGGATTTTAAATATCCATCCACGTCTGATTCGGAAGGAACTTTAACAGTGGGTCCCGTTCAATGTTACTGAATGATATTAGTCGTAAGATTGTAGGGGTTGTGGGGATTCCGGGGATGAAGTTAGTCAGCACTGTGTATAGTCGACCAAAAAAGTGCTTTACCATTTTGGATGATAGCTCCTAGTTAAAGAAAATTTTTGTTAAGGGTTATTGTTAGAAATTAACGTAATGCATAACAAACAGTTAAAAAGTCCTAAAGTCTACAACCGTGCGAATCTCTAGGCACTTCTTACCTCGCACAATTCCCGTATAGAATCAGCTACCAGCTTCCGTATCTACGAACAGATACGACTTAGGGACCTTCAAGAAAAGAGCATAATCATTTCTCAAAGACCGGCAACGCATCTGCGAGCCCTCCGGTGTTGCAGTTGTCCATGGGCGTCGGTAGTCACTTAGGTGAGTACCAGCTGTCCACTACAGCATACTCGCTCGCGGCAGTCGCTTTCTTCACGAAGCGACTAACTGCGTCGTCCGCGTGGTCTGTATATATCTGCCGTATGTTTTAGATATATATATATATATATATATATATATATATATGTAGCATAATCTGTACTCGGAATATATATCGACCAAATAACTGATAGAATCAGGCGTTACTTTGCGAAAATCCATGACATGCATGCAATACTAAACTACTTTGCTTAAATCCGCGGATGATTTTTCAAATAGGATTTAAGCAAAGTAATTTAGTATTGCATGCATATATCGACCGCTAGACTAAGCAGTTCTTACCGCGGCAGGGTGAAAGATTTTACCGCCCGTGGTTTTATATCGTTATCTAAAACTGATATTCAAATATTCGACCTCCTCCGTGTTATGGAAGGCACGCAAAATAGTGGGCCCCGATTAATGCCACTTAAAAAATAATAAATATCTTTGCTTATATACAAAGTTCAGCGTAAATGGTGGCAAGAGTACTTAATGATATTGTGGGCTATTGACAGGGGAGATGTTGTGGGAATGTTTTTATTTTTATAATAATATTTAAAAATGTATGTTAAAGTAAGATATATTAAATAAATGATAGTCATAATAAGAAATATATACAGCTGCCCTGTTTAACTTCGTGTTTCTGTATTAATATACTCTTGTGAACAACTACCCTGATTTACATATATACTACACTTCGCTCCCTGTTGCGCATAAGATTTTTTTTTATAAAAGAGGACAATGGCTGGGTAGTAAAAACTCTTTCCTTTTCCTCATAATCTATATGTATAAAAGAAAGTCTGGTAAGTTACACTATTAATCTATCTAATTAAAAGAGCTTACAATCAGGAGACGGATATAGGATCAAAAAAAAATTCAGTCAAAACATCAGGAACGGGAACAGGGAATAATGTTATAAGATATAGTAAATAGTAAATAACCCAACGTTCAGGCAGGACAACGTCTGCCTGATCCGCTAATACGTACGTAAAGCGAAAGGAACCGATGATCGCCAGTGATAAATAAACAACAAATGCGAGGGTAATAATGCTTAATTTTATCGAAGTATTTACGCGTTCCCAAAATTATTAAATAACGTTTTGGTATTAGCAGGCTGCTATTATTCCATTTTTTGCGAAAGCCTTTACAATCTTATGGTGAGACAGCTAACTTGTACATTGTTAGGGAAAGAAAATACCTGATCATCGTATATTAATATAAAAAAAGATTTAGCCTAGAAGTAGTGGGGTAAATTTTATCTTACCGCGGTAGCACTCCTTGTTCCATAAGTTGGGATGTGGCCCAGACCTGATCAAAGTTATAAATGCATTAAAATAGTTAAAACCAGTATAAAAAACAGTGAGCTCTTGAAAAACGAAAAAAATACATTTTGTGTCTAAATTATATTAAGATCTAATTTTTTTTTTGTAAACGTCTTAAATCGTGCCTTTAACCAAAAGAAAAATACTGTTCGCGGCCAATATACGAGTATAAGTAGAATTAGCTTGAACAGATCATTACAGATTTCTATGCACCCTTTCCAATACTGATCTATTGGGACAACAATGAAAAATTTCTAGAACGCTTATCAGCGAGAGCTATTTGAAAAAAAAATTGCCTGAAGAATTTCTTGGGGGGGGGGTGCACCTTACGGGCAAGATGGACGGACGGGCAGAGAAATTATAAGGGTTCCTTGTAGTCGTCAGGTTAATACGAAAGAAATGTAGAGACTTGCTAATGTCTTTTATTATTTCTCAGTCTTTCAGAAGCGACGTATTCTATTCTTCTTAATGTAACTTAAACTGTATGACTTCCTGATCTTCAAACAAGAGCATAATCGTCACTCAAAGTTCGAAAACGCATCTGCGAGCTTTTTGGTAGAGAACAGTTGCCAATGAGCGTCGACAGTCACTCGGGTGGGCTATTTACACGTGTATTCTTTATTATATACCAGCTTAAACCCGCGACTTTGTCGGCGTTGTTTACTTCGACTTTCATAGAATCTTTCAATCCCTATATCACTTCTTTCTAATTTCATTTTATCCACAAAAAGTAGACTATGTCTTTGTTCAATGTCCCAGTCTATCTCTATACCAAAATTCATCAAAATTTTTAGGAATAAAAACGTAACAGATAGACTCTTTTTATGTTACAAGGGGCAAACGAGCAGGCAGCTAAGTGCCTACTGTAAGCGCTTAAGTTCTAACAGATGGTGAAAAATTTTTCGCTCGCAGTAATATCTGGAAAATGATTTTTAACGTATATAAAAACACAAAGGCTTATTATCCTTTAATAATTTCATTCAAGTAACAGATAACAATATACTATGCTTAAACTCTATACTGACCTTCTCATATTAGTTTGAATGCGCTGTGTAACCGATCTCATATCGACAGCTCGTTTATCTCCTGGTTTGCGTACGGGTATTTTGCTATCGGATTTGCCCGTAAGCCTTGCGCTTTTCCTTTGCTGATAGTAAGCATTAAGACGTGGACTCGTTATGGCACGCTGAATTGGTCTTGGACTTGGTTCAAAACCAGAGTCCATCAAGCCGCTAGACTCATAGCCTCTTTCAGAATTTTCACTTTTAGACCTTATTGTTAGTCGGCTTTTTATTCTACCCTTTTTTCGAAACCGCTTTCTTCTTCCATTCGCTTCGGAATGACTGTAATAAATTTCATTGTCACTTATGCTGGGAATTCTACCAAATGAACTCTCTGAACGTAATCTTTGGTCAGCGATTTGTTCATGATCATCACCTACCATGCTTGACTTTTTCAATATCCCTGTACTTATTTCCAGAGGTCCAGCAGTATCTGATAAAACTTTATAACTTTCTGTTTCATATATACTGCTTTTTCTACTACTGGCTTGACTATCTTTTGAAGACTTACCTACACGCTTCGGCGATAGCTGTAAATTAGTATCATATCCATTTAAGTCATCCTGCTCTGCGCCATTATTTGAGACATAAACGTCATCCAATATTTTAATAATACCTTTATCCACTGTTGAAACAACATCTTTGATTTCAGATTTTACTTCATCTAAAGCCCCTTCTTTACTTTCCAAACTCTCATGTTCTTGAGATTCACTTACTTCTTTGTTAATAACTTCAGTTAAATTGCCGTCTATTTCACCACTATGTTCTCCCGTTAGACTTTCCGAACCATTTACCGTATCTTTAATTTTAAATACCTCATCTTTATTAGAAAATGACACAGTAGGTGAATTTTTATCTTGAGATTCTATTTTTTCATTACTAGACTTTTCCATTTGTAAAGTAGAATCCACAGATGCAATATTTACGTCATTAATTTCGTCTGGTCCAGATAAGACTTTAAACGATGTCTTTCGTGTTTTCTCTGCACTATCATCCTTAGATACTTCCGACGACTTTAATTCTACCTCCGTAGTAGTAGTTTTCTCATCAATTGGTGTTTTAGTTTCTTCATTTCCTTCTTCAGTAGGTTTTTCTTTATCAGCTTCCAACAAAACAGATTCAGATTTTTCAGAATCTAATTGCTCAATATTTTTATCGTCATTAGATAACTGTGCTTCCTGTGGTGTTGTCTCAACTATGGATTCAGCTGTTATTTCTGTAGACTTAACTTCCATAGATTTAGTATCACTTTCTAAAATAGTCTCTAGTTCACCTTCTTTTTCTATATCTGCTTGGAATTTTTCGTCATCCTTCTTTATTTCCTCACCAACATCCTTATGTGTAACAGACAAGTTTGATGCTTCTATAGACACATTGTTTGATGAATCCATAGTAACAGTTAACTCTGAACTACCATGTTGACTAGATTCGCGTTCCATATGAATTTGTGCTTCTGTTATAACCATATTTGTCTTAATGGAAACTGTGTCAGTTTCTGTCTCACTGTGAGGTTTACCTTTACTAGATTGTTTATCTTCTTCTTCTGCTATCGGAATTCCATCTGTTATTAAATCCTTATTTTTTTCTTTAATTTCTGAACTTTGAGGTGTAGATTCAACTTTTTTATATTTTACAATATTTACTTTTTGCTTTTCTTCGTCATTTTCAATATGAATCGAGGTCTTTTTCCCCCTTCGCTTTGTAGATTTTCTATCACTTGACTCCGAACTACTATTTTCTGATGTGGAAGTCGATTTCCTTTTATGCCGTTTCCGATGCCGTTTACTTTTTCTTCTTCTTGAATAAGAAGTTTCTGAAGAACTTTCAGATGTAGACCTATAATATTTATGCTTGGCACTACTTTTACTTCGCCTAGACGGTTCACTCTTTGATCTACTCTTTTTCTCTTTAATATTTTTCTTATATTTCTGTTTATCATTTCTTTGTTTCTCATATTCTTCAAATTCACTATCATAGCCATCACTAAAACTTTTTTGCTTTCTATGAAACCTTTTTCTACGTTCGGAATATCTATCAGTACAATCTATATTTTGATTTTTTCGTCTTATTCTCGGTTCTTCAGATGATGAACTCTTGGAATCTCTATCACTTCTATTTCTCATATTAATTTTTCTTCTATCCATTACTGGACTTGAAATCTCAACTACCTCACGTTTTTCTATTTTTATGCGATCGCGAACATCAATTTTAGTACTAGTAACTTTTCTAGTTGGCAAACCTGTAATTGAAGCACCATCTATTACAATTTGTGTGTTTGATAATTTTGAAGCAGGTATACCACCTTGCATTTGTAAGTACTTGGCAGTAGATCTATGTCCCCTACTTGTCGCACAATCTAAAGGTGTTAATGGCTCATTTTTTGAGGATCTTGCGATTGGATTTACTTCTGCTCCACGATCTAATAATAATCGACACAGATCCGCATTATCAGTGGCTGCTGCAATATGTAAGGGTGTCCGTCCTTCATGATTCGTTGCGTTTACTTGCGAGGGTCTTCCATCCAATAACCACTTCACTAATTCTCTGCGTCCTGATGCTACTGCTTCGTGTAATGGTAAATCTCCCTTAGAATTTCGTAACCATAAATTTGCACCCCTTCCACCTAAAAACAAAAAAGAGTTAATTTTTTAATATGCGTATAAACAATCTTTCGTATTATTTTGTACTGACTCACCAAGTATGCGAACAGTCTCAATTTGCCCTTTTGCAGCAGCTGTATGGGCGGGACTCCTTCCTCTTCTATCTTGTCGATGTGCATCGGCTCCGTGAACAAGCAGAGCAGAAGTGGCATCTGCATGGCCTAATGCTGCTGCGTAATGTAACGGGGTGCAACCATGTGAATCAGCGACATCAACACGAGCACCACAAAGACCAACCAATGTTTCAAGCGCTTCAGTATGTCCTCTGGCAGCTGCGCAGTGTAATGCTGTCAAGCCATCTCTGAGGACATAATCATAATAAATAGAAGATGATAAAAAAACTAGACGCTAGACAACACTTTCTTAAAAATAGGTAAAACATAAAATAAAATCCAACAAGATAAGGCATATCTAATAGTTTCAAATTCTATACCTGTCAGCATCATCAACGCTTGCACCGGCTTGGTGAAGTGCCAACACCGCTGCGGCAGAACCTGCGGACGCTGCCCACAAAAGAGGAGTTCGTCCATCAGCGTCTCGAACGTCTACCCTGGCATCGCCTTCTCTTACTAACGCACGAAGAATTTCCAAAGCAGCTCCTCTGCTCTGCAATTTTAATGTACAAATATGGTTGGCGAATATACAATGACACAACTACTGAAACAAAGCACTCCACTGTATTAGCATTCCCTCCATTTAATTAAGAAGCTTTAACGACAAGTGTCGCTCATATGACAGCTGCAAAAGTATGTATCGCGACTAAGCATACTAATTGAATTCATAAAAAGCGGGCAAGTGCGAGTCAAACTCGCACACTCAGGGTTCCGGACCGTCTTCTAATATTTCATCAGGTTATTTTAAGATTCATACTTTTCATAAGATTTCTTTTAATTTAACAGTCACCGCAAATTTTTTTGAAGAAGAAGAGGTAAACGCAAGTACCCTATAGGTTTTGATCCCCGAACGTACTAGTATGGGAAATTTAACATAAATAGCCATATCTTTTGATTGCATACAAATAGAGGATTGATTTTCTTCACAGTTTTAAGGAAGCGAAGATCTGAGTATATGGTAAAAATGATGTGATCCTATAATGGTTCCTTTTTTCCTTTGGAGGTACGGAGACCTACAAGGTCCACTCAACCTCGCACTACAAGTTCAACTCAACCACGAACTGCAAGGTCAATTTAACCACGCACTGCACCTGACTGCTCCGGTCACAATCGCGCCTCAGCAGTAATCACCAACAATACATACTTGTACCATAAAGTACTATTAAACTATCAAACTATGTTAAAGTCGAGAATTCTCTTGTATCAATAAATCTATATATATAAAAATGAATCGCAAAATGTTTTGGTCAGCGCATAACTCAACAACGCCTGGGCCAATTTAACCAATTCTTTTTTTTTGAACGTTCGTTGAAGTCCAAAGATGGTTTTTACGGCGAGAAAAAATCGTATAATTTTCGGGAAACCCCTAAAAACAGCCCTTTTCTTTTTCCCATACAAACGTTTTATATCAAAAATGTAGAGACGATTCGGGGACGGGGACGGGAACGGGAACGGGAACGGGAACGGGAACGGGAACGGGAACGGGAACGGGAAAGGGAACGGCGATGATATAAGATAATATAAGTAAATGATAAGTAGCCCTACGTTCGGGCAGAACATCGTCTGCCGGGTCCGCTAGTTTGTTATAAATCGCTGGTCTCATATACACTGCCCTCCACAAAATGTTAGCTAGCGTCTGATTTTCTTTCCCTTTCCTCTATGCATTTGTTATAAAAGTAGTGGAAAGCGTAACATTGGATCGCGTTACATCTGATACATTAGATTTTACTACCCATATTTTTTCATACCGCGGGCCATCTATAGTTTCTTAAGCAGTAAACTCCAAAAATAGTATAATTTCATCTCTCTTGTAGATATAAACGTACCAACATATTTTCTACATACTAAAAATGTAAACGAATACATTACGATAGCTTGACTCAATTATTATTAACTTTAATAAAAAATATATTGTGCTATATTATAAGTTTGTCCATTAAATTGTGATACCGAATATATATTTTTTTTATTTTACTTTTACTACCGTTTGAAAGTTTAAGTTATCCTTTGTCTAAGTCTATCTCTTCTGCGTTTTTCTAGCGTTATCCCGGTCTAGGTTCGCTTAGATTGCAGAGAATGTGGCTGTGGACCGAGTTAAAATGACCGATTGCCATCTGACGTCATCCCAGTTCAAATTAAGAAGACAACGTTTAACGTAACGTATAAAGCGTATTTTGTGATAGTACATAACGTGACAACATTGCCACCACTTCACGCCGATCTCATATGAGAAAGAGGTACTGGTACCCGGAAGCGCCGGCCCAATTCGGCTACAAGCATGGCGCTACCTCCAATTAGAAAGACAGGAGTAAGATAAGGTGATGGAGTACAAGGATATAAAGGTAGATGGGGAGAAGAGAAAGGATGCAGATACTACTGTCACGGACGGTATAGGGGGAGTGACAATAGCAGCTAGGGTGCTAAGGGGTCACGTACCCTTAGTAGATCTGATCAGTTATCGGAAAGATAAAGGAAAATCCACTCCCTGGGAGGAAAGTTGGGTGCATGTAAAAGTCTACTTGAATAAAGCATACTTTGATTGGTTAAGAAATAAATTAAGAATTTATCAGGATTAGATCGCCACTTACATATAGTAGCGGGACGCGCGTTGCCGACCTGAAGTAGTTCGTCAATTCTTATTCTTCTTCTTCCTAGCATTATCCCAGTTAAATACAAGAGTCCGCTTAGATTGCAGAGGATGGGGCTTTGGGGCGAGTTAAGATTACCGATTACCATCTGACGTCATCCCACGGCAGTTCCTCCTTACCACAACGCGGTGGAGATATGGGAACGGTCTTGCAATCTACCACATCTCCGCCAGTGACGTCCTTTATGGACTTCCCACCTAGGGTCAGAATGGGTCAGTCCTCTATCAACCGTCCGCTGTAGGAACAGCTAAACTTAGCGATCGACACAAATTCTGGCCACTGAATAGGCCACGACCTCCCCATGATGCAATGCAGTTCACATTTTTTAACTCACCATCCATCCCAAGGTTCCATTTAACTTATTTATCGCTGCTAAGCCATTTTGGCATCAGATTTTAGATACTGCAACCATAAATAACAGACGTTCGCAGAGTTTATTTGCAATGGTACGTAACGGTATAAAAATGCAAATTGCTTTCCTATATCAAAAAAGGATATTAATGTGTCAAGTTTATTTTTAAATTTATGTCCGAAAAACGCACTAATTACCGCTGTGATGAAGCGTTACATTACAAGCGTTAATTTAAAAGAAATTATAATCAAAAACTTTTGTATTATGTGGGCGCGAGTAAACGCTTCTTTAACAAAATAATTACGTGTAGATATATAGACATTTTGAAACATAATGCCGGAGTCAGACATGGCTTCAGTTGAATGATCAAGTAGCGTGGCCGGGGACTTTGTGTAACTGCCCAAAGTTTTGTAGTACTTTGTAGTCTTCAAGGACAAAAATGTACAAACACTTTGAACTATGTCTGGCTGCGGCATAAGATACTGCTAATCTTTTTTTCATGGCAAGGATCTCACTGTAAACTTATATAGATTAATTTTAAATCTACAGTAAAATCAGCTATGTACCAGTGAAAGTTTCGTTGAAACCAATCTAGTCCTTTCGGAGATTACCCGTTACAAACACACAGACAGACAGGCAAAAGTGTTTTAATTCGTGTTTTTGTTACAGGTATCATGTAATCAGTCACATGTACTGATGGAAAGACCAAATAGAAGAGGATCTGAGCTAACTGCTAGCTCCGCAATGGCATGAGAAGGCACAGGATCGATGGAAGTGGCAACTCTTAGTTTCCGAGGCCAAGATGGAATATGTTTGATTTCTTTTTAAAGTGATTTAACAATTTTTTACTGAGTACTCAGTTAGTAGCCAAACTACTAACACATTTGAAAATTCTTTTTAAACGTGCCTGATATATCTTTTGTAGTGAGACAGTTGAACATTGTTAAAATATATTAAAATACATAAATAATATACCGTAATTCTACATACTATTCTATAGACTACAACAGAAACGAGGGACTACATTAAAGGTAAGTATAATATAATAATTATGTTTAATACTATGCATTATAAATTGCATTCAATTATTTATATTTTATAGCAATTACAAAGTACAATGTATATATTAATAGAAAAAGAATAGAAGTACGTATATATACGACATTAATCGTTTAGTTGTTTATTTAACAAATACTCTAGGCACATATAAAATCATTATCAGGGTGAGTACGCAAAATTATCAATATTATGAAATTACTCAAACAGTCTGCATCAGTGGAAACCTTGCGATCAGTATACTTTGCACTCTGTCAGTCGATGATAACTTATTGTCTAACTTCTTGGGGTAGTGCTTCAAAATCCACCATGACACAGCTTGAACGAGCCCAGCGGTCGGTGCTCACCCACCTGCCAACTACCCGGCACCCTACCCCGCCCAAAGCCCCATGCCGTACCCCGCGCCCTACCCGCAACCGAGTGTACAATCGGTCGGGCCATACCCAATGGCGCCGAGCGCGCCTGACGCTAACGGTGAGTCTGCAAGCTTCTAATTGAATAAACCGTTCTCAAATTTGAGAACTGCCTTAATCTTGTTTAAACTAGTGTTATCCCAGTCTAGATTGTAGAGGATGTGGCTGTGGGCCGAGTTAAGATGACAGACTCTCGTCTGACGTCATCCCAGTCTCTACAATCCGAGAACTAATCACTCAGTGACATTAATCGGGACCCATTGCTGCACGTGCCTTCCGAAACACGGAGGAGGTTGGATATTTGAAAATCAGTGTTATAATTGTCCACCCATCTATTTTTTTTTTTATGACGTTTAAATTTATTTATTTATTTATTTTTGGGAAACAAACAGCACAATATTCCATTCGTTGTAAATTAAATATAAAATAAAACATAAGCCAATTAAGCTTCCACTTAACTATTATACAGTTATAAGGCAGGTGACAACTATTTGGAGTGTTTTAAATTTATATTCTTCCTTTCTTAAAATACCAATAAATAAAGCAGTATTTTTTATTTTCGATGATAATAATATTAAATCTTCTTCTTTAGTTATCAACCCACAGGTTGGTTGGCAGTAGCACGCCATTCTGTTCTTCTGTCGGCTTTCTTCCTCAGATCTGCATAGGTCTGGCACCCGATGTCGTTTATTATTTGTTGAATGTAGCTTAATCTAGGTCGTCCTCGGCGAGTTCTTCCTTCAATGATTTCTTCTAATATTCCCCTAGTGAAATTGTTATGCCGCAAAATGTGACCTATAAGGGTTATTCTTCTTTTCTGTATATTTCGTCAGAGAGATCTATTTTCTTACACTCTTCTGAGGACTTCTTCGTTTGTAACCCTTTCTCTCCAGCTAATTTTTTCCATTCTTCGGTAGCACCACATTTCTAAAGCCTCTAATCTTCTCTTTTCTTCTTTTCCACAAGTCCAAGTTTATAACCTAAATAACCTATTATATGGGGTGCTGAGAAACATAGTGGCATAAGTCAAGTTTTTTTTTTAAGTCAGTCAATATAAGCTGTATGCTTATACTTATAAAGGGAACTGTAAAAAATATATTTTTATTGAGATTCTTTTGTCATGGGTATGATTTCAGGTCCGGAGAAGGATAAACTTTTTACTGAAGATCTTAATAATTTAACTCTAGAGAAGGCAGTATCTTTGGCTAACAACATAAAAAGTGCTCGAATGAGTATTGCAGCTACTTCTCAGCAACAATGTTCATTGCTTAAGATGACTGAAAACGGTAGTGATAGAGTAAAAGATTTTAATTTAGTTAAGCGTGAAAAATGTTCCGTATGTGGTCTAACGAATCATAAAGCACCGCAATGTTGGTATGCAAAATATAATTGCAAAAAATGCAAGGTTAAGGGGCACTTACAAAGAATGTGTAATAAAATTAATTTTGTTAATGAAACTAGAGAAAACGATGACGATGGTGAGTTTTTTCACATCCGCACTGTTGAGGGCGAACCAATGACTGAAGTTGTGTTTTTGGATGGGGTACGTTTAAAGTTTGAAATTGATAGCGGATCTGCAGTTACCGTTAGAGAGTAAACATATTTTTTCCATTAGTGACCTCAAGGGAAGGTGCTAATTATGAGTAAAACATCTGATAAAACTAAATCTAAAGCTTTGAGGAAAAGGAAAGTACAAGGCGAAGGTGAGATACCAGTACTAGGCACAATGGCCAAACGCTCGAGAGAAGTAGCTACTGGTGGGCAATTAAATGTATTATACAAAATGCTTAGACGAAGTACTCAAGTTATGGAGGCGAAAATCCATGACTTGGAAAAGGAGTTAAAGAAATCAAAGTGTAATGAAACTGAAATGTCAAACGAGCAACCACAAGCAAGTACATCAAAAAGAAATGAAGACAGTATGACATTTAATATAATGAATATGGTTGCAGACAAACCTAAATTCGATAAAGAAAAAATTCATCCAGTGACCTTTTTGGAGGATTTGGAAGCATATTTAAAGAAAATTCAATGCAAAGATAAGGAACTTGAAATAATATATGAATGTCTACACGGTGAATCAAGAGATTGGGCAAGGTTGTATAGACCAAAGTGGAATAATATACGAGATTTTAAAAGAAGAAAGACAAGTGCCCGCTTATTTTGGGCATAAAAAAATATCGCATTTGTATTTTTTCCTTCTACACAGATTACATCTAAAGAAATTCTTAATTTTTTTGTATTTTTAAATAATGTTTTGAGGTTTTCTTTCTATCTTCCGCTTATATTCCTGAGGATGTAGCTATGGGGCGATTTAGAATGACCGACTGGCATATGACGTCATCCCCAGAACCCCCACAAATCTCTGCGATGACTAATATCACTCAGTGACATTGACACCCTGTTTTACGTGCCTTCCAGAACAGGGAAGAGGTCGGGTATTTGTAAAACAAGTGTTAGAATGGGTTTAACCTAGCAAACGATCCAAATGCCGGCCACAAATAAAGCTACAATCTTCTCAATCGAGATTTGAATTGTTATAATTTATCCTATTTATTTTCAGCTGGAACAAGATGGTTACGTGGTGCTGGAGGACTTCCTCAGGCCGGCAGAGTGTGACGAGCTCGTCGCTGCAGGTCTGGAACTGACCAAGCAGGCTCCCGAGTCTGCAGAGAAGACCATCTTCTCCACCCTCGAGGAAGACAAACAGGTACTGGAAATATGAAAATAAGTAGTTTATAATGAGGCATTTACAATATGTGCAAATTCAAAAGGTAATTTCTTGTAGCTTTTAAAGATAATGTGTAATTTTAAAGCTTGCCTTTATTTTAAAAGAGCTATTCAATGATACCGCACACGATAGGGTTAAAAACAAAAAAATACCTCCCCTTCACATGTATGGGAACCACCCCTAAAAAGTAAAATTATTAATATACTATGAAGCCAAAGAAATAACAGTACCAAATTTCAATCATTCCTGTTCATAATTGCTGAAGTTAATATATGCGGAGAGACGGGCCGTCGCGACGGACAGAGCCAAACTTTAAGGGCTCCTTGTTCTTACAAGGACGGACTTGGCTACTTGTTCCTGAGGAACCCCAAAAATATAAAGTAGTGCGTTTCACACTTTTATTACGAGTGAAAGAATAAAGAAGTGCTCATTCGTGAATTTTACTAATAATACAGGTATTCAGGTATGCCTTAAACACATTTTGAAATTTCTTAAAATAGACGGTCGGTATAAAAGCTCGGTATTTTATTAACATTTATGTGCACTCACGGCCGGCAGCAAACATCCAAATTGTTCACCGCATTCACTACAACTCTGCCTCCTTTATAAATGAAAAAGATAGAAACCCCCTCCAGTACAGGTTTTTAGGGTTCCGTACAAGGAACTCTTATATTTTCGCTCTGTCCTTCAGAAACAAAAATACATGAAATTTGGTACAGTTATGTACCTACCAGTAGGTTGTATTTTTGGCATCATAAAAAAATAATAATTTTACTTTTTACGGGTGCCTCCCATATATGTACATGAAGTTGGAAGTTTTCTTATTTCATTCAAGTCCGTTGTTTGTAGCATATGTATATAAATAATTATTTTAAAAGAAAGGCAAGGCATTATGCATAGTTTTTATTTTTTATCGGTACCATCTTACTACCGGTACCACCATTTAATTGGCCTTCATAGTTTTTTGCACGGCGGTCCCCCTCCCCCTAGGATTTTCAAAGTATTAGATGTAGAGATATCAAATTTTCCAATTTTTTTTTAAAGCCAGTGTAGTGCTGTGCTTTGGTGGCGGATTCCGTCTGCAGTATTGCACCGTTTTTCCCTCGTGAATTTAAGCGAAGTAGTTTAGTATTTCATGCTAATGATATATTCTTTATCGGATTTTTATTGAGCTTTCGTTTTACGAACATTTTAAATATTTAAAGACAGATTGTCGTATTTGGTTTAATATAAAACCGTATGCGCAGTTACAGTTAATTAAATATAGATTTAATATAACGGAGTCTGGAAGTGTGTGCGAAACAAATATGTTTGTCAAAATATATTTTATGCAAATAAATTTTAACAAGGTCTTTTGTTTCGAAAAAGTTGAACCACGAGAAAGAGCAAGAAACTTGTTAGCTTTCGCGGAGCGTTTCAATTGTATCTGTAACAGGTAGTTGGCGTCCGGTCTTAAAATGAGCCTGTCTCGTATTTCGTTCAAGTTCAAGCTAGTTAGGAATTTCGCTTTACAACAAGAATTTATGATTTTAACTTGTAATAAGCTTGTG
This sequence comes from Charaxes varanes, assembly GCA_024363005.1. NCBI lineage: Eukaryota > Metazoa > Arthropoda > Insecta > Lepidoptera > Nymphalidae > Charaxes > Charaxes varanes. The sequence goes on from JANCMC010018962.1 coordinate 41,568, forward strand.
GTTCTGAGAGATGCATTGTTAGGTGAACAACGTCGTCTGTCTTCAAAATGAATCTTTCAAAACGACTGTTTTTGTGTTAATACTACTTACTACAATAAAAAAATAACGTGCATATAAAAAAACAAGGTTTTTTAATATATATCTATACTATTATATAAAACTGAAGAGTTTGTGTGTTTACTTAAACGCTATTATCGCAGGAACTACTAGTCCGATTCGAAAATATCTTTAGTTTCAGTTTTAAATAGTCCTTTTATCGAGGAAGATTGCTAGATAAGCTGTATATCATCATGCTAAAATTTAAGCAAATTTTTTAACCTGATTTACGTTGACAAAGTCGCGGCCACAGCTTATATATAAATAAAATTATAGGGTCTGGTTGTAACGTCAAATTTCTTTTTACTAATTGTATATGACTCTATATACGATACACATAGCAAAAACGCAAGTTAAAAAAAATTTTCTGTCAGTCGGTCTGTTTGTTCGGGTTATCCACGAAACGGCTGGACCTATTTGGACGGGACTTCACTGGTAGATAGCTGATTTTACTACAAATGACGTAAGCTTCTTTGCTGATAGCTAAATAATTATGATTCAGCACAGTAAGAAAAAACTCTCAAAATTTCGCTGAATTAACGAATGCAAAGTCCCGAATCCCTAAGACTAGTCCCTAATAATATAAAGCCTACCTGGATGGGAATTGAATTTTTTTTTAATATGCATTGACTATTGCCTAATACCTAGATGTAATTCCATCGTATTTCACGAAGGAACCTTAAGTATTTCGTATACTTATCCATCTAAAATTCTAGAATACACATTATACATGTATTGTTAAGCAAAATATCAGTTAAGCAGATACAGATGCAACAAAATTATAAAAAAAACAATTAAAAAATTAGTTATCCAACACGAACCTTAATTTTGTTTCAGTATTCATTAAAATAAATCGCTTACATGTGCTGAGCTAAACTAACAATGGTATTAATTTTTTTACAGCATTTAAAAGACACATACTTTTTGGAGAGCAACGACAAAATCAGTTTCTTTTTTGAGAACGAAGCCGTGGGACCTGATGGAAAACTGCTCGTAGAGCCCAGCATATCACTGAACAAGGTACTTTTTGGCAGCTTCAAATATTCCTATATGTAGCGTTCTTAATAACATATAAATAAGCAAAGACCATAGGGCGGAAGTCGAACGTCTTGCCTATTTGCTTTTTATTACATTTTAACTAAAATTAATCGCTCACTTTTAATCATAAATTGACAGAGTACGTTTTTGATCTAAAGTGAGTTAATGATAAAGACAGTTTAATTTCAACGTCATCAATCAGCCAATCTAAAAATTATTTCAATATCTCCCAACTCTGTGATGATATATATTTATGTCTTTTTAACTAAAATAAGTCGTTTGTTAAAAATATCATTAGAATAACATTTGAATATCATTAATTACTTACATTAACTATTATTAAAATACATATTTTTTTACTATAGTGCCCTTTTTATCGAATTATAAGCGGAATAATTCGTAAATGTCAAAACGTATTTTGCGATTTTCCAAAAATCTGCTTTTTTGAGTTAGTAGATCAGTTCATGGTTAAGCGTATAATATATTGTCGAACAAGACAGCTGGATTTGCAGACAGATATTGTTTATGAAGAGTACGCATAACAGCAGCTGTGGCCATCCATAAATTAGGTCACAAGTTAAAGGGGAAGGGGAGGGGATCACCAAAATGTGACATTGTGGGACATCGGGCAGGGGGGGGGGGTCCAAAGCTTTGTAATGTTTCACCGTAAGACATGATTTTATTTATAACTTTCGTGTTATTAATCTGCGTTCTTTTTGTAAATTAATTGAATGTGGCGATATTCTGCTAAATGTTTATTGATTGATGATTTTGAACTGGTTATCTATAAAATATTATCCTAAATTTTAGTGGAATAAAGCTATTTACATCCTGGCTTGATTATTTTACTTATGCATCAATTTATTCCACTAAAATTCTCTTTTCGATTTATCAATGGCAGTTGAGAAAAATATCCAAAATTCGATATCACGGTATCTTCGCCCAGAACGTTTCGATGAAGAACCGAACGCAACTAGTTCAGACTTAAAATGGAAATATTGGCGCTCTACTTTTGAAAACTTTTTAACTGAAGAATGCGTCGATATTGCGGATTCGAAGAAATTTATACTGTTAGTAAATCATCTTTCTCCTTCGATATACTCTAACATACAAGCATGCGAAACATACGTTGACGCCATAAAAATATTAGAAACTACATACATAAAGCCTAAAAATATTATATTGGCTAGACATTTGTTAGTTGTCCGTAAGCAAAGATCTGATGAAACTATAAAACAATATACACAAGCTCTAAGCCTACTCGCTCTCGAATGTAGTTTTCAAAACGTAACTGCAGAAGAATACAAAAATGAATCAATGCGTGGTGCTTTTATTAAGTAGTACACCAAGCACTGCAAGCAGAAAAAACTGCATATTTTAGAACTTCTGTTAACGCCTACATAAAAAAGCCAACTATTCTATGGAGAAATTTAAAAAGAACATTGTCAGTAAACAAGAAGAAAGAAACCGCATTACCACCTACTCTGTGTGATGCTACAAAGATAAACCAACATTTTTTAGATATTCCTTCTAGTATACAAATCTCATTTTCTACATTAACTTATTATGAGTTTCACAAATTCGGCTTAGACACATTTAACCTAGTAACTATAGATGAAGAGACTATTATAAAAATCATAAATACATTAAAATCAAATTCCCAAGGCAATGATCAAATATGTCTTCAAATGCTGTTGTTGACTTTACCACAAAGCTTAACTACTATTCTAAGTATTATTAATAAGTCAATTACAACTTCAACCTTCCCAGCTTCCTGGAAAACAGCCATAGTTAAGCCACTACCTAAAGTAAACAACCCAAGTGAATACAAAGACTTAAGGCCTATCAGTATACTGTCCTGCCTATCTAAAATTTTGGAAAAAGTTATTGATAAATTTTTGTGCACTTATAAATTTACTTAAAAAATCTTACAGTACATTGTGTTCATTAATTTATTTTACTCTTAGTTTTATTTAAGTAGTTCTAAGTATATATTTCAGTTGTAAGCACAATAATAGTTTTTAATTAATACATTGTGTGGCCAAAAATTGTGTTTTATAAAAAGTGTTAGTGACACAATAATATATAGAAGTTGCTGGCACCTGAGTGCTAATCGGTTGCTACAATTTGCTAACTTAGGTGATGATCGTAAAAAGAAATATCAGACTAGCATAGTCAGTTGTTTTGTGGCACCTATGCGAACGGATCCAAAAAGTGGAAACATGTGAAAATTTTGTTTAATATTTATAATTGATGATGATAACATGATTTTATAAAATAAAGATACCTATTTCTATTTTTGAAAGTATCTATGATCATTATTCTCTTAGAACAGCCTTCACCCATTAGGTTCCTTAGCAATAAAATTGAACTGGATTTCCTCTCTGGATTTTCTTCTGATACGTTGTAACACTTACATTAACATATAAACCGTTTTGCAGTTTGTCAGTTTACTGAAATGTTGAACGGATGATTTAACCCATTTAATCGAACAAATTCACGCTTATAAACATGCAACGCGATCGTGGTCACAAATAATTGCTAGTGGTAAATAATTAGCCAAGTGATTAGTGATTAGAACACTGATGATCAATTAATTATTAAAATGATTCCGTTTACTAAGCTCTGTTACGACTAACAAAGAAATCATGAAATCTGACAAGCGAAATCATAAAATAAATCAGCAGAAATAAAATTTTACCGTAGATTGTGGTTGATTCTCATGATATTTTAATTTACTTACTACTAACTTTTCTGTTAGGAATAGAGGAATTAATTAAAATAGTTAATAATCTGAATTTCTAATACTTTCTTTAATTAAAATAGAAAACGTACAGGATTGTCTGAAATGACCGTCTGTACTAGCCCTAAGTTAAATTATATATTCGCATAACGGGAAAAGCTGTAGATAGTGACAACAAAAGCTGACCGATGCGGACTCGCGTGTCCGGTTTAATCTTTATAATTAGGAATATATTATATTCAAGTCTTTTGATTGCGTGCATTTAGAGGGTTGATTTTTTCACAGCTTCAAGGGACTTTAAAGCTCAGTATTTGGTATTAATTTCAACTTTGTAGCTCTAAGCGTTCTTGAGAAAAAGGGTCTTGAGAGACAGACAGACAACGAACAGATTTTATAATGGTTCCCTCTTTTCCTTTGGAGGTACGGAACCCTTAAAACAACATTATGAACGAGAGGCCCTACCTCTTGCTATAACTTAGTATCGTTAATGTAAACAAGTCTCGTCTCAGAAGTTAGTTTAATTACGAAACACAGCTTCAAAGCCGCAGCGGAGTTATGTCCGCTATGGAAGCTACATTCTGTCGTCAGTTGCGGTTCAAATACCACGAATTACACCTACCACGGTACTGTTCTACAATTTAATTTTATTAAGCAGAAAATTCTTTGTATTTCAGCATCCTTTGTATTTCGCTTTTGACAATTTACTACAAGTTGTATTAGTATTCGCATTGTACTTAAGGTCTGGGCTTCAACCACTTCCATTGAGCTATCAAAATTAAAGTTAAAATTCTTATATGAAGGATATTGGCTATATATCATCACGCTAAAAGTTTTCACCTAATTTTACGCGGACAAAGTCGTGGGTAACAACTAGTCTCTATTATATTCAGAGTTAAGGTAATTAGCGGATCACACGAAATATCTTTTCTCAAATCACTTACCATCAAGTGACATTATTTGCGCTCTTTATAATCGGTTAAAAATAGTGTTTTTCTCAAACAGGAAAACTGAATCAAATATTTTTTAATTTACAATTTGCTCCAGACCTGAAGTGAACGTGATTGCTTCGCCTTTATTGAATTCCGCTATACAGAGTGTTCCTATTTCTTGTTTAGTAAATAAAATATTATTAGTTTCCTATTTCACCTCATCAAAATGAGTTATTAAATTCCGCTATACAATGTTCTCAATTTGTACGATAATTATGATAGGCCTTTAGGAGTTTCCTACTCAGAAGTAAGTTATTAAAGTTGGCTATTTTTTTAAATAAATAATCTTTTATTAATAGACATCTGGGGCCCCACACGCTATACAGAGTGTTCCTTTTTTGTATGATAAATAGAATACTCTTTTTCCTTTTCTTTTTCTTTTTCTTTTTCCTTCTCTTTCTCCTTCTCTTTGTCTAATACCTCCTTTTCTTTGTTCTTTTCTTTTTCCTTTTCGACTCTAAAACAAAATAGTTTATACTATAGAAGCAATCCATACATTTATAAAGCCCAAAATATTTTACAATAGTAACAGTAAAATTAATTGTAAAAAAAATCCAAATTGGAAATGATTAATATTCACAAGTGTGAGGAATACGTCAATAAACTGACTTGGGAGTGGTGCTAATGAGCGGCTGGTTATCAGCGCTATCGTCCTCGTCGCTGGCTCGCGGTTTGTCCTTCTTCTCCGGCTTCTCCACTTTGTCTTCCTTCTCACTTTTGTCACTTTTATCCGTCTCACTCTTATCGGAATCTTTGTCCTTAGTACGCTGAAATTATTGCGGATTATTAGTTTATATAGTGAATAAGTTGTAAGAATCCTCTTGAAAAAGCTGAATATATTTCAGTCACTGCAAGATTGGCATCTATAAAAGCGTTACGAAGCTTTTTTAAATAACGTATATTCTTTAAATTATTGTCAGGTTTTCTTGTATGTGAAGTAAACTTTACCCGCCAATATATATGCTATATTGGCGGGTAAAGTGCAAGTGGTTCCAATAAGAAAATAATACAAAAAATGTTAAAGACCATGTGACCTAATCTTTATGTAACCACGGCTTTTTGTTTAGACCATTAATCATATAAAACTAAAGGCCCGCAGCAAAGTTTACCTTGTTATTTAACTCGAGTCCTTTGTAATTGAAATTATGGGCGGCCATTGAGACTTCACAAACAATTCCCAAAATAAAGGCTTTGTTTAAATTGCGACCACTCATGAGAAAAATTCAGATAAGAAATAAGTTTACTTTCTTAAAGCATTCTAAAACTGTAACAAAGCTACTTGAAATAGATTTTCAGTGAATTTTTAATATTATGTACAGATCAAGGTGTATTATGTACAGTTATGTAATTCACTATAAACTTGGCTTTATCATACTAAAGATATAATTGTTTTCCAGTTTCTAGACAATCGCATAAATATGTAAATGAACACGTAAATAGGTTTATAGAAATATTATTAAAAATAAATAATAATTTATTAATAAAAAAGGTTCCAGTATTATCTAAATGTCCTCATGAGCATCTTTTATGCACTTCTATATTATGTTGGTAAACTTATCACTGAAAAGGTCGCTTTCACAAATAGCATTAACGTCTTGATCAGGTAATCATCAAATACTTGTCCTTTATAAGCAAAAGTATTAAGTAGTAAATTTCACAAAAGAAACCTTTGTTTTTCATGAAATACTAATTTCCTATATTACTTTATCATTGCTTTAATTAATCTATCATGCAATTTCCATGGAAGAATGTATCAGTTATAAATAAAATACATTTACAAAATAACTGAATGAATATGTAATTAAAATGTAAGCAAGGCGACGAAATATTATTCGAATTATTGGAACATGAAGTATAATCAAATGGAATATGAAGTATATACCAATTGATGAGTATCGATAATTTCTTTATTTAATGATGTTTTAAATTAAAATCACATATAGCACGTCTGTTCATAAAGTGACCTAACTCAAAAAAGATGATTATTGGGAAATCGAAAAAAACATTTTATGGGGGTTTTGTTTTTTGTGCGGAATCCTAATTACTTTTCTGTAACTGATGTAGCCCATGTCACTCCTTGCAACATCAGTTATCTGCCGGTGAAAGTCCTATCAAAATCAGTACAGCCGTTTCGGAAATAACCCGAGACAAACCGACAGACATATATAACAATTTTAACTTGCGTTTTTGTTACAGATATCGAATATAAAGTCATATTATGCAATCAGTAAAAAGCGAATAATTTCGACGTTACTGACAGAAGCTTCAAGTTTATTTAAATATATAGACAATTTATTATTACTTTGATTTATTCAATTTGTCTGCAAAATGAATAATTTAAGTGTTTTGTTTTATTTAAGTACGTCTGAGTGACTTTTATATTAACATAATAAAGTTCAGGAGGCCCCTTGACTCCGAATCAACTTGAGATCAATAAATCCGTCTTCAGGGTCTGCTTCATTACGCGCCTGGACCGAGATTTACGACCAAATCTCAACACTTCAAGCCTCTTTAATCAAACAGCACACGCACCTTCTCTTTTCCTTATTGTTTCCTTAAAGTGATTTTTAATTGTACATAGGGAACTTTGATTCATGAAATTATATAATGGGGCTCGCTCCGGCTTTGAACAAGTGCGTTTGAAGTATATAATAGGCTAGCTGTTACACGCGTATAAGTATATAATATGCTAGCGTCTACTTGCGATTTCGTCTGCGTAATATTAGGTGGAAAAACTAGAATGCATTTTAGCGTTATGATATATGGTCTTCATCGATAAATACGCTATCTAACACCGAAAGAATTTTTTATACCAGAACAGTAGTTCCTGAGATTACTGTCTTCAAGAATAGAAGAATATAAAAAAAAACTCTTCAGCTTTTTATACTAAAATATATGAGTAAAGATGTACCATAATCTTTCTTTGTTAAAAAAAAAATGACTTCAAATTGTCAGAACTCGATCAAATTGAAATAGGATCACACGGGAAGCACTAGCTTTCAAATAAAAAAGAATCATCAAAATCGGTTCACCCACTCGAAAGCTCAAACATAAAAAATACAGTCCAATTAAGCATCTCATCCTCTTTTGAAGTCGGTTGAAAATAAAAAGTAGCCTCTGCACTCAAAATAATTTTCGAAATCATATCAGTAGAACCGGACATTACCCGAAACATGCAAATTCACAAACTTTACATTATTAGTAATCACTATAAATTATATTAAAATTAATCAAAGCATGCCGAATATTTAATGCTTTATCAGAAACATTATCAGCGGCTTTATCCACAGCTTTAATATAACGCCAGGTTCCGTGACCGTGAATACTAACTGGCTTACCTGACTGTCTTCTCAATGACGATTTTAATGTCATCAATATTTTTGGATAAAAGAACAAGCATATGGCCTCAAATCGAATGATTTGACGAGCTATATATATTATGAATCATACTATTAAGCGCTTATTTTAATTTACTTTAAAAATAACCTTAAAAAGAAGCCATATTTCATTATTCAATTTAGTTATAAAAATGATAAATATACAGCGCTATTTTCTGCGACGTGCAGATTTGATGGATCACGCATAATATTTTGCCATGACTGTCGGATATCCAATGAACATTACCTTAGCAAATATTTTTTTGAAATAAAAAGCTTTATGTAAGCTTAGTAACTCAGATTAGGTTTAGATTAACCTAATCTGAGCTTAGTTACCGTGTAAGTACATAACAGGGTGCCCACTATATGTATACAAATAAAATTAATTTCCAAAATATGTATAAGCGCATAACCTCTGAACGACTGCACTAAATTGGTTGATTCTTTTTTTTTCATTAGTGATAGGACAAGGTTTATATACTGAAAAATTTCTGTCTGTTTGTTTATTACAGTGAATTTTCGAAATTATTGGGAAAAAGGAAGGGAAAGGGAACAGCAACGGCAACAGGAAAGGAACGGGATAATAAAATATACCCGGGATATAGAACCGGACGTTCGGATAGGACAACGTCTACCGTTAGGAAGTTATAAATTTTAATACATATAACTTTTAATACATTCGTCTTCTTAATATATTTTTCAATTATTAAAAGCTGTTTTCAAATTTTCGTCAATATAATCAAAACCATTGTATTTCGGAGCAATTAAAATTTATTTTCGTTGAGCAACACACATTCTAGAGAGCAATTCATCTGTGAAGGAGAAATTTCATTTTTCTATTTGCGAATATTTTACGGCCGTATGTATAAAATAAAGCTTTAACCGTATTTTTAGATTTAAAAATATACACGAGTATTGCGGCCACGATAATGACACTAGATCTCGGGATCATATGCTTAATTAAGAGATATTTAACGACGCTGGTTATTAAAATTAATATAATATTATGTTTGAAATATCCTGTTTTACAAGATTTATACTTATCTCCTTTCTTTGATTTTACAGATTATCGTTATTTTAAGTTACTATTGTCGTAAACTGATGATAATGATATCGTTTACAACACGTAACACTATCTACGGTCAAAATATGAACATAGCCAAGAAGTCTTAAGTTTTGTTTCTAGTCTTAGTCCTACAGATACGTGTTACACTTACGAGCAAGCGTCTTTTTTCAACTTATGGCACATAAAGATGCAATATAACAGGTAATTTGAATATTATTTAATATCAATATTTTTTTAATATCATAACTGTACAATGTTGGTAGATATTTAACCTAGTTCCAAACAAAACTAATCATTGGAGAACGTCTTGCGTGTGGTTAATCATAGTACATGCATATTGCTTTTCGGTTAGTACTAGTAAATTCGGCTCCATTTTGCTTCACCTGTCGCTGAGTCTGACACGAAACAAACC
>JANCMC010018962.1:51388-69374 GCA_024363005.1 Charaxes varanes
TTCTTAGGACCTTTTTGGACACGTGTCGAAAAATACAATGGAAGCAGTTGGAAGAGGCCTTAGGGGTCATCCATAAATTACGTCACACATTAAGGGGGAGGAGGGAATTACCAAAATATGACATTGTGTGACAAGAGGTACGGGGCGGGGGGTCCAGAGTCTTGTGACGTCACATATGAAGGTTTTAAATATTGTAATAAGAAAAAATAATTAGCCGTTTTCATTAAATTATTTATTTTTAAAGTATGTGACGTCACACCAATGTGAAAGTGGTTTCGAAAGTGTGTGTTCAAAAATCGTAAAATTGGCGTGACGTAATTTACGGATGACCCCTTTGCCATAAGGCACACCGAAAAAAGGAATATTTAAGTCTAAAGATATGATTTTGTATAACCCCTATACTTCGTGATTAAGGGCTTTTTTTTAATGAGCATATAATGTCCCACAGCTGGGCAAAGGCCTCGCCAGTCTTAGACCACTCTTCTCTATCCAGAGCTTATTATTGTAAAAAATATGGCTTTGAATTTCCGAAACGAGTTTTGCCTGTTTGTATGCATCAGTGTTGGTTTCAGTCATCTATATGCGCATTATGATTTTTTGGGGCATAATCTTCATGTGTGGGAAAATTGGCACTTTGCCCTGAGGACGGAGCTCGGTATTAGTTGCTACATATGTATACAGTATGACACGGTTGGAAGCCCAAACTTATGTTGCTTAATAGCCACCTAAGTAACCTAAATTCAGCTGTTCATTAATTGGTTGGGTAATATACTCGTAGTATGCTCCAGCCGGGTGATAAATATCATTATAAACGTACTAATTTGATAAACTTATTACGTGCTTCGTCGTTAACATAAATTTCAAACTTATTTATCTTTTATACGCTAATTATATAAAAGGTTTTTGGTTATTTCATAATTCAGTTTATAGAACAAAAAAAAAATGCAAATCATTTTCTTCTGCGCATGACAGATTGCTTGTTAGAAATATGACCTTGGACATTTCCTCCTTAATGTCGGAGCCAAACATAGCTCAAAGTGTTTGTACACTTTTGTCCTTGAAGACAACAAAATACTACAAAACTTTGCGCAGCTAACAAAGTCCCCGACCACACTACATGATCCTTGAAATTATCATTCAAATGACGCTGTCTGGCTCCGGGATAAAAACAATTAACTATATGTATGTACAAACTTGCTTAACGTCTTCCAGGTATTCTTTTCTACTGGTCACCTAAGTATTCGAAAAACAGATTTGGCTTGTTACCATATCAAGCTTAGAGAGATGAATGATTTGTGACTTCCGCAAATCGAATTATTACCTTCAGTGCCGGCCCAAGATAAATTTTAGGATGGCGCGAGATCTAATTAATGCGCCTCCCTTACTTGCCATATTCAAGTTTTTAAATATAAAATATATTTAAAATAATCCCATATTAGGAGTCGCCCCTAGCTGAGGCGCACCTGGGGACTCGGCGCCTGGAGCGGTCGCTCCGCTCGCCCTATAGCAGGGCCGGCCCTGATTACCTTTTCAATAGTAGGTAATGATTTCTGTTATAAGTGTACAATATTTACCCGTCTCAAGTCCCCGACGGCGGGGACGCGGTCCCCGAGTCGCGACGACCTCCGCGCGCTTCGGCGCTCGGAGGCGTCAACCTTACATCCGATCAGAGACGCGGCGTTCGTTGTCGTAACCGTCTGCTTTGTGCTGCGGGGCCGTTGTGTGTGCCGTAAATACAGATAAAAAAATTCAGATTGAACTTTAGCGTGATGATATATAGCCTATAGCCTTCCTCAGTAAGTGGGCTACCTAACATTGATAGAATTTTTCCAATCGGAATAGTAGTTCCTGAGATTATCGCATTCAAGTATACAAACAAACTTTATATACATTCGAGATTACTTATAACATCTCATGAGAGCTTTACATCTCCGTTAATAAAGAATGTGTATAAAAATAACTTAATTCCTTAACTACTTAAGTAAAGCCGTTAAAACACTGTGAATTTAAATGACAATTCAAAAATGAAGTGAACTCCATATATGACAAGTATTAAGGATAAAGTTGTTTTCATTAAAATATAATAGCTTTTAAAAAGTGTCCTCATCGCCTAAGGAAATGTTAAATAGTGTATTTCGGAACGTAATTATAACACGACGTATTTACGGAATTTTCTGGTTATTTACTATAACGCAGTTACCATAGAGCATTTCGCTTAGCAGGTATATTTATGTATAGTGTTTTCATTCCAAATAAAACTATTTCTTCTTCTTCTTCTTCTATTTAAAGGCAATTTTTAAAAAAGGTATAAATAAAATCAAAAATCGTTCGGTGATCAAACGTGCGAAGTTTTATTTAATATCGTGTTTTAACACATATAACAGTAGAATAGGTAATAGAGCATTTATTATGTTGCAATAAGGGTGAAGACAATTAAATCAATACAATGCATGTAGTTATTTTTAATAACACAATAGTTTCAATGCATGTGGTGATTTTTCCATAACAATGTCAGGTGACCTTCGTCATCAGTTACACAATGTGGTCGATATAGTGACAGCTTTACGTGGCTTTACGTAAATGGTGAACCATAGATTTATATTTTCTAATTGATAAACAGTAAAACTTATACGGTTTTTTTAAATTATCTTTTCCTTATTACTTTTAGACACACTTAAAGACAAATAAGTGCATTCAAATCCATAAATCTAACGTGAGTTTCAAACATTTATCTTATTTGATTATGTGAAATCCTTATAAACTTTATATGAAAAATGATTTGAATTCTATCCAACAAATAGCAGCAACATATTAAGTCACTTTTAAATTGTATTTTGTTTTTATGTGCCATTAATGTAGATGTTCTGTCTGCCGTTGTGATTTTTGTTTAAATCATATCTTTCCTTTTTATTTTTCAATACTGCTTGTGTACGTGTTTAAGTTATTTTAAGTAGAAACTTTACTAGTATAGGCATATGCTTATATAATATTCGATTCTAAGTGTTGCAGTTACTGTTTTTTTCTCAAATAAATATAAAATAAAACAAAATTAGTATTGATAGAGTCTTTTATGATATTTATTGATAAACAATTGTTCTGTTTATACGTTTTCTATGTTATCAAAATTGTTTATATGAACAAAAATGAATGTTTCTTTGTATTTTTTTTCTGTGCGTAATAAAGGTTGTTTCGGTGCGTTAAAAAAGTTTTTTTCTATGTTTGTCCTTTACACGTTCTAAATCGTTTTTTTTTTGCTTGGCAATGCAATTGACATCAAGTTTATTAAAGAATAATAATACTGAATATTGTTTGTGTTGCACCGGCCAAAACGTCTTTGTGACGCTTAGTGGAACGCACTGATAAGTTTTCTATAGATAGGCGTAACTTTAATCGAGCATGTACACATTTAATTTCTATTTTAAAACACTTGCATCAGATCCTATATTGTAGGCATAGTTAGTACTTAAGTTTAAACACGTATCTATCAGCCTTTGCTTAGAAATGATGTAAGCTTAAACATGACAAAGAGTTTTGTATACTTTATACGCAAATACAATTCAATAAAAATCTTCTTACAAATGACAATTGTCAGCTGGATTAATCTGGAAATAGACGATTGTTGCACCGAGGTATTAACGAATGAGTGTTATGTTGGCACTAAATTAATACGAGTGCATTAATTAGTCGCTTGAGCAATATGCCTAATCTACTTTTCTTTCAACTACATCGCTGTTTATTTATATTTTTAAAACTTGTATTGCTTAATATGTAGTATCAGAGTTTTTGGTACGGAATGCACGCCATTTTTGTTTTGAATTTATTCGATTTAGATTTTAGCCAGCATCTTTTTGATTCAATGCATACATGTTCTAAATATTTTCCTGACTGTTGCAATATATCTCGTCCACGCCCAATTCTAGTAAATATACAAGCTCGCGGAAATGAGAGTAAAAATTTGCATTACCAACACAACAATATTATACTATATTATATATGCAATCATATTTGTAACAAATAAAAAAAGAAAGTTGATTGAATAAAAAAAGAGAGTCAATTTTATTGCAGAAATGGAACATTGTCATCGAGGACTTTTGTATTAACATTATAATGAGTTGTTGCAACTCAGTTCTGTTAAGTAGCGATTGTGTTTCCGTAACGTTTCAATCTATACTTGTAGCAACACAGACCACATTTGTAGGACTTGGCAAGTGGCTCTAGCCGGTCAGTAAACAAAACAAAGTTGTTTATTTATTTATTACTAGCGAACCCAGCGGACGTCGTTTTGCCCGATTTATGGCTCGTCTGCTATTAGCCAGTTAACCAATCTCCTTTGTGTCTTTTTAGCTCTTGTACGAAAGTCATAATATATAGGTAGTATTAAGTCATACCTATATAACTGTATAATTCCTACGTCATAGCTCAATGATTCTAGACTCCCCAGTGGTGAAATATTTCGTCGGCTTTTTCTTGAAATGTACAGTCTTTTTACCACTTTTTAAAGAGAATACTGTATAATATCATTATTACAATCTGTCCCAATACGATTTTAAATCAGAAACAAATTTCTTCAATATTTTTACATCAAACCGCAAAGTAAATAAAACTTAAAAGTACGTAAGGAGTAGCGCGGCGCGGGTCGTTGACTTGTTTTGCGCGTCAACATTTTGTTGACGGTTGGTTCCCAATGTTCACGATACATTGCGCGCTGAAGAATGGGATGAGGATGGCAATATCTGTAACCTCTTATCACTGAGATGAATGATTTTTGTGATTCTTAGGACATTAAATGTAGCCTTATCAAAAAGTTTGCGGTACTATGTCTGTATAATTGCATACTTTATTTGGTATTTGTTTCTTTTTCAGAACTATAGGAATTTATGTTATTTAATTCAAATTTGTTATATTTTTCATTCTTGAAGATATTTATTGTTCTGTTTCTCTTTGACAATTGTTAGATTTCTATATTTAAAATACGACTGCTCCTAATCTGCTGCTGATTTTCTCTCTCAGGTCTTTCTTCGCTTCCGTTGTCGTGACAACTACGATATCTATTAAAATGGACTCAAATAACATTTATAAAATAATATAGCGTGTAAGCATAAACATATTAAAGCGAATACGCAATAAATTAATTTATTCTTACAAATTCAACAGAAACAATAAAAAATGTAAAAAATAAATTTAATCACAAAAAAAATCCTATAAATTAGAATTATACATTTTAGAATAGATTTATTATAAATTACATTAAAATAAGATATTAGATACATTAAATTACAATATTTATGTGTATTACCAACCTTAATTAAAATTGTATCAGGTATTTTCCATAAAGTATTTAGTTATTAAATTACGAATTTTATTAGACGAGTTTATCGTAAACTCAATTGTTCTGAAAAACTGAGTTCATTAAATAACTTACAAACTCTAGGTATAGGGATTTGGGCTGGTTTATGTGACAGTATAAACAACACTTACAACAATTTTTTTATGTAGTGGCTATACCGATTTTGACAAGACTTTTTCTGTTAAATGCAAGACAGAAGTGTATCCATTGATTAACTTTCCAAATAAATATTACACTTATTTGCTCATTTATGTAAAAGAATTTACTCATGTTTGTCGTGATATATGAATTTCAAAAAGTAAAACCTGAATCTATAAACCTCATTAGGAAACATCTCTACTGAGTGATTTAAAGATAAAGATATATTTATTGCAAAAAATTGTATGTACATAAGTTGTAAAAAAATCTTTAAAGTCCTGCATTTACAATTTGCCATTTGGCGTGCAATATTAAAATATTAAGTTATTAAAATATTTCAGCGGAATTAATAACTACTATGCCTACGTATAAACGCTGCTACAGTTAAATTTATATTACATAGAAATGTATTTTTCAGACAAACAAGCCGATTATGGAGAAAAAGCGACGCGCGCGTATTAATAACTGCCTCAACGAACTTAAGGACTTGCTTATGGATGCCATGGATAAAGACGTAAGTTTTCTTCTACTTTCTTAATAGATTTGTAAATATAACATTCGCCTAAACGAATAAGTTACTTCAGTTATGTCAGAGCCGAGACATCGAGAGTTTTTCAATTCCATCGTCACATTGCTTTTTGAAATTGAATACAAATGAAACACGATTTTCAATATATCAGGCTGAATGGGTTTGTTTTAAAGTTCTTTGAACAAAAAATTAAAACTTTATTCAGTAGGTTAGTTTCTAAATATTTAAATTTAAGTGTATTTATAAAGATGCCTCTCGACTATATAAATTAATTCATACTATGACTATCAGCTGTTAAATTCAAATTGTAATGATATTTTATTCAAGTAGACTTTTACAAGCTCTTTTGAATCGTGAAATATTTTAAAAGCTACCACTGATTCGGAAGAGTCTAGCCTCGAGAAGAATCAGCAAGAAACTCCTTGGACACTCTTTTAAATATAGTTCTTACAAAACTGACTTTAAATAACATTTTTGCATGTTAACTATGAAGTACAAAACTGGAGCGCTTCAATTCCAAGCAGTTATATCTTTAATGTAGTCTTCGACTGCGGAATACGCCTTACGAATGAGCCATTTTTGAACATGCTGTAAATTTTACTATAAACAGTTAATAATTTATTAATCATAAGTAATTAGTGTGATGTCATAGCTTGGTTTAGCTTTATATGAAACAAAGTCTTAAATTGAGACTTAGTTTTGATCTACTATTAAATTATTTATGATAAGTATGTTTATATTATTATATACATAAGTATATAATAATTAAAACCATTATTTTATATTTTAGCGTGATGATATATAGCCTATAGCTTTCCTCGATAAATGGGCTATCCAACACTGAAAGAATTTTTCAAATCGGACCGGTAGTTCCTAAGATTAGGGGGTTCAAACAAACAAATAAACTAACTCTTCAGCTTTCTATATTAGTATAGATTAAATGATCTCTATTTATATAAAAATAACCTGTAACCAACAGTTTTGTCCACTCCATCGCCGGAATCCATACTCCGTAACTATTCAACCGATTTTGATAATTCTTTTATTGATTTTGCTGGATTTGTTCCAACTTAGAACACAAGATAGGTTTTGTTTTCATGTATCTTATTATAGAAGCCTTAAATATGAAAAGTGATTGATTTAGTTACGAGATGTTGATTTAGTCGGGTTGCAGCATTACACCGATTTTCCCTCGTATTCATTCGCGGATTAAAGCAAAGTAGTTTAGTTTCTCATGCAGGTTCTTATCTGCTATTTATGATCAAAGACGATTGTTCAAATGAAAGGAGAACTAAAATGTATCTGTATTGTTTTTATTCATTAAAATATTGTTTAAATATTTGCTTGTTCATTAATAGCATCATTTCGATATCTGCGAATAATAATTGTTCTCCGGATTAGAGCAAAGCAGTGATTAAAATTGATGTCATGCAAAAATATACAGACCTATAGGGTCCAACAGGCTTATAAATGTGCGGTGAAGTGACAATAGTCTTCGTGACTTTGTTTTTCGCCTCTGTATTGCTCTTGGACATATTGAATTTAAATAAATTGTTCACTTGTACGTTTGTTGAAAGCGTGGAACTAACTGCGTTAGTATTCAGTCAGTTTAAGGTTAAAAGTTCACAGCAAAGTGGCCACTGCCGATAAGTAATGTAAATTTTCGCCTTCAGTGTTCTTTTAATTTAATGTTTACATTATAATTATCGTTATCTGCGTTATGCGTTGTCACTTGGGACTCGCTTTCATAACGTTATCCCATAGGTTATAAAACCAAGGTTAATTAAAACTAGAGATCGCCGGTTGGTAGAAATTCAGCAAGAAATGTTTAGATTTACGTACCGTATAATGCTTTCCTCGCACAGTGGATCCACAAGGGAATAATGGAAGATCAACAAAAGAACCACCGTGGATTTCGGCCATTAAACCTCCGTGGGTCCACACTGATTCCATTGTGGCTACACAGTGTAATTTAGTGGTTCAACCGTGATGATAACACGATACAACTACATCAAATCTCCATAATCCCCATAACCCTAACCACATATTAAAGGTGAAGAAACACAAACACAGTAGAAAGAATCCCTTAAGAACCCACTAATTTACCTTAGAATAAAACGACTATGCGAGAGACGTGTGACGTGACGTGTCATGGAAGGGTGTTTATAAAGACATAGCAAAGCACTCCGCGAGCGGATTCATTCATGCTCCGCCCTTGCTACCGATAGAACCTGTTGTTGGCGTCTTGTGCCATTGTTGATTCCATATAAATTCATTGTCCTGAATAATAGAAGTGCGCCTTTGTTTATAATTTAACTTAATTTTAGTTACTTGTGATTAAATTTATTACTTTATTATATATATATTAGTATAAATATATATATATACTAGCTAGTATCTCAATTTATAGTCGCAAATAAAAATGAGTCGCTGAAATATATGTGCTGAATAATGTTATAGGATAGTACATTGTAGTAAATAGTAAGTAACCCGTCCCACGAACAGGACAACGTCTGTCGGGTCCGCTAGTAGAAAATAATCTCTTTACAAAGGTATTTCTATGTTACAAGTATATTTTTATATTCTACGAAAAAGTGAAAACCAGATTTTTTTTAAATAAACATATATTATTAGATGTTCTTCTTACAAATTAACATACTGAGTTGATGAGTCATACAATCAAATCCGAGCACATGGACAAGGTCCAGCCTCAGCAACGACGAGATCACCCACTAATGCAATAGCTGCAATTTCTATAGCGGCGTTCTTAGGTAGCTTACCAACTTCATACATGACCCGAGCCGGATAGTCTTTGGGAAAATCTGTAACAATACACTTTCAAAATATAGATTTCCTAATATATTAGCAGTCGATAGAGCTAGAACAGTTTCCCTGATGAAAACTCTGAGGCGTAGGTCGTCCTAATAAAAAGCGAATGCGCGTTTCGAGCGAACTTAGTTCGTTCGAACGTGAGATGAAACATATTGAGGGTCTACCACGAGCTTTTCGAACCGAAGTAAGTGGACTAATTGACTTTACTTAGGATGAAAATGTTCGTGCTAGTCCTACAAGAGGCAAGTTTTAATCGTGTCACGCTTTTAATCAATGCTAATGCAACGCTTTGACGCCAAAAAAGGGTCCGCAGTAGACCTAGCACGATTACTTTTACCCTAAGTAAATTCGACTCATCGACTTGGCCTTTAATGTCAAAGGATTGTCCTAATTGACGCTATCGCATCGTCTTCAATTCTTTGACATTACTATATTTAATCGCACGTTCGTACGAACTAAGTTCGATCGCATCGCGCATTGGCGTTCTATTAGAATGGTGCCTGAAGCAGAGAGTTTAATCTTATATATAGATTATAAGATCAATGTTAATTTTATTGTATGACATCATTATTTATTGCCTATTTATTTTCAATGCAGCGCAAAGGCCCTTTTACTCTCTTACCATTTCTCTCTGTCTATAGCTGTAGCTTTGTTATAATACAATATCATAATATAGTATGGCTCCACATCGCCAACACATCTATATAAAATATTATCTACGTAATATGTTTGTTTTTAGAACTTTTGTATATAACAATAGGCAGACAGGCGGTTCCGGTTTGACTAGCAAAGCCTATGAACAGCTGCACTGTTCCAAGGCACGCAGATGCATTGCCAACCCTTGAGGAATGAGCATGTTTTTTTTTTTCAAAGTTCCTTAGTGGTATCGATAAAACATTTGTCCAATTTAAGTGATATAGTAATAAACCGTTCAAGGCGACGTTAGAACTTCTTTTTAGTATCTCATGAGGATAACATGTATTTACTTTACGCTACGTTCTAGAAAAAATTACATAAATATTTTTGCGCTCCCATAATCATGGGAGAGTAATAGAACGACATAATATCTATCAAAACATTCACATTGTGTATAGACTTGGTTGACAATTTTATGATCGCCAATGTTGTTAAGCATTATAGTCGTCTTCACAACAGCCTCGAGTGAGGAGCCACCAGCCTCTAGAACATGTTTCAAGTTGTCCAACGCTTGCTTAGTTTGCGCCTCTAGACCGCCACATACTAACTGCGCTTTAGAATCCATACCGTGCACCCCAGATACATATAAGGTTTTGTCCGCTAGAATCGCTTGACTGAAAAAATTAAAAAAAAAAACGGTCTTACATATTAATGTTATATCACATTTCTCACCATTACCTCACTTAATAAAAAGATATTTTAAATCGATTTCTCAAGCTCGTCATTACTGAAAATGTTTGAAGAGCGCATTTAATGGCTGGCATCCACGTTACGGTGTACAAGATAATTGTGCAGATTCACTTGCGCAGTCCGACGGCATCTGACGGTAACTTGTAAGAGGACGTTCCGGTCTACCGTAGAAAGTTGATTGGAACTTGATATTAGATTTCGCGCCGGTCGTCTGTCCAGGTTTAAAAACCTGTCCCACACACTCTCCGATCTACCTGCACAGGTATGCCTGTACTGGTTGGACTCT
Source organism: Charaxes varanes (assembly GCA_024363005.1). Lineage (NCBI taxonomy): Eukaryota > Metazoa > Arthropoda > Insecta > Lepidoptera > Nymphalidae > Charaxes > Charaxes varanes. The sequence goes on from JANCMC010018962.1 coordinate 61,907, forward strand.
CCGGTAATCGTTGGCTCGACGCCCGGCATTAAGATGTTATTTACGAATCAGTCGCGGTGTCAAAATAGGCACGCAGATTCATCATAAATTAGAGCAAACTAGTTATTCAGGAAAATATACAGACCTATAGGGTCCAACAGGCTTATAAATATAAGGTGAAGTGACAATAGTCTTCGTGACTTTATTTTTGGTTTCTGTATTGGTCTTTGACATATTGAACTTGCATAAAAAGTTTACTGAATTTGTTAACAGTGCGGAACTGAGTTATATGTATATTTGGTAGATAAGTTGAAGATTTCTCGGCCACGGCCGATAAGCAAATATAAATTTTCGGCTTCAATGTTCTTTTAATTTGATATTTACATTATAATTATCATTAACAGTGCTATGCCTTGTCATTGAGAGCTGTTACGCTTTCTTGACGTTACCCCATTGACATTATAAAACAAAAGTTAATCAAAACCTTTTTTTGTTAGGTTTTACTAGTTTTTATTAAAACCTAACAAAAATATTATTTTGATGCCTCTTTAGCGTCTCCCCAAGCGGCGCATTAGCGTCTAAGTAACCGTCGCCCTAGCGTCGCACTAACGGCGCATTAGCGTTTCACCCAGCGTCGCCTTAGCCTCGCCCTAGCGTTGCACTATTAGCGCATTAGCGTTTCAACTAGCGTCACCCTAGCGTCGCCTTAGCCTCGCCCTAGCGTCGCCTTAGCCTCGCCCTTTAATAAAACAATGGTTGTAGAGGGGGGAGGTCTTTGCCCACCAGTGGGAAATTATAGACTAATCAAAATATAAAAAAATAAACTTATTTTAAGTAATGCTTTATACAGTTATTGTATACTTTAGTTATGCATTATACTCCCTTTTCCCTCACAAGTAGGATGAAAGCTTGGTCCATAAGTAGTGTGGCCATAGTATGTTATAACACATATGTGTTATACCACACATGTAACTAGCAGTAGTGTGACGTTCTATACGCTTCTATGTAATCGGGATTTGAATCGAGTCACTTTTATTTATTTATTTTATTTATTAACAATAGACATGCCAACAGTATAATTAAAAAACAATTATACAAATCTTTTCAGTAGACTTAAAATTATATAATACACCATTATAGGCATATACACCTTTCACAAACTGTAAACATAATTTTTTTTATACAGAAACAAAAATTACTTTAGTTAAAAAAGATTGAGTTTATTAAGTTAAAAGAACATTTATTTTTTTCTTAAATATATTTAATGTGTTATGAAAAATATCAACATCAATTATATGTAACGGTGTTTGTTCGCTTTTATTATAAACTCCCATGTTATTATTATATCATCATCAAAAAATACCCGATTGAGTTTGTTGCGGTCTCTCCTCAGTGCAGGGCGCGTTGGAACCCTTGTAGCTTTTAAACCGAAAAATTTATCACCAAATCTTATGTTGATTTTTAAAAAATAATGATACTAATAATTATACACATGACGTTCATAAGTTCTGTAATGTTTATTATATGAATAAAATATTTTTGATTTCACTCGATATCTCAGCACAGGTTATCCTAGTGAGATATCTAGGGATACATGAATTCGAGGTGTTTCACATAATTGTTCGTAATTCATATTGAACTAAACTGAATTTGTATTTAAAATTTGTATTTGCAAATAAATAAACTTTTGAATTTGACTTTGACTTTGATTGTTATTTCTAATGTTAAACTGCTGCTTTGAGTTCAAAGAGAGAAGAGGCATTTTTATTTAAATATTGAAAATAGAAATTCCAATATACTCTTCGACATTGCACAGAACAAATAAATTCCATTCCATAAATATACATATTTAAAATAGACGTTATGTTATTTCGGCTAACACACAAAAGTTATTGCCGGTCGTAGCGACGAGAACTATGACTGTTAGACGTAAAACTGAGCCTGGCGATTAAAGATTCCGAAAATAAACGGAGTCATCAACAAACACTTCAACATTAGCGTTTATTTTATTATTATCTTTTTTCCAATTTGAAAATATCCGGCTTAATTTATTTTTATTATATACTATAAGCCGTGCCCGCAACTTCGTCGGCGTAATAATAAAAAATAGATTCAATTTTAACGTGATGATATATAGCCTTCCTCGATAAATGGGCTATCTAACACTAAAATAATTTTTCAAATCGGACCAGTAGTTTCTGAAATTAACGCGTTCAAGTAAACAGACTGTTCAGCTTTCTATCATAGTATAGATTTATATAATACCAATTGCCAAAAATAAAATAAGCTAGTTTTTAAATTAATTGCACAAATCTACTGAAGTTCTGAATTGCAAGTTTCGTCGCGACTTGACCCTTCCAAATTAATCTGAATTCTCTCAATTTTAAATTCAACGCGCGAACCAAATAAAATTCCAAAAGGGAACATTTTTTCCTACGTATCGTTCAATTAAACGCTGAAAAGCAAATCCCGTTGGCGCCCATTGATTTCTCCCTTTTGTTCCGATTGATTTTTGTGATCGACATGCAATTATGTAGGCCAGTATACACGTAAGTAGAATTCGATTAAAGCAAATATCTATAACTAGCTGTGCCCGCGACTTCGTCCGCGTAAAATTAGGTAATAAAATAAGATTAAATTTTAGCGTAATGATGCTATATGCTTCCTCGATAAATGGGCTATCTAACACTAAAAGAATTTTTCAAATCGGACCAGTAGTAGATCCTGAGATTAGCGCGTTTCGCAAACAAACAAAAAAATAAACTCTTCAGCTTTATATATACATAATTATAGAATACACGACGGTCCACTCATGATATGATGTGATCATCAGGAGATTTTTCCCTACTCATTGATATATCATTCATCGACCGCAGCCAGCTTTATAACCAAAAGCAATATCAATAGCTCAACGGTATAAGGTATGGACTGAAATCCGCAAGGTTTGTGGCCAACATTTTTATGACAAAAATTTTAAAAAGTAAATGGCAGGAACTGATTTATAAACTCAAATAGAAAAAACTTAGAGAATTTTCCTGTTAGTAATACCCTAATTTGTTTTGAAAAAAAAAACACTACATATATATGGATAAGTAGATATTTTTCTTATGAATAAATAGATTAGTTTATTTTTAATAAAAACTTTATGTGTCTACTATATATTTATTTATGTATGTATGTAACTTTGTATGAGGAAGACCAGTCTACCATAATACAGTTTTCACTAGTATAGTAGTAGTTGGTGATTTTTTTGTCCTTTTGTTGTTAATTTAATGTTGCCATGAAAACTTAATAAATTGTTCGTTTAAAACTTCATAAATTGTTTGTTTTAAAAACTTATTAAAATTTTTGTAAAGAAATTTAATAAATTGTTATTTTTGGCTCTTCCTTCTGTGAAAGTTTTTTTTACTTTTATTCTAATTTTTCCGACTCAAAAGGTTGCCGTCCCCTGGTCTATACCCATCTATGTAGATGAAACATACTTACAGCTTCTACTTAATTACCCAAGTATCCAGCTCAGTGTCCATATCTTCTACAAATCGAAGCAAATTATCGTACACCATTAAGCATTTGTTAATATTTTTGATTCTGTACGTTACTCTCTGGTCACCAATAACGTTTACAGTGACGTATTTGAATTCGAATGCCTTTTTGAGCCTCTTCATTTGATGAAACAGAATGTCAAACACGAACAATCTCGACACATAGCACAGTATCATAGAAAACATTAAATATATATATAAGTGAAAAGAAAGTCTATCGTAAGATACGTAGGACACTTCACTATGTGCAAAACAGAAATAGAAACGTAAGAGTAACCCAATAGTCATAATTGCGAACAGTCTACGAGAAATGAAAATATGCTTATTCCATAATATATCTTCCGTCTTAGCAATAAGAGCTATTGTTTTAGTTACATAATTGCTTTGAAATATAAATGAAATTGTACAATTGAATATGTAATCTACATACTTATAAGTTTTAATATCATCTAGAGCTAAATGCGAAAATATCGTGAAAAGAAAAATGTAACACAACACTACATAAAAAACGTGTTACAAACAGTACATAATTAAACTTATACTAGCAAAAATGTCCGTCTGTAACACGTGATAGAGAGGGTGTACAACTCTGCATATATCGTGTATTATAAACACTTATATCACACGATGCTGATTTTCAGCTGAGACCCAAATGGACCACAGAATAAAAGAATAGAAATTAAAATTATACTCAGAAATAGAATAAAAGCAACAAATGTGTGTCAGGTTTAAAAGTTGAATTATTTGAAAAAATAATTGAGTATATACTATACTGTTTTAACTTACATTATTATTATTTTTGCTTACAAAGGATTGACATCTATAGTTAACGTTTAAATGTAAATTCGCTTCGATAAAATGAATATTATTTATTACACGTTATAGACATATTTCAATTTATTATTTGATATTAAATCCAACCTGTGAAGGATGCAGTATTATGCTTTATAAAGAGCATTATACTATTTTGATAAAGTTTAAATAGTTCTATATACAGAATGGCATAGTTATCTTTATTTAACTATATCAAAATCGGTACACAAACTATTATTTCAAGGCGCGGGCACAGCTAGTAGAGAATATTTTTATGATACTATTTTTTATTACAATGTTATTTTAAGCAAAACTCATAATTCGGAACGTTGAAATATATAAAACACGATATCCACGCGTGCGGATGCATTCCAGGAATGATGAATACGCCAGAGTGATTGATGTCCAAATTTTCCAGTAAGAAATACAACATCGTGGTAATAGCTGAATCATATTTTCGATATCACTATCAAACTATTTCCGTACCTAACTCGGGTATATTAGAAATACGTATGCTTTTCGTGATTTTTTTGTATATTAAGCGTAATTCATGTTATTTTCGACTACAATCATAAATCATAAAAGGTATAAACACTATGAATTTTTTGAAGAATTTACATTTTCCAAAAAAATCTACACTTTTTACGTATACCGTATTACGTATATTTACGTATACCGAGTATACAACATACTGAGATTAAAAATAATTCATCATTGTGTCACGTTTTTGCCTTTGCCTATCTATATTCGTATTTATAGATAAATATCGATTGGAATTTTTTTCTTTTTTTTTCAAGCTTTTAATTTAAGCTTAGTAGGAGGGGAAAAGGGAATATTAGACATACCTAAAAAGAATTCCTAATATTCTTTTAAAAAAAGAAAAAAATTTGCATAGTCGACCAAGAAATTGCTTTTTGGATGATACTTCCTATTTAAAGATAATGTTGCTTAAGGTTAACAATAATGTTAGAAATTAACGCAATGTATAACAAGCAAAAATGAGCCTTTTAACTAATTGCCGTGCAAACGACATTCGACCTTAGCACGTCAAACCAATTTATTGGTCACCTATACAAGCAAGCGTTCGAAACACTAAAAAAAACAATTGTCAATTAATGACTTGAATTAATGAAAGACTTCCACAAAATTATATTATAATACCAAAATACAAAATTTATATTCACCAATTTTCGTTTGTAGATGTTTTAAACTGTTTATTAGGGTAAATTAATAACTTGTCTTTTCGTAGTCATTTATTTGTTAGTAGAAAACCAGCTTATACGCGGTAGAGGTAGGAGCAAGGGGTATACCAGCAAAATCCCTATACAACCTACTAAAAGACCTTATAAATGGGCTTTCTAAAACTGAAAGAATTTTTCAAATCGAATCAGTAGTTCCTGAGATTAGCGAGTTAAAGCAAACAAACAAACAAACTCTTCAGCTTTATTTATTAGTAAAGAAATATAGATTAATTATAGATATAGTCCTAGACTGTATAATACGCCTCATTAATAAGCGAGTTTTTAACATGTCATTTAAATTTATCTATTGACAGATTTAACATTGCATCTGGAATTTTGTTGAGGAAACTGTTACACGCGGCCACAAACGATTTTTGTTATCAAAATTACGAAGTCAAATGTACCTTTTTTGCGTATAAACTGGAAAACACACTTCTACCTACACTAAAAAGAACAATCTAGACGTGTATTTGTTAAAGTTGTAAGTAATATTAGATCGAATGTATTTCATAAACATCCTCCCTAGGAAGGAGCGACTACAAATAACTATAGAAGGGCAATCACTTGGTCTATTCGTGAACCGAAGTTATTTCGGGCCGATATATCCCACCGCCAATGGAGCATTTCCTAAAAACTATTTAGTTGCAGTTAAACAAAATTATATTAGCGGACCCGGCAGACGATGTCCAGCCCGAACTTTGGGCTACTTACTATTTTACTTCTATTATTTCATCTTCTATCATTCCCGTTCCCGTCCTCGTATTATTAGAAATAAGGAATGACTACGAATCGTTTCTGCTTTGTGCAGCGGCAATAAAGTTCAAATTGACTCTACATTTTAATTAGAACACGTCTGTATGGGAAATAGACAAGGGGTTTTTAGGGTTTTCCCCGCAATGATTCGAATTTTTCTCGCCGTGGTAACCATCATTGGACTTCAATGAACATTAAAAAAAAGAATTGTAAAATTGGTCCATGTGTTGTTGAGTAATGCGCTTATATTTTCCGATTCATTTTTATCTATATAGATGCAAGTGTCTTATTTCCCAACGTCCTTAAGAAGTAGTACTTATAACGTGTCAATATGCATCATTATTGCAATGCACAGGTGCGTGACACATTTGTTTAATAACAAATTCTTTGCTCGTGATGCTTAGATAAAAAAAAGTTTTTTTTAATACGTCAAGGCCTATTATACGTATAGTTTCTATTATCCGTATTGTATAAATCAATACAACAATGTATCCATTGTATAGCGATTAAGTCACAATGGATTTATATGATTTCATAATATCTTTTCAACATTCTCACACGTTACTCTTTAGAGATCGATGTTAGAAAAACTTAACAGTAACAGTAACAGTAAATTTGTAAATATGCGTCGTATAAATTTCATTGTATAATTAAAATCAAAGTCAAAAATGTTTTATTCATACAGACTTTACAGTATTATAAACCTCATGTGTATAATAGTATTTTTTTTAAATATATAACATTTGGTGACAAAATTTACGAATTAAAAGTTAAGTTTACAAGGGTTCCAACGCACCCTGCATTGAGACGAGCTCGCAACATACTCATTCGGGTAATTTTTTTGTTAATACCATTTCATAATAATTCAGACACGGTTAAAGCATTTTACACCCAAGCTTTTTTATCATTCAAAATAATCCTGTACTTTATAATAGGATTTTTAGATACCTTTAAAACTGTCCTAAGGGAACTCTCCTACTTACCTTTCCTTTTCTATAAAGGTAGGACTTCCCTTCAAGCACCGACCCTATTGGGATACTTTGTTATAACCACTCTTATGCTGGAGCCAGACATACCTCAGTGTTTGTAATTTTTTGTCCTTGAAGACTACAAAGTACTACAAAACTTTGCGAAGTTACA
>JANCMC010018962.1:69474-87275 GCA_024363005.1 Charaxes varanes
GAGCCAGACATACCTCAGTGTTTGTAATTTTTTGTCCTTGAAGACTACAAAGTACTACAAAACTTTGCGAAGTTACATAAAGTCCCCAGTCACATTACGTGGTCATTGAAATGATCATTCAAATGGAGCTTTGTCTGGCTCCGGCATTCGCACCAGCTTTTGAAAATTACTTCTAGACAAGAATGTTAAACACAACTGAATATTATTTCTAGAACTATTTTTTATAATAAAGAAAACTAATTTTTTAATACAGAAAAGTGATTAAGGCTCTGTCAAAAATGAAAGGACATAGTAAGAATCTTGGATGAAATGCACATAATAACGATACTTGATGAAAAATCGGCGGTTATAATAAAATCAGAAATGGTTAAAAGTATCTAAAAATGTTTTAAAATATCAAAGCAGTCAGAAAAAGTCAAATATAGTCAAATAAAGAAAATGTTAGATAAAGTTAAATATAGTCGACAAAACCAATATGAAATATGGCCCTGTTAATTATGAAGCAACTGAAAATAGTCGCAATGACAACTACCCACTTAAATGAGCCACAAATAATAAAAGCATTGTGCTGTTCGCCGAACTTGCATATTTATTAATTAAGTTAAAACCGTTTTATGGTTCCGTACCCCCAAACGAAAAAAACGAACCCTCATGGATCACTTTGTTACCAGTTTGTCCATCAAGACGCTTTTTTTCTCAAAGGCGTTGGGGTATAAAGTTGAAATTAGTACCAAAAATTGCCTGTTATCCTTTAAAGCTATGAAAACACGAATCTTCTAAGTATACGCAATCAAAAGATATGGCGATTTTTGTCGCATTTCCCATACTAGTATAGTAGACCAAAAAATTGGTTGGCCACGCTAAGGACGAATGTCGTTTGCACGTAATTATCTTTAAGTAGGAGCTGTCAAAAAGGAAAAGTAATTCTTTGCTCGACTATACATTCGACAAGGGAATCAAAACCGATAGAGTACTTGCCCTAGAATCATACAAATTTGGCAAAAAGTATACATCTTGAAGTCTACTAGATCACAAAGAAAAAAATAACGGTGACTTTCTCAAATTAAAAGAAAACTTTTATAAGTTTGAACTTCTCATGGAGTATAAATCACCTATCATCAAACCAATCAAAATAGCCTGGTAAACTGTACGGAACCCTTAGTGCGCGTGTGACGCGCACTTGCCCGTTTTATTTAAAATTAGCTCCACAGTACATTCAACTTTAGAATTGGTGTAAGTATTGTTCATTTTGCACTATTCTAGAAAACTATATTTTCTAGAATAAAGTGAATAAGTTTTGTGCTCCTTGTAAGTTTTATTGTAGGAGCTGTGTGATTTATGTTGTTAGATTTAATTATTGTAGTTTTTGAAAGACTGTTGTGATTTATATTGTTAGATTTAGTTATTGTAATTTTTAATTGACTATTTTTATGTTACAAGGGGCAAACGACTTCAAAGAAAAAGAGGTACTGGTACCCGGACGCGTCGGCCCAATTCGGCTGCAGGCCATAAACACTTTGCGTTGCGCTATTTCTAATTAGATAGACATGATTAAAGGAAAGGGATGGATTAAAAGGATATAAGGGTAAATGAAGACGCAAGAAAGGATGTGGATACTACTGTCAAGGACGATATAAGGGGAGGGACAATAGCAGCTAGGACAGTCCGGTATCGCATACTCGTAGTGGATTTGAGTTGTTGGACAGATAAAGAGGAAGATTCAGTCCTTTATATAATGTAGAATAATATTTCATCGATTCTTTAATGGAACGGAACGTTTCGTTATGGCATTTGAGTTATAAAAAACTGTACTAGGATTGGCTACTATATATATACTATAGCCCAGAGAGGGACTGGGGTTTGAACCTGGGATTTAGAAACAATAACAAGACCCCAAGAAATGACGTCACTTAGTCTGTTTGGATCGCTGCAGCATCGCAGTAAGCAAGTAAGCGTAAACCCACGACTTGGTCTGCGTTGTTTTCTTCAACATACATGTACACTTTTAACCCATTTTTAATTAAAAAAAAATATCCTATATTCATCACCGGGGTCCAATGTATCTACATATATACTGAAATTCAACAAAATTGGTTCAGCGGTTTAGGCGTTATAATTGACAGACAGAGTTACTGTCACATTTATATTATTAAGTATTAAGTAATAACTTTATAAGTATTAAATAAATTAAGTAATTAATTAAGGTTAAAGGATGATATATATAAATCACACACTTACCATATTTAATATGGATTCTAGCGTTTGCGTCGGGCATCCATGCCTGTGCAGTGGATGCAAGGAGTATGAGGACCGCGCGAGCGACGGCCATGTTGCTCAATACCGATATCTTATTTCAACCGCCATTTTCTCTGGCTCCCCTGCAACAATACAGAATTACATTAAATATTATCAATTTATTAAAGGTAGTCCTACCAATTTTCCTTGCGTACTCAGATTAAATTATAGTCTGAATTATAGCGGAACATTATTAACGTCTTGATATATGTAGTTCAAAAACGTCCCACAATTCCTTTGTAGAATTAGTTGCCAGCATCGGTATTTCCAAACGGACACGACTTAGGGACCTTCAAGAATATACACTAAAAGTTTTTTTTTGGATTGGTTGGAAAAACCCTGGTCGTCCCATGGCCTGATGGACGGACCATCTATTTTAATACCATTTATAGTAATTATTGAAACAATTAGTAATATTATTCGTCCATTGTAAACAAATATTGCAAACAGTCCGTCCAGCTACGTACGGCGTAGCTCACGTGTAGCGCGTGCTACGACGTAGAAGCTACGATAATTTGCGAGAAGCTTACTCATAACTCGACAAAATAGAGACTATTAGCATATACTGAAAGTTTATTTAAAATTAATTAATTAACGGAAGCAAAACGAATGTATCAAATGAACATAACACTTAATTTAAAATAACATTGTATCATATTCACAACGATGATTAAAGCAAATTTTAATAATATAATTAGTTCAGTTTTATTACCCTTGAATGTGGCATATTGATCTGCTATATTTGTTTGTACTGGGTATATAATATGGTAGTTTCTGGTTTTGAATAGCGCTACTCCAATTTTTCAAGGACATAAAATACCCTTTAAAGTCTAAATCTATAAGGTAGAAGAAAGGCTATGATCAGTTGTAAATGTTCTTTGGTCATATTTGAGTTGATTTTTGTTACGTTGTTGTGTTTATTATAATATAAACCTATAAAATAATTTATAAAGCTACTAGGCGTATATCTGCCGCAATATAACAGGCGGCTGTTACCTATAACACAGGCATTAAGTTGTCTACCTTAGGAACAGACGTCCGTGTGTCATATAATAATAATAATAAAGCTTTATTTATTTCCCTTACAGTATTTTTTTTGTTAGTATGATTTTTAGAACTATGTTAGTGATTTTTTATTATAAGGTCCGCCTTTTGCGGTAAAAGCCTCCTCCAAACTGCTCCAGTAAGCTCTATCTCTGGCTGTGTGTCATATAGTCCTGTATATATTTATTATTGTAGTCTTCAAGGACGAAAATGTAAACATTTTGAGCTATGTCTGGTTCCGGCATTATGACAAAAGAGTTATTATTACCAGTTATCTTTGTCCCGCTTTCGGACTTTATCTTTATTTCTTTGATTTTCCCTGAAACCCCCCTCAATCTCCACAATTTCACGACTAAAATCGGTCAGTCACATCAATCGGGACCCAATGTTTTACGTGCCTTCCGAAGCACGGAGGAGATTTTTTTTTTATGTTACAAGGGGGAAGACGAGCAGGCAGCAGGCACCGAAGTGCCTACCGACGCCCCTGATGACGCAGCTTTTTTCGCTAGTTCTCCTGGAGAGCTTTAAACTATCTTAGATAAGTTCGTAAAGGCTTGTAAGCTATTCTCAATGACAGTTAATCCTAGTAAGTACACACACAAATCCTGGCATAAAAAACTCTCTATTGAATTATTAAGAAATATATATTAAGAAAAATCTTATAACCCTTTCCATGCATTGGGTAAAAGTAGCCCTAATTTGCCGCCACATTAGTTAATTTAATAACCCATTAATTATGATAATTTTATGCACCTACTGTCAAGTAATTTATGTATCTATACGAACGAATCAGAAAGCACACTTGTTCAAAAACAAACCAACAAATGTCAAGTTTCCGACGATTTTTTAGCAGTTTTCATTAAAAAAAAAAACATCCCTTTACGATGAATTTTATTAAGGTCATAAAATTGAGTGTTAGAGTTCAGATCGCTTTAATTAGTTTCAGTTTTATATTGCCATAAATTTATGTTTCCGGGATCCTAAAATCTTGTATAAAACCTAATTGAACGGATGTTGCTTTAATTTTTTTGATATTTATAGAAACTTACTTATTAAAGACTGACTGCTTTATTAAAGAATGATTTTCGGTAGGCCCCACAAAATTCAAAGTCATTTGAGCGTCTAGGCCCATCAAAAGTCTAACCAAAGAATTCTTTGACGAAACTTTGTAACGTATATAAGAGAAAAATTTTGTAAGCATGAAAGGAATGTCAGATCTAGATAATCTTTGGAACAAGCTAGGTCAAGAGTGGAGAGGCGCTGGAGTAGCTGGGAGACAACCAGGCCACTCTCATGAGTTCGCTTAATGAGTGTATGCGAGAAGGCTGAAATTTGAACACGTTGAACCTTAGATAGGGTGTAATGTTTGTTTTTCTTTCTGAGCAAGTAAGATGCTTATTTTTTAAGCATAAAACGTATGTATCGTCTTGATAATCTATTGGACCTAGCTACTGATTATACGACGTAATTTTTTTTAACTTTCCAATTTAAAATCTCAACAGAACATTTACAATTTTATTTATATATTTAGAAACTTTTGAATTTGTTTACATTTGATATGTTCTTAGTCTGAAAGAAAACAATCTAGCAAAGTAGTTTAGTTTCTCATGCATGTCATGGATTTCCGCAAAGTAACGCCTGATTCTATCAATTATTTAAAAACATCCAAATTAAAAAAAAAAATGATAAACCTTACGAACGGTATAAAGAAAAAATATAAGAAACTAAAGCACAACAAGATTTAAAGTATTATAATTAAGTATATATTATATCTCTTACACACGCACACATGCCCGTACACACACAAAAACACGCACATTTTCCAAGTTTGAATTTGATTTTGTTTACAAGCGAATACTTATATTATTTCTCTAGACACTCGGGTAATTTATTTTTTGCCAGTACAAGGGAAAGGGGCAAGGGCTGGTCACACTTACACAGATATTAAAATCCAGTTAGGGCCATCTTGTAATTTGTGTTATGACATAACCATCTTGTACCCTAGTTAAAAAGAATTTTATGTATAATTGATAGCACCATAAATATAAATATATATACAAGACTATATGACACACGGACGTCTGTTCCCAAGGTAGACAACTTAATGCCTGTGTTATAGGTAACAGCCGCCTGTTATTATCTGCTGGCCTTCTGGTCGTGCAGATGTCCATGGGCATCGGTAGTCACTTCGGTGCCTGCTGCCTGCTCGTCTGCCCCCTTGTAACATAAAAAAAAATTCTTATCAATAGTTTTAACACCTTTCTGTAACGAATATATACAATATATTGTTCGATTTGTTTATGTAAGAAGAGCGGAGATTCCTAATACAAGTAAAGTTTTACTTATAAGGAATTCTCCAGCTGTAATTGCTGTAATTGTTAGATCTAAGTTTCTGAAATAAATCAATTTTAATCTAATTTAATTAATTTGTAGGAAATAAAGTAGTACTAGTTTGAGTAACCAAAAAAATCTAAGTTTACTATCAAAAACGAAATTCTTTTGATATTTCATTACTAGATAAATCAGAATAACAGCAGTTGCTTCCATTATTTATCGTTATAAATCATGGTATAAATATACTTATATGAAAAATAAAACGTTTAATATATTTATATTAATCAACGAGCTAGATCCTCCATTTATTGACCAAAAAACACAATTATTCATTTTTGTACTTATGTCCTTTTGATTATCTTGTTCACATATTACACACATTAACACTATATTAGATATCTGTATATCTTTAATTGCACTTTAATTTGCAATTTAAATTTGAAATTTTCCCTTTTTAATGTAACAGTACAAGTTTTTCACTTAGTTTCAATATGTGAAGCCTAAAGTATATGGCCTATGTTAAGATTAAATTGTATGTAAAATTGTTTTTGTGATATGCTGTGGACTTTATGTAAATAAATATTTATTTTTTAATATGGAAAACGACAAATATTTTCTAAAGTGCACAGCGCGCTCGCAGAAAGACTTAATAGTGGCGGGGCGTGGCGCAAGTAGCTCATTATAAAATTACTGCTTGGCAGTGGTTTGTCTACACTATAATGATATTTTTATGGACGAATACGTGCAATTGATTTAGTTTAAGTTGGTTAACGTTTCATTAAACAGTCATTCGTTTTGTTTTTGTCAATACCATCATAATTATTTTCTTGATTAATTACCGATCTCGGTAAAATCCTCAGTAAACACGAAGTCATTATTATCAAGCATGGTACGACTTTTTACGGAATTCAGGAGTCAGGGACTCATGATTCAAATGCGTTTTTTACGACATCTCACTACAAATCATTGAAATTCTCGACTTTAATCTTCTATAAGATAAATGTGCCCATAATTATGAAATTGCTCTAAGTCGTATATTTCTTGTTTCGAGATATTTAATGAATCGCATTTGAATCAATTAAAAAATATTTTTAAATAATACGACATTACAATGTATGATTTTATTAGTCTTGATTAAAGGAAATTGATTATAGATATAAAATTTTGTGTGAATTTCATAGGAAAATATTGTTTTTAAGGCTTGAATTGACTTAGACCATTTTCATAATTACCTGAATGTTTTATAATTAACTTAAAGTAATAAAAAATTTTGATTTTTACTTTAAACAATAACTTTAACGAAATAATTCATAAACATTTATTAATCATTTTTTAAAGGTAATCCATTTTTATTATAATTTCGAGTGTTTAAGATATTTAAAATATTCCTGAAAAACTGGAGGGATGCCTGTAAGTTTTTAACTGTTTTCAAATGACTATTAAGGAGTCGCGATGAGGTGCATTTTAATTAATTGCAAATTCCAATTTGTTAGTTCGTTACAAATTAATTTTATAGCATTTTTCATTTAGAGTCAAAAGTACAATAAAGGACTTAAGGTACCTTTTATCAAGTACCAAAACGACATAATGTAGAATTTTTTTTAACCAAAAACATGCTTTTTGTGAGGACAAGTAACGCAAGCGAAGAAGCCGTCCAGAGCTCTTTGTATTTATCTACTATTTATTGAATTTTTTACACCTGAAGAAATCAGCGAAGTTAAGAAATTCAATGACATGTTTGCTTGAACGAACTAATCTCAAGAACTACTGGTCCGATTTGAAGAAATCTTTCAGTGATAGATAGCCCATTTATCGAGGAGGACTATATGCCGTCACGCTAAAACTGAATCTATTTTTTTCTACCTCATTTTAAGTCGCGGGTAACAACTAGTATATTGTGAGAATATCTACAATGATACACAAAAGTAATTTTCGGTATTTCCGAACGGTTACGACTTAGGGACCTTCAAGAAAAGAGCATACTCATTTCTCAAAGGCCGGCAACGCAGTACGTGCGAGACGGATTATGAGTTTAAAAATAATTATACGCATTCGTGCATCTTGAATTCGTGGTCGAAGCCAGACTTAGGAAAAAAATATTGATATTAAATAATTTATTAAATATCCATATTTTTTACCTTAATTTATTATAAAAATAAAGTTAAAATTCTTGAGGACCACGTATAAGGGGGCTGAATTTGAATAAAAATAACATTGAATCTATTTCGCTACGACATGGCTCGAATGTGCGATTCTTGGAAATCTCTCAGATAGCTTTGCCACTTAGGTATGTGGCTGTAACTAAGGTGGTGAATCTAGTGGCCAACTTTACAGTTTGTCGAACACATTTTACTATAAAAATAAAAGTTGTGGTTAGTTCACCGGAAAGTGGCCGTAAATAAGAAAAATACTTTTCCTTGGTGAATATGAAACTACCCGTAGAAAGAGAGATTAAATGCGTTATTTAACATGTCACGCCAGCAAACGAAATGTTCGACATAAATAATCCAGAATAAAGCCTTCGCGCAAGATGGGCGACGCAATTGGGGAAAGGAGAGCACTTGCATCTTAGCGATAGAACGCGATGAGATCTATCTCAATGAAAATAGTTACGTCTATGTCAGTTGGTAAACTGTAGTATAGCTTTATTATGAGAGGTGATCCACTTGCACTTTAACCTTAGAACGTATCAAGGCCACGAGCACAAATATTCATCACTAGAATCAGAGCAATTCCAAAGTAAAAGGACAATTTTTTCATCGCTTTATACAGAATACATTAATATCTTATGTTAAAATCTCGATTCAAAAGAATATAATAATTTTCGAACGTACATGTTTCACAATCTGCATAAATCGTAAGTAAGTAAGTACTCAAATTTACAGATAACCAACACAATCTTTCATAGCTTCTACAAAACAATTGTTTATAGCACCCTTTCATAGGTTTTGTCATAATAACTTTTGTAAATTGTGTTATTTAATCTTTTATCGTATCTATAGCACTATTAGTTGCAGCTCATACATCACAATCTTCTATAGCATTTATAGCACAATCTTTAACAGGTTCTATACCACAATCGTTTATAGCAAAACCTTTATAGGTTCTGTAGCTCAATTTTTCAGTTTCTTTAACACAGTCTTTAATAACATCGTCTATAGCACAATTTTTAGTATGCAATGTTCTATAGCTACAGCACGACATATTACAGGTTGAAAATGGTCGCTCGCCCTTATATCCACCGGGTTCCAAGAGCGAAGCCGTCGTTCAACGGGTCTTTTTGCCTTCTCCAAAACAAATGTCTCCACAAAAAGGTGAAACGGGGTCTTTATGATGAGGCACCCGTTTTTATCTGTCTCAGACATGGTAGAAATTATCTTTAGTATATTTGGTATGTATTTTTGAGGTCATAGATTAATCAGCAGCCGGCATTTGAGTGGAACGTTGGGGTTTTTACCGCGGCGCGGTCATAGATGGATGACCCATTCTAAGATTCATTTTTAAAAAGTGGGTCCCCATTTATGTCACCGAGTGATATTAGTCTTGCGATTGTGGGGGTTCCGGGGAAGACTTTAGACGGCAGTCGGTCATCTTAACTCGCCCCATAGCCACATCCTCTGCAATCTAAGTGGACCCTGATACTATTCCAGGATTAAGTTAAGTCCTCTTCAAGTGCTGTTTATTCATTATTAGCTGTGCCCGCGACTTCTTCCGCGTAAAGTTAGGAAAAAAAAGATTCAACTATAGCGTGATGATACAAGGCTTGTGCAATAAATGGGCTATCTAACACTGAAAGAATTTTTCAAATCGGACCTGTAGTTCCTGAGATTAGCGCATTCAAGCGAACAAACAAACTCTTCAGTTTTATATATGGATTAGTATAGATTTATAGCGTAGGTTTAATTTTTCAGGTGATTTGATTAAAATCTCCACCTGAAAAATAAATTTGCATAATCTTCTTATATTTATAAGAATCAATCGATGTTCGTTAGTCTCGCTAAATCTCGAAAACGATAAAGAAGAAAAGAAATAAAGGAAAGGTCTAAAGATTATTTAAAAATACTAAAATATGCAGATTTGTTCGTTACTGTAAAATATTTCAAATGGATCGTGCTCTTACTAGACTTTTGAATGACGTGACATGTGAATTATTATTTCATAAAACATATGGAGATTCTAATAAGGAGGACCTCTCATTGTATTAAAGTGTCCGTGGAAATCCATAAATAAGGAGGGCGCCACATTCAAATGAGGAAGCATTTTACAGGTCAATTCCTACCTACCTTCAGTCAATTACTACCTTCATACCATACCGCGCTGTTTTGGAAGGCTATTGGTCAAGTCACTACACCAGCGCCATTTCGGTGAATCTTCGAACGATAATTTGCTGTTTACAAATGGCCACTTTTTCAACTAGGACTGCATAGAAAATGGTGCTCCTTATTGGAATCTCCATATTAAAACATTTGGCCAGTGTCCCGTTTTATGGAAAAGATACAAATGAGATTGATTAATTGGCTTATTAGCCAATTAATCAATTGCCTCTATGTTTGCTATTGAAAATAAGCCAAAATTCGGACAGGGCAACGTCTAATGGGTTCGCTAGCGTTTAATATAAAAATAATGTAGTAGAATTTAAATAAAACCAAAAATAATGTCATCTTTTTTATTATGCCGGCGCCAGACATAGCTCAAAGTGTTTGTACATTTTTATCCTTGAAGATCACAAAGTTCTACAAAACTTTGTGCAGCTACACAAAGTCCCCGGCCACACTACATGGTCATTCAAATGAAGCTATGTCTGGTTCCGGCATTAAAGAATTTAATCTAAAATCTGTAGGTGCATACCGTATACCTACGCTACGCTGTTTGTGAATTCGATTCCCGCTTTCTTCCTAAAAGGCCAATAGAATCTTTGTATTTGTGGCGCCCTGGATGGTTTACATTCACAAATCTGCCCGGCAGGTGGCGCTGCAGTCGGTATCTAGGTTATCTTTTTATCGGATCGGGCAGGACAATGTCTGTCGGGTCCGCTAGTTTATTTATAAAAAAGTTCCTACCGCAGACCCTCAGCAACCAAAGCGTTTGTCATAACAACTCAACAAAAGCGACGATTTGTGCGGATCGCCCGATCAGTTGACGAACTAATCCGGCCCACCACATGCTGTCTATTGTCCCCATTACAAGTAGGGTAGCTATTAGTCAAAAAAACTTCGGGACAATTCCAAGATCTGTCTAAAAAAAATATGACTTACGAACATTCTCTCGCGATATCTCTATAGGTGACCTTTGAAATACTACAGACAGTTAATATGTTTGGATTTGTTTCTTTCTCTGCGTTTTATATTGCTGTAGGTATGTACGTTTTATATGTGTTTGGTTATTATTTTAATGTCTGTTTGTAGTTTTATTATATTAATAAATGTTTTTCTTTCTTTTTTTGTAAAACGGTCTCTGTAAAGAGAAAATTACTATAAAAATAAAATAACGTACGGAAAATTAATCAGACATGACTGCAGAATAAGGAGCAGAAAACATTAATTTTAATTATGACAATAGAATGTCTTGTTTAATGTTTTATTTTTCCATATATATGGAATAATCTCTGACATTGTACAAATTTAATGAATTTAATTATTAATATTTAATAAATATAAAATTCATTATTATTTTGTGCTACCACTTTTGACAGTGAGCGAACGAATGGTGAATAAATGTAACGCCATTATTATGTATTACCACGAGCAAATTCAATATTTTCATTGTGAATAGTTTGTAGACATCCGCCAACAACGGGTTTTTCGATAGGGCCAGATTAAAGAGGTCTTAGGGCTGTCGGATGACGGGGAAGGGGAAGCGGGAAACAGCTATTATTTCTTTAAAAATTAAACAGCAAATAAAATGTGTCCCGAAAATAATTTTTGGCAAATGGTAAGTCCTAGCTACAACCCCATGTAATAGTTGGATGGTATCGCCCTGGTATCGAAATTTGTAGCTAAAAGGTCGGAGGGCGAAACACGTGCTGTAAATCCAAGAAAATGGCCGCCGATGAATGGCGACTGATATATATGCACGTATCTTTTTTACAAGCTGGTTGTGGTTTTATTTATATATATGCTGTACCGTCTTTTGTACCTTTTTCTTGCCTGTACCTTATTATGTGTTAATTTCTTATGTGGTATACAATAAAGCGTATCTTTACTGTACACTGTTAAAATATACATTTTGATTATGTATTCAATAATGATGTGCAAAAATGTATTAAAAAGTGACTTTTGCCTTACAATTTTCCTGTTTGTAAAGCTCTACCGTAAAGCCGTAAAGGAAATTTGAGGTTATAACAACTTACGTGGGGGGTATCGATATATAACAATGGCCAAAAGAGCACTTACGAACTCCTTGGAATATACACATAAAATTTCATCAAAATTGATCCAGTGGTTTGCTTTATATATTAAATTATATAAGAAGGGGCATAATTAGAGATAGTGCCATGTTTGTAGCCGGATTTACAGCCGGCGGATCCGGATACCAGTACCTCCCATTAACTAGAGCTATTGGAGTAATAACTTTAGTTACAGGATTAGTTAAATGATTCCATAATTTTAATATAAATTTAATTAATGTAGGTACAAAATACAACAAATATAATTAATGTAGGTACAAAATACAACAAATATAATTAATGTAGGTACTTGGTATAGCAGCATTTGTTTGCCATAAAGATTACAGTACCTTGGTGCTGTGTATGTCACTTTAGGCCCTTCGTAAAAGATGACACAGCTTGATATATTCGATAACTAGCTAATTTATAGATTCAACTCTTTTAATATCTTTCGAGAGTCTTAAATAATAAGGGAACATAGTTTTATTCCATTTCAATTTATAAAAATAAAACAATTAAAAATAAAATGGCCAAGAGCGTGTCAAGACACGCTTATATAAAAGGGTTCCGTGTCTGATACGCTATAAACGTATTTGTTAAATAACTTCAAAAGTTGTTGTCTGATTTCGTTCAAATAATTTTCCTAATGAGTTTTTAGCATGTTCTATCAACATGGAAAATTTCGAGTCTCTACGTCTAACAGTTTGGAAATTCTAGAGGGGGAAATGCAGACGGACGGACGGACGAACGGATGAATAGGGTGAAATTATAAGGATTCCTTGTAGTGGATGGAATGGATATTGGCACAGGTGCCAGCCTCTTATGAAAACTCATAACATTTTATTTATTTTCAACATATCGAACTAACTTTGTAGAAACGGCGCTTTAGATTCTATGCCTCTTTAGAGTTAGACTTGATGTGCACAAAAAAAAATTAACGTTTTAAAAAGAATAATGATAAAATTAAACGGCTTGATGAGAAATCGAATTAAAATCAAATTAAAAATAATAATAAAAAAAACCTAGCATTAAATCTTGATTATTGTACGCGTTACCAGGCGAATATTAATAAATTTATATACAATAAGTTAAAAAATAAACACAAGCGAAAGACTCTCGTTTGGAGTTTATTTCTCGTTTAAGTACTTTTTTTTAATACAGAAACATTAGAGTAATTTCTAAGCTTGATTTGTTTAAGCTTATAATTTTTATTATATAAGTATGTTATAGAACTCTTCTTTATATGAAATGAAAAAAAAAAAAAACGTGGTCTACATATTACTAAAAATTAATCTTTGAAGCTGTATGAATTACTCTTTGCCTTTCCCTCGCCTGGTGGCCTAACCTGGTCATTAAAGGCCGATAACGCATCTGCTAGCCTTCTGGTTGTGCATATGTTCATGGGCGTCGGTAGGCACTTAGGTGCCTTCTGCCTGCTCGTTTGCCCCTTGTAACATAAAAAAAAATTATAAGGAAACTGGATCAAAAATTAAGTAACTATTTTTATTACATAATTTTAACGAGAATCGAGTACCGCGTATCCTCCTTAAGTATTCTAAGTTTCTCACCAGTCATCCTGTTGTCAATTGGTTAAATTACGAGTTGAATAATTCTAATTTGAGTAGTTTTACTAATTATTAGCTTGTAGCAACTGATGATACCTTTATAATCTCTTATTGATATCTAACCACTTATACTCTTCTCCCTATAACTGTAAGTCTACCTTCCAAAACCGAAAAGAACGGTAATCGAAAAATAATATAATCACTACCATCATGAAGGTTAAAAGAAGGATATCATTGTAGGATAAGATCAGAGTGGAACAAGTGGTAGAAGACTAGTTGTGGAAGGTAACACGGGCACCGAAGGTGAGTGTTGGTGGCCACGTGATGGCTTACTTGCCGTACCCTTGTCCATCGTGTAGAAGCATTTAGTGAAGAAGTAAAACTGTAATTAAAATCAAAATTAGTTTTAATTGTTTCTCTAAACATTTTGTCTTTTAAAATCCATCATCCGCTTAATCTACTTTATTAACAGCAGGGTGTAGAAAAATATTAATAGTGTTTTAATTACTTCATCATATGTATAGGTCATACTTGATTGTCGTAATGGGGTTGAGAGTGTGATTGTGAATTTTGGGGATGCTTCAAAGCGGCAGCACAATTTTTTTTTTAATTGTTGAACAAAAAAATTTTATTGGCAATTTTGATTAAAATATATTTATTGACAACTCAAATTGTTTTTTATAATTGGTAAACAATGAAAAATAAACTACTACCCATTGTAGCAGTTACAAAAAAAAGATATTTACATTATTTTAGACAGTGGCAACAATTGAAAATCATGTTGTCAAAAAAATCATGTCATCAGTTGCATTACTTAAATAAAAAAGATTTTTTTATGTTTCATAAGATCTTTTTCTACCCTCTTTAGCGTTTACAGTTTTGTAATACAAGAAGTGTAAGAAGTAGTTACGGGCAAAATTGCGTTGAATCGTGATAGGTCATCACATCATATCACATAAATCATGAGAGACACATAACAATCACAGACGAATGAGGCAATTCTGATTGTTAGATTAATTATATTGCTAAATAATATATTCATTACGGCCTCTACCTTCAGGTGATCTAAATGTGTACTCGACTCTGTACTTCTTTCTCATCATAATTCCTCTCCTCCGTTTTATAACATTATAACGTACAGCGTAGCTGTATTTAAATAGCTTGCAAACCTATCAATAAATCGTGACTAGAAAAGGTAAGGCAGTGACTTTCCAAACTTGTTTATGAACACAGGCCCTTGCTAAGCTAACCAGCTGCAGCCAGGAGAATATGGAGATAACGTCTGGCCATACCTCAACCTGTAATAGGACGACCATGCTGTGTAAAAAGCAAGAAATAAAGTAATTTACTTATAAAAACAAACCTAAAAAGGTAAATTAACATACATCTTGAGGCCTTATTATGATTAATATTAATAAAAACATGGAAGTTGGTAGTTATGTGTAATTTAGTTCAACTTAATAGAAAATATAGTTTTTATTTTGATTAATGGCCTTTTTTGATTTGTCCTTTAAATCCTTCCTAAATCAGCCACAGCTACGACCGGTCAGCCTGCTGGTAATGGTTATTATTTACGATACAAATAATTTCTGCGAATCTTTAAACTTAATGTATTGAATTCTAATAGTTTTTAATGATTTTTTATAGTCAGTTGCGGACCTTGAAGGAAAATAAAAATAATATTTATTTATAAATTTTAATAGTTAACAATGAAGGAACACACTTGATAATTTACAAGAAAATAAAAAAAAGAAAAGTATGAATTGCAACACAGTCAAATTGCGGACTTAATTAAAAAATCACCATGTATTAATAATTCTCTAAGCGTTAAGAAAAGTGGATCAAATTTAACCAATTTTTTTTAAACGTATACCAAATTTTATGACCGCAAAGTAATGATTTGGAAAAGTTTAAAAACCTAATGTTTGTATTCGATCGTTTAAATCATAAATAAAATAAAATAATTATAGCATTTTTCTTTTTTTTACTTTTAGTTTAATTTAGAATAAGTTTTTATTATTATTATGTATATAGTTTTGTCCTTATTATTTCAATTACATTGTAAATATTATTGCCTAATTAAAAACATAAGTAAATATGTCAATAAGTTAAAATGTCTGAAAAAGTAGAACACTTAAATGAGCGTGATTTTAATATGAGATACTAAACAGAACATCTACATTCTTTGCCTTAATTATTCTTGCTGTCTCATCAACAGCACCTTTACTCGATATACATTTTTTGTTCTTTTCT
Source organism: Charaxes varanes (assembly GCA_024363005.1). Lineage (NCBI taxonomy): Eukaryota > Metazoa > Arthropoda > Insecta > Lepidoptera > Nymphalidae > Charaxes > Charaxes varanes. Next base: position 85,351 of record JANCMC010018962.1, read on the forward strand.
CGTAATTTATTAATTTATAAAAGACATTTCATATCTAGTCCTTAGCATACATATATCAAGATAACAAGAAAAAGACAAGTACTAAATGTATAAAAATACTTTGCATTTACCTAGTCCATTTGATGTATAAATTTCTCTCTATTTTTAAATGTTGTTTGGATTACTGTAAGCCTAGTATTGCCATAAACAAACGCAAAATTTTGAGTCTAGAGTGGGTTGTTGATTAAACTACAACCACCTCATTTTTTCTTCCTAGCGTTATCCCGGTCTAGATAGTGTTGCAGGCCGACTCACAGTTGATCTCTTCTATACTCTATTCATTTCCTCTTTAGACAAAAGGTAAACTTACTATAAAAAAAGGTTATTTTATGTGTCATCATCGTAAAGTAGGCAAAAAATTAATGTGCCGGAAAAATTATAGAATTTATAAATATTCCAAGGACTACAATAAATAAAAATGCAATTATTTAATATAATAATTGAAATTTTAATTTTGTTATATTCTTGTATTAATTTTTACGAATATTTTAAATTACCTGATAAAAATAGTGCCTGAAAAAGAACCTAAAATTCCTAAGGTTCTTAAACTTTGTATTTTGTGTCAACTTGTCAATACGAGTGTGCAAGTTCTTTAGTGTTTGTGTTATATCTTGTTATTTTATGGTTAAATTTGTTGTTAGATGTTGTGTTTAGGTTTTTTGTGTGTTTGTTTTATTTTACTGTTACCAAAAAGTCAAAATGAGTGTCAAATTTAAACTAAGCGCTGAGAAACACTGGTATTTCTGTTTACCTTTTGTCTCAAGACTAAATGTATAGGGTATAGGTACTTCTTTAGCTTTGCGTATTGAACTTAAATTTTTTGAAGACAATTGTTAAATCGCATTACAATCTTTAAGTCTGTATGTCACAGTGCCAATGGCATATTCACTGCTTTAGAGTAGAATTCATGAATTTTTCCAACTTTACAAAAATCTGATTGGCTCCCTCAGGAGGTGGCTCAAGTTTATGAGATATGACGAATACCTACGTGAAGGAATTTATAGAGATCATTTATATGACAGAAGATAGATAAATAAGTAATTTATTGCATGAACTATGTAGAATACATAAGTCTTCAAAATAATAAGGTAATGGTTTGCCATTTTAAACGAGCAACAGTTTCAGTTTACTAATTAATTATTTAATTAACAGTCTGTCGGGCTTTTTGTTGGGAGTTCCCAAACAATATATTTAGTTTAAGGTGTTGAGTGTTCGCGAGTTTCGGTCGAAATGGGACGATGGCCCCCGAATGCGTCAGTACGCTGACTTGACAACCAACTGTCAAAAGCAACCATAGAGCGGCAGTGCGTAGGGACATGGAAGTAGTAAGGGGTGTAACTATTAATAAGCAACTAATTAATAAAATAAAATAAAATATGGATCCTCAAACAAGTTTTGGAAATTGAAGATATTAAATTTCCTGTTCCAACCACCTGTGTTTGTATAATAATTTACAGAAATTAAATAGATAGATTTATAATGCAACGAATAATATATGGCATCTATTTATAGACAAACTATATATAGTTATAAAATAATGTAGTGTTTTATGACTATTTACAGTTTCACGATGATTTAAGAACAACTGGACTGGTTTTTATGATGTTTGATCATAAATTGATTTGATTTGTCTCTGTTTATGTCAAATAGAACTATTATTAACATATAGAGTAATGGAAATAAAAAAAATTAAAAAATTCACTTGGTCATACATTACCTACGTACTTAACGCCATTGGTGATATATGACAGTCTCCCTCTTCCTAGCGTTAACTCGGTCTAGTACCAAGGTCCATGTAAATTGCAGATGATGTGGCTGTTGTGCGAATTAAGATGTACCTACGTATTTAACGCCACCGCTGTATATGACAGTCGTCTTCTACCTAC
>JANCMC010018976.1:7852-17993 GCA_024363005.1 Charaxes varanes
TGGTATACAATGTGTGTGTAAATCGTTTGGCATTAGTGTTCGAGGGATTTTATTATAATAATTTAATATATTAATATTTCATAGTTTATTAAAATACAACACACCCTCCTATATAAAATAAAATAATGCAAAATTTCATACTCCTACGTCCGCGAAAGTTTTCTCTTCGCGGTTTAATATATAGACTCTCGTGTATTGTCTATAAAAATATATGTACTTAATAAAATGTAGGGAAATATTCCCTTGTTATTGGTATATAATGGTAAAACTAATAACAAGCTTGTAAAAAGGTATAAACGTTTATATGAAGTGTCCATAACATAAACGGCGCGCGCGGTGTCATGTTTCGTTGCGGCACCAACCATAGAGTTGTAAATTTCACGTCGAATACATTTTAACATCATTATTAAAATCAATGCAAATTTCTTAATCGCATTAGCAACAGCTGAATTCATTTGCATTTTGATGCGTGTTGTCTATCTACTACGTTACATATGAGTAGAGTTTACGTGTCTGTCTGTACCTTACTTTCAAAAATATAGAAATTGCTTTAGTCCGTCCGCCTCTCTCTCCACCGGCAAGGTGTACTTCCCCTAGGATTTTCAAGCTATTTAGGAAAACTATTTCGAGCGAAATCGAACAATAACTTTTGAAGTTATTTAAAAAATACTTTTATGTATATCAGATACGGAACCCTGTTGTGGCTTGACACGCTCGTAGCTACTTTTTATTATTTTTTTAATGCAATACCATTAAAAATACTTTAGCTGTACACCTAATTTCTAATTCCCCACCCCCCTCCTCCCTCTACCAAAGTGTAGTCTTTTCTAGAATAGGGGGTGCGGTTATTGTTATTTAATCTCATTGAATTTCTTTGAGGAACTGTCTTTGAAAAGAAGGAACTTCTTTTCAATCTTTATACACGAAATTCTTAGAATCGTTTGTATGTGACTAATGTGCTGCAGAGGGGCTGAACCTATTTTGATGAAATACATATACATTTACAAGAAATCTTATATGCCATGCCTCTCTAAAATCACCTTATTTATTTTGAAACATATTATATAGCGAGCAACGCCACAGGAATTATCTAGTTATAAATACATTGCGGGTTTGAGCGTTGGGCTTATTTTAAGCTTACATTAGCAAGTATAATTAATAGTGATGTGCACTCCGCAATGACATGTAATATTAATCTTTTAATAAATTCAGCTCTAGTGATGTTCCTATTATCGTAAAGCGGGTTTATCGCTATGACAGCATATAAATGGTTTTCATATTGGGTGTGTATTTTATGTTTTTAACCGACTATGAAAAACAAGAGTACCGAATGCTAGTGTTCGTGCTGTTTGTGATTTTGTTGTCTGTTTTTAATTGCTTAACGATAGAATAGTGACCCGTAAGGTACGTAGTTTTATATTCGAGGGTAAAAAAAATAATGTTAATTAAATATAGTGTCACAGGTTTTTTTTTATATAAAAGGTAACTTATATTAAAGTGTGGTTTTAAAACCAATTTTTTTAATTGGTAACCGTGCAAGAGCAAGTCTAACTCGCGCATCAAGGGTTCCCTACCATCACGTAATATTTTACTAGGTTAGATTTATATTTTTCGTAAGATTTCCTCTAATTTGACAAAGTCACCGCAATATTTTTGTTATGTAACTACAAAATCAGAGTTTTCGGAAATTTTACTATACTTGATGTATTTCTTGCCAAATTTAATTATTCTAGGTCAATATGATGTACCCTACAGGTTTTAGTTTTCTTTTCTAAAGTACAAGTATGGGAAATGCGACGTAAAAATCAAAATGGCCATATCTTTTGATTCCGTATACATAGAGGATATATTTTTCCACAGATTCAAGAGATCACAGATCTCAGTATTATCTACCTTCCTGGTTTTGGTACCCCTTGTAAATGGGAAATTTAATACAAATGGGCATATTTTTTAATTGCGTATACTTAGAGAGTTGATTTTAATAAAGTTTAAAGCGACCGCAGACTTTAGTATTTGGTATTAATTTTAACTTTACATCTCTACGTATTGCTGAGAAGTAGGGTCTTGACAAACAGATAGACAGACGGACAACAAAATGATACTATAAGGGTTTCGTTTTTCCTTTGCAGTAATAGAAACCTAAAAACATAGCGGTATCGAGATTCGAACCCAAGCATCTAACAGATTTCATTCTACCTACCTATCGAGGTTTTAAACAAAATTCGTGATAATTTTATATCCATAAACATTACAGTAAAAACTATAACTATGCTTCTATGGCAGTTAAACCCATATATCTCGTCATTCGTAATATGCAGAGTTTTTTTGAAAAAATCCCACAATTTTGGGACGCATCGTAAATCAAAATAACGAGCGAGCCTTCCGTGCGGTCGCCGTATCATTAAGCCGTAATATTTCTCACCCACAACATTTTCTGTCTCTTTATTCGTGCTGAGCTGAGTTTTCTTGAGCCAGCTGAGTTTTCTCGACGTCTCAATCCTAGGTGGGACAGGAAATTAAAGCTCACTTCGGGAATATGAAAAATGTCAGCTGAAGGATTTACACTTTTAAAAAGTGTTTTGGATCTTGCTTATTGTATTCATATGTGAGTTAAAATAACGTTTAAATGTTTTATACAGTCGAAGTCATATTCTTTTTATCTAATAATAATGCAACAAAAAAAAATTGTACATCCATTTAAAGGCTAGAACGTCTCCAGTTGAATTTTGACTTTTGCCTTAATTTGGGTTAAGGTAGAGTACATCAACAAATGAATCACGCCGATCTCATGTGAGAAAGAGGTACTGGTACCCGGACGCGCCGGCTCAATTCGGCTACAAGCATGGCGCTACTGCTAATTAAACATTTACAGTGAATAATCTTAGTATTGGTCACCCATCTACCAAATGGCCGCGATGAGAACTGCTTCACTTAGCGATCTGCGACTGAAACGTCGACTACTAATTAGGCTGCGACCTCCTCAAATACAAAAAAGTTAATTTAATATTACAAAAACCCAAACACATTGTAAATATCAACCTCGATTTTTGCGAATCGGTTAAACACTTGCACTTTATCCAGCATGCATTAGAATATAAGCTCACATTACGCAAGCTGTTACCAGACAAGTAATATTAAACGTTTGGCGTAATACGTCTTGTTACGACCGTGTCATGTCATAAGGAGATTTCCACAGCGAAATCAGTTACTACTTAGCGAATAGGCTCAGATGCTTACACGGTCGGCTAACGGTCCTTGTGTGTGGTCCAAGTATGAGAATGCAGCGTGATAAAGCCTACACGGATGAGTAATCCACGTGATAACCCCTCCAAGTATAAGGATTTAGCTTGCTTAACTGTCCAAGTATGAGGGTTCAGGGTGGTAAAGCCTTGGTACTGAAATGAACTCGGTATTGAAAGGTGCTCGTTTAAAAACCCGACTAATGTCTCTTTTCATATGTCGTGAGTAGAATTCTACATTTGAAAATAGGTTACTACTTAGCGAATAGGCTTAGATGCTTACATGATCGGCTAACGGTCCTTGTGTGTGGTCCAAGTGTGAAGATTCAGCGATAACACAGGGATAAAGGACTGGAATCCGTTACGAATAGGTGCTTGGTCTAAACCACGACTCCGCTGGGATCTCGTCATCACTTCTAATACAAGCTTAACCTGGAGTTGTAACGAGTGAGTGCCCACGTCCATGGACTACTACCATCAGGGGATTTGCAGTTGTGTTGGCAGCCTTTAAGGAGGAATTTCGGCCACCGGAAATCTCACAAACTGAACGAAACGCAACATCAATACCATCACTTGATGTGACAGCATTGCTGCCACTTCACGCGGATCATATGTGAGAAAAATGTGTTGTTACCAGGACCCGCCGGCACAATTCGGCTGCAGACCAAAAGAACAGCAAGCGTGGCGCTTTCTCTAATTAAATGCAGAAAAACTTTCTAATATGCTTTAAAAAATACTACTTATCGAATAGGAGCATACATGATCGGATCCTTGGGTATGGTCCAATTGTTGGCAATAACAGTTTCTATATCTTTTATACCATAAATATATTCAAAGGATACAATTTGAGATCTATTGCGCTGGTTAGCACTTTTAGCTTTCTACGTTTTAGCGGTATACAGTCCGCCCTTGCCGCTCTTAAGCGCTTGAGGCTAAAAATGTAAATCGCTGTGCGCTTGTAACATAAATCCTTGTATACTGAAACATTCTGATACCTGGTTGATGAATTTGACACAATCGCCGGTATCCCCAGAGCGTATTAACTCTACACTATGAATTATTCATACAACTCGTAGTATCATATGTCGTCAACTTACCATTTTCAATCAAACTTTGCTACTTCGCGATAGTCGATTGCATAACATGATACGATAGTCCAGATATTTACGTATCATCAGAAATATAATCATAATATATTTCATAATCGAAAAACAATACATTTTTTCTTATTATTACTAATTCTGGGTTTGGCTTATTAGCCTAAAATCCACAGAGTAGAATCATGATCGCCCGCAATATGAAAGTATCGAAGTTCTGGAAGTATCCGTAAGCCATACCAAGAGATTAATAGAGTCATAGAAATTCAGAGACTCATAGAGATTCATAGAAATTCGTAAAGATTCGTCGAGGTTCATAGAGACTCATAGAGATTCATGGAGACTCATCGAGATTCACAGCGACTCACAAGGTCGTTTAAAATCAGAGTAAATGAATTTTAAAGCAGATTATCCACTGAAGATAATCAGATTTTCTTAGAAAGGAAATTACATAAGCTTCAAAAGCGTATTTTACGTATGAAATGTCTAGTGACTGGATATATGAAACAGGCTGTATTCATATTGTACTGTCGGTATAACCGCATTTGGTGCTGCCCTATCGGCTACCAATCGTGTACGGAACATGACTCGGCGTGTTTGCGCCGCGTAATATTGTATGGGGCTGATAATTCAGTAGGAAATGCACGAATATCTACCGACGTCCGTGATACGATTGCTGATTTATGACATCGCTGAATTATCAATGTGAACTTAGTTTTCCATATAAATTCCCCGTATGAGGGCATATATTTTCTAAATTACAAAGAGTATTATCTTTTTTAAAAATTTATTTATTGTTTATTTCCATATATTATAAATATAATACTTAAAAACATGTAAACATAAACTTGTTCGGGATTTGCAGTTTGTACCTTCCGTTCTTTTACACGTAGATCTTTTGAACTACTCAACAGGCTTTAATGCACTTTTCACATCAAAACAGAGTGATTCTAGAGGGAGATAAAAAAAACTAAAAAAATAATTTGTGTATATAATCTAAGAAGTTTGTAGATGCTTTGAAAAACGTATCTGTTCCCGTTCCTGTTCCAATTCCCATTCTCAATCTCATTCATGAGAATTTCATTTCATTCATTCCCGTTCCCTTTCAAAAAGGTTATGGTGGCTATGGTGGTTAAGTGTTATTAAATTTTACAATTTTCTTCTTCTTCTTTATTTTTTCTTCCCTAAGAAAAACATTACAAAAAAAGTATTAATAAAATCGGTCCTGTCATAACCAAGGGAAATAGGGATTCGGTTATATGTATATAGATTTAACTAATTAAGTAAGCCTCATTTACTTAGTATGATTAAACCGGCCTTACACAAATTGCTTTTCACGAAATCGAGCTTAAAGCTTCATTAAACGGAAAGCAATCGATTACAGGATTATGTAACTTAACAGGTCGTAAGCTGTAGCAAGTCGTCTCAGCAGACACATCGCATTAAAATTAATTACTTAAGTTAAGATCATATACTTGCAAGCTCTTTAACCGTTCAATTAATTTAATTAAAAAATTAATTACACTTTCCTAGCTGACACGATTAAGGGAACATCATGAAAAGAGCATACTTATTCTTCAAAGGCCAGCAAGGCATCTGTGATCTTCGGGTGTTGCAGCTGAACATGGGCATCCGTAGTCACTTAGGTAACCGCCTGCCCAATTACCTCATGTTATATAAAAAATACCTAATTTTTATATATATATTTTCAATAAAGACTTTCCCTAGAAGGAGTTATCAAAGGAACGCCAAGTTCACCTTGTTGCCACGAGTAGTACCACTCTCACTTGTTATTGTAACTTTACTGCAAACAATATTATATACGCGTTCATTTCTATATTAACGACTTCTAAACAAACCGAGTCAGGGGTGTTAAACATTTACAGATATTTTCCATTTATTATTTTTAAACACCAATAAGTACATCATATTTACAGAAATAATTAAATTAAATGTAGTACTATTCTTTCCTAATTGCAGTACAAGTACCTTTCGATATCGTTAAGAATAATGAAGTAAAATGACTGAAACAATTTCAAATTAGGCATTGTGATTTGTTTAAAAATAATAATTTATGTATACCCTAAACATGAGTCCCAAGAAATACGGCATAAAAAACGAAAATATTTGGCGCAGCTTCTATTTTATTAAGATAATTAATTTTGGTCTACTATAACTCGAGGTCCAATTCAAGAAATACCTACCAATTCCATTCCAAGAATACAAAGCAATTTTCTTGACGTAATAATATCTTATAAATCGATAAACGCCAGTTGTGGGCACGAAAAAGCATGACTCGTTGTCACGTTCCACTTTAGCCGAGCATACAAATGCAAGCGCAGTAAACAAGCGTGAAGCAAGATAGTGAAGCATGATCGGCCTAAACGTTCGGTGTTATCGCGTAAAATTATTGTCCATAAACCGATTTTACAGAAAACATTTTCTTTTTTAAACGAGATATTTAAGTAAACATGTATTATGTAACTTCAAACTCTATCAAGTCAGTGTAGTGCTGTGCTTTGGTGGCGGATTCGGTGGTGTAGCTTTCGGGTTGCAGCATTGCACCGATTTTCCCTAGTATTCATTCGCGGATTAAAGCAAAGGAGTTTAGTTTCTCATGCATGTCATGGATATCCGCAAAGTAATGCCTGATTCTATCAATTATATGTATGTATGTATATTAATCGTCAAATATAACAATGCAGTTGTCAATATAATTAAATTTTTTTATATACATTTAAATAAATACGCAAACCTAAAGATTTGTGTTCGGATTTCGACTAGGCGGCGATATTCCAGTACAATAAAATTACAAAAAAAACTTTATTTACGATAAAATAAAATTACAGTCCATTATTTTGCTGAGGAGGTCGTGGCCTACACCGTGGTCGGCATTTGAGTCGATCGCTAGGTTAAGTTGGTCTTGTTGCGACCGGGTAATAGATGGGTGACCCATACTAGCACTGGTTTATATTTGACATCAGATCTCCTCCGTGTTTCGGAAGGCACGTAAAACAGTGGAACCCGATTAATGTCACTTTGTGATATTAGTTTTTTTTGAAAGCCATCGTGTGTTCACTCGATATTAATTGACGCATCTCTCATTTAAAAAAAAAATGTCCACTGCAAAATATAATAATAATTTTGATACTAATGACATTACTTGCGATAAGTAGAGTCCAAACATTGCTAAAAGTACAAGTGTAAAGCGCACATAAATTCGATGCAGAAATTATAAAAGCCTCTGGTTTCAAAAAGAGAATACTCAGAAAGATTCATTGGTGTTGTCAAAATATTTGCGAACGTTTGTAAAAAAAATAATTTAAAATTGTTAACACGTTCCATATAATATGAAAATAACATTTTAATGCGATTATCCTTCATATTTATAACAACACCTCGTGAAATCAAAATAAAAATAATATCAACTGTAGCCCGTTATATTGTATTATATATTTTATGTTATTTCAATGTGGCAAAAGCTATCTGAAGAAGGGGTGCGTCATTTATATAAAGCAACACCGCATTATCGTGTATTTAGCCTTAAATAGTATTATATAATAAGTATCAAACCTATTTACTAACTTCGTCACTGTCAGTAACATCTTATTTGTAATTGACACTTTATTTTCCGCTATTATACCGCAAGTTTTCCAATAAATACAAGTTCTGCTTTAGTTTGATAGGCAGTAGGTGTTTTCCCCCTTCCATTCGACTGCCGACAAACAAAATAATTGAGTTCCTTTTGGAATCACGCCAGATCAAGAATTCGGAAGTAAATGTTAGATTCATCGTTCGTTTCAACCAGATGGAACATATTACTATTCTATTCACTTTTGTTGCTATGAGAGTTATTATGATTCGCTTTAGTTTCTTTCATTTGGTCAGAAATTGTCAAATACTTATTAATATACATTAAATAGAGCACTTCTCCCATTTCATTGTATTATTTAGACTTTCTTCTATTTTATTCTATTCTGTCTATGCTAATATACTAAATGGGGACGTGCTCTATACAGTAATTTTCATTAAATAGCTTTTGGAGTTGTCTTAACACAAAACAGGCTTAATTATGATGGTTTAAAATTCAAAGAGGGTTACCTCAGGGTGACGTATTGTATCCATTTTTCTTCATAATTTTCATTAGTTTCAGGAATACCTCAATTTTGTTAAACACATTAGGAATGTCTGTGATAGGTTAAATAAGGCAAGTATCCTTTGTTTCTAAATGAAAAAAAAATGTTTGCATGTTTGTAAATTTTATAACAAATTTTTGAACATTAAAATATTTTTGACATGATAACCTCTTACAAATCGATGAACGCCGGCTACACGCACGAATAAGCTTTACTCGTTATCACGTTCCGCCTGAGCCGAGCGTGCAAGCGAGAGCGCGGAACAAGCGATAGAGATGCATAATAGGCCTAAGCGTCCGGCGTTGTCGCGTGTATTTATCGTCCGCAAACCAACTTTAGAGACAACCAATTTTTTTAATATTTTTTAACGGACTCTGCGAGCGAACAAATAATCAAAAAGAAATAACTGACGCCCGATTATGACTTCCCTTCTTAACCACCCTTTTATTATTTGTTACCTTCTAAGAGTAGCAACACTTAAACAATGAAACTAACTTTAGTTTTGTTTTGACAGGAACAAAACGGCTGCGGCAAAAAATGGTCCCCACACATGGTGGAACTAGCGTTCACTGTCTGTCCCGCAGACGAGCGACTTTTTAAAACAGTGGTTACCAACCTTTTTTACCTTATATTATTTTATATGTATATAAGGGGAGTGGGGAGGCCTTTGCCTAGCAGTGGGATATTATAGGCTAATTAAAAAAAAAGGAGAACAAACGGTAATTCTTATGTTCGCTAAAACTATTATATTTTATTCAATGTATTCTAGGAATTAGTTTTTAGTTATGTACAATATTTCGCCGCTGTCCACCTTTCAAATAAGCATAAAGCTCAAGTTCTCTAATACAATCCGAAAATACAAGCATGAAAAATTTTCTTACATTTCCTAAGAAATTGTCAAAACACGCTTATATAGAAGGGTTCCATATCTGATACGCTATAAACGTATTTATTAATAACTTCAAAAGTTGTCGTTCATGATAATTTTTCAAATGTGTTTTTAGCATGTTCTATCAACATGGAAAATTTCAAGTCTCTACTTCTAATAGTTTGGAAATGCTAGGGTGACCACCTTAGGGGCCGACAGACGGACGGACGGCCGGTTTCTTGTAGTACTAAAAAAGTTTAACCTTCTAACCTATCTGTTTTCAACAGGAGTACAAGGATAAATCGAAGGTAACGAGTGTGTTCTTGGTTATTTTTTTATTCTATCTTTGTACAGGCTAGGCAAGTTTGATCAAATGGCTGAATACCGTTCAGGAAGTTAGTAGAACGGCGCCGTTTAGTAAAAAGCCTAGGCTGTTGATCGAACGGCCGATTAAGCTAGTTCCCTGCGACATATATATGACTTTAAAAAACTAATTGTACAAGTACTCACCAGCGCATGACCAGATAAATCAACGCCTATGGTGACACAAAAAAGAATTCGTTGAAGAATTTACTTAATTGGCATGTCAAACTGGTAAGGTTTTAATCGTGAATTTGTTGTGATTGAGTTCAATAAAAACATCAGTTAATTACGGTGCTCACGCGCGTGATGTCCTTGTTTTGTACCGCTATGGATGAGACGTCGTGCGCAACGACTGTTTTCAACGTAGTTGTATTACAAATTCCAAAAGGTCCGTGCGTAACATATTTTTCTCAACGTTCTTTTATATCCTTTTTTACT
>JANCMC010019011.1:0-17592 GCA_024363005.1 Charaxes varanes
TTAAGTCAATCAGGTATCAAATTAAAGCTATTTCTTTTCTTTAAGATAGTATAGACTATAGAGGCATTTTAAAAGTGTCCGCCACGTCTATGTCTCATGCACCATATTATGGATAAAGCTTTGTTGTTCGCCCGTAGCTTAAATTGGCCTCAAAGTCCTTTTTGAGGCCACTTTAAAAATTTGGACTTCTATATCATCGTCAAGACAAAAAAAAACAGCTTTAAGTGGATACCTGATTCACTTAAATAAAAAAACAGGTAAACGGGATATCTTGTTGAGGGATCTTAACCCATCAGTAGTATTATATTGCGGTAAAGTAAAAAAAAAATGCAGCGGTGCATCTCTTTCATAATTTTGCACAAATGCACAAAATACTTTAAAAATTTATAGATATAGATTCCTCCTATAGTTACAAAAGATACCAGCAGAATACAAACATATTTGAGAGCAGAGATTTAACATTTACAACAACATCTGTCCAACCCCAACTATATTATTTTCTTTAAACTATTACTAACTTAATAATATATTCGTGTAAGGACAATTTTAAACTTTTACTTGTAAACATTTAAAAGAAAATATTGTAGAAATCTATAAATGTTATCAAAATAGAAGCATCTTGAGTCTACATGATATCCAGGTTATTAAGATTTTGTCCCATCTTCTTTCTTCTATAATTTATAAAAAATATTTTTTATCGTCTAGGAAAAACAAGGGCATAGAATGTAGGCTACTAAAACACGTAACTTTTTGTCATCGAATCTATTTTCGGCATGAAATTGAATAAATTGGCCCCAAACTTTGTCAAGACACATATAGAAGGGTTCCGTATCTGATGCACGTTAAACGTATTTGTTAAATAACTTCATAAGTGTCCATTTTCGCTCAAAATAATTTTCTTATTTTTAATATGTCCTATTAACATGGAAAATTTTAAGTCTCTACATCCAATAGTTAGAAAAATCTAGCGGAAACCGCTGTACAAAACACTTCAAAGGCCACTTACTCGAAAACGGTACCCATAATATAAAAGAAAAACTGTGTATAAAAACTTGCCCTTATTCTAAAAGAGCTATCAATTACCACATACAATGAGGTCAAAAATCGTAACGCTTTTAACGGATTGAACTAATGTATCCGGCCGAATGCTCGCGTACGTTTTAATATTACAATTAAGACCGCATATAATACGTTTTAATATTACATTAACAATCTCACTAGGAAATGGCTTTTAAAATTTACCGAGGTGAAATCGACTCACCTTTACGGCATAAAACATTGTGTTCTATTTTCGTGCAAACAATTTATCGCTAAAATTAAATTTTTGCATATGCTAAGTAATGTAAAATTTTGGCTATGTATAAAATTCCGCGGCACACGAAATGCGTATACTGAATTTTAATTTAGACTAACATTTAGTTACTAACATTAATAATATCTGAAATATCTTTCGATATTTTTAAAGCAGAACTCGGAAAGCAGGGTCATCGCCAAAACTCCCAACAGGTATAAATACAAAGTTAAAAAGCCAAAAGTCAAAGTCAAAGTCAAAAAGTCAAAGTCAAAGTCGAAAAGTCAAAGTCAAAAATATATTTATTCACACAGGCTTTCTTACAAGCGCTTGTTAGCGCCATATATGTACAATTTTACAGCACGGTTGGCGTTGCGCTCGCTATCTTTGTTTCATTCCTATAAATATTGCGATCTACTTTTTCTATAGATATACCTTTTGCTGTTTTTTTTTATCTTCACTTTAATATATAACGCGGAAGAGTTTGTTTGGTTGTTAGAACGCGCTAATCTCAGGAACTACTTGTCCGATTAGAAATTCTTTTTTAGTGCTAGATACTCATTAATCAAGGAAGACTGGCGCCGCTTTCGCTGTTTTTTCTTAACTCTGTAACTAAGATGAAACGTCTTTTTTTTCACCCATGTGCACAACGTCAGGGCCAATTTTTTTCCTTTTATCGACTAGAGCTTACGAATCCTGCAATGATATTCAGGCAATATTTTTTTCAATGATTTCTTTTCCGCCAAATAGATCAAATTTTATAGACGCTAATAAAGATTTTGTATGAGAGACATATAGTTATAATAAGAGATGATTATTCTGAATTCGGAAATTATTACAGGGTGGGCCAGAAAGAATTGCGAATTTGAAAAAAATATAATAAAAAAACTAAATACAGTTCACATACAATTTTATGAAGGTCGTTGTTTAACGTCGAGTTCTTGCAGTATAGAGACGTTGGTGCGAAATTCAGTCCATGAAATTCTTAACGTACGCCAACTTTTTTTTTTTTTTCAGCCCGCTGACGTCCACTGCTGGACGTAGGCCTCCTCCATTGACTTCCATAGAGATCATGTCTGCGCGACTGACATTCCATACTAATATTATAAAAAGAAAAAAATTGATTGTTTTTTGCATTGAATATGGCTCTGAAACTACTGGACCAGTTTGAAAAATTCTGACACCATTAGAATCCTAAGGTATCCTTGAGAAATAAAAGCGGCAGAATATTTTCAATAAAGTTAGGAATTCATATGAAAACTTTGATTTGTATACCCATGCGAAACCGAAATGAAGAAAGTAAATGTAAAAATATTTGGCCCCGTACAGTTCTTATCGGGCAGGATTCTTAGTTCGACTCACGACTTCAGAACAAAGTTAAGATCGACCAGATTAATAAAACACAAAATTTTATATAGTGAGATATTTATCAATGACATAGGAAATACATACAAACTAGACCATGTACAATAATAATTAATTACCACAATTCAAACAATTCTTCATTCAAATAGGCTTTCATAAAGTTTGTAAATTATTCACAGGAATTTCAATAAAATATTAATTTATTTTTTTCATCTGCTGAGAGCTTAAATATTGCATTTAAATTAAATATTATAGAAATCTCTGCTTAAATGTGACAAGTTCTGAAACCGTAAATAGCAGTGTTTACGCGATGGTAAATCAAATCAAAAGATATTTTATTAAATTAGCCTTTTACAAGCTCTTTTTAATCGTCAAATATTGTAAAAGGTACCACTGATTCGAAAAAGTCGGACCACGATAAGTATCAGCAACAACTGTTTTAAAAATAGTTCATACAAAAAATAAGTCTAATACATTTTAATGTTAACTATAAATTACAAAGCTGGAGCAATTTCACTCCAGTTTTATCTTTAATATAGTCTTCGATTGTATAATATGTCTTACTAACAAGCGTATATTTAATGTCTTTTAAATTTATTAATAGACAAATCTGACACTGCACCTGGAATTTTGTTAAAGAAACGTATATTATGTTATCAATCGATATATATAATCGATATTCGATGTTCGATGAAAACCGTTGTAGCATTTTACATTCTCTTTGATTTGTTTCATTCCCGCAAGGAAGGTTTAAAAGAAAAGAAAGTAAAGGAAAAATCGAAAGATTATTGAAAAATACTAAAAAACACAGACTTTTAAAATTTTCAGATGTTTTAATTTCAGGTTGTTATTAACATGTTTGATTCAAATTGCAAAATTTGTCTAGTTTTTGCTGTTTTTACTATTGATAACGGCTCCTTAAGTATTTCCGCGTTAAAAAAAGCTCTTGTATTCTATAAACTCTTCTATTTTGCTATAGATTTTGTATCTAAAAAAAGCAATATTTTCTTCTACATTTAGCAAAACTTAAAAAAAGTCAATAAGTAAAAACTCTCTAAAAAAGTGGAAAATTCGCATTTACCTTCTTCAGTACAAGTTATATAAAATGAAGTGTTGTTTTTTATTGTCGCAAATAAAATGCGCGCGAATTGAATGGCGTTAAAATTTTAATGCACTAAATGGATGGAAGTAACGCGGGTGTGTGAGGCGATAGGAAGTTCGTCGGGGTGCAAGATGAGTACCGCTTTTCAGTTAGTAACTAGCGGACTCGATAGACGCTGTCTTGCCTGAATGTAAGCTCGTATTATCCAATCGCTCTTATTAGCTCATCAATCAATATCATTCATCACTTATAACAAAACGTGACACTGGCCCAACGTTTTGTGATAATTATGGTATGATGAAAAACATGTAATGATGGCACGTCAGTCAAAAGGTCAAGTATGAACCTCAACTATTGAATCTGAAGTAAAATCTGAAAAATCTGAAGTATCCAACAAATCATTTTAGTATTATTAACTAATCCACTTATCTCTCCACTTATCCTTTCATTCTTTTATTTTAAACCTTCCCTGAAATAAAGGGAATGAAGCAAAACAAACACAATTTAAAACGGTCTAGCGGTTTTTGAGTATTAGCGAGACTATCGAACAACGATTGATTTATATATTTACATAGTTTATTGAGTCTGTGCATAAATTCAAAACTCAGTGTTAACTTTATAATCCCAGACAGATTATACAAGCAATTAGCGGTACTGGTACCCGGACGCGCGGGCCCAATTCGGCTACAAGCGTGGCGCTACCTCTAATTAAATTCACGTCCATAGGAGTCGTTAAACACTTCGATGAACCGTCTGCCCGTTTGCCGTTTGTAATATAAAATAATCACGATTTTATCAAAACAAATTATCATAACGACGCTATAATGATTTTATCAATATAAAACTTGATAAATTATCATAATGAGGGGTGATTTATTTCTTTGTCTAGTAACGTAGTAGTACCGGGAAGGGAAATATCTCCGCTAACTTTATAAACGAATCGCTTCAATCAGGCGAGTATTTTATGCGCCGAAGTACTCTTAAAATGGATTTCATTTGAATTTCTAAGAGAAAATTTTACTCATAATTATATTTCAATATCAGCTGTACAGTTCTTCTTCTTCCTAGCGTTATCCCGGTTATGCGAGGGTCTGCTTAGATTGTAGAGGATGTGGCTGTGGGGTGAGTTAAGATGACCGATTGCCATCTGACGTCATCCTCGGAACCCACACGATCTCTACAACCTTACGACTAATATCACGGTTCCGTATCTTTTTTTTCCTCTCAACGTTACCCCGGTCTAGTACCAGGGTCCGCTTAGTGGTCATCCGTTAATTATTTCCCACGAATTTTACAAAACATAAACCAGTGCTAGAATGGGTAGCCCTGCCTCTATCACCCGGTCGCAGCAAGAGCTACTTAACCTAGCGATAAACTCAAATGCCGACCACTGATTACGCAACGATGTCCTCATGGACATCTGAAGGGTTCCGTATCTGATACGCGACAAAGGTATTTGTTAAATCGCTTCAAAACTTATAATCTGATTTCGCTGAAGATAATTTTTCTATTGGCTTTTTTGAATGTTCTATCAACATGGAATATTTCAAGTTTCTACATTTAGGAGCCCTACCTCACCGAGACGCCACCGGCTACGTATTCACACAATTCATATTAAAATTTAGGACAGGTAACTCGCTTGGCGACGGTTTGGCAACATCGCCAAATTAGAAGGATTGTCTCCGCCAGGTGGGTCGCGTGGCGTACGAGATGATGCAGACGAACCGCGTGGACGCCTCGGACAGCTTCTACAGGATGGACGATATGGAGACACAAACTGACACATAGATCGTTGTATATAGATTTAAATTTATTTATTGCATTTCAGTGTCGCAGCCAAAGATAGACCTAATTTTTAATAGCATGTAAATTCAATTTCATTTCTCAATTAATTTTCATACAATATGTCACAGACTTAGTAATATTAGACAGCGCATTTCATATACTATCTGTGTTTAATGTTGCGCACAACTTTATATAGAGATAGTCTCTGATCTAAAGTAGAGATATCTTTGTTCCACGTTGCGATGATTGGTGAGACAAATATACTGTAATTTTATTTGTATCTCTTTCTACCATGAATTTCATCGAATGCGTAGTCTAGTATGACTATGTCTATGGAAAATCTAAACTAGGGGTACCTTATATAAGCATAGTATTCCGTTATCCCTCGATGTAAAATGGAGGCACATAAGAGTGGGTGCATCACTAGCCAAAAGTGATAAGGCCAATAGTGTCTATTAAAATAATAGAATATTTGTATTCGAATGTACGGAATTATTTGTGCTATATATTAGGTAGCAAATATTTCGGGTAATGTACGTTTACATTTAGCTGGATTATGACTCTTATAGTTTTCTAATTAGTGGAAATCTTATTAGTCCATGTGTTGTTTATGTACAATTGTATTGTCTTTAATATCAAGATTTTTAATGCCGAAGCCAGATATAGCTTCATTTGAATGATCATGTAGAGTGGCCGGGGACTTTGTGTAACTGTACAAAGTTTTGTAGTACTTTGCGGACTTCAAGGATACAAATTGATAAAAACTTTGAGCTATGTCTGGCTCCGGTATAATAGGGGAGTTCATAGTATATGGTTTACTTTCATAGCTTATGGTGACTGTAATAACTTTCCATCTTTCCATGTACTTTTTTGCTCGTGTTCGCTCTTTTTCTTATGAAAGGAAGTGTTTGTTTTCCACATTAAGTAAATAAATTTTGAGTGGAACTTAAAATTATGTATTGTACCCTTAATCATAAGCTAACCGATTACGTTTTAAGTCTAAAGTGAGTTAAAGATACAGAGAGTTATTTAGATATACCCATCTTACGCTGATATACAGCCATTTTTGTTTTCTTAATAAAAATAACCTTTTTAGTTAAAGTGACAAATAAAAATCAGTAAAATAATATTTTAACATCATTAATCACTTCATTACATTAATCACTTCATTGCTTGTTGTTTAAATAAACAATTTGTTACTTAATGCCGCTTTTAAGTAGCGGAATAAGTCGTAAATGTCAAAACGTTTTTTGCGATTTCCCAAAAATCTGATTTTTTGAGTTAGGTCACTTTATGGCTAAGCGTGCGATATGTATATTGTATATAAAAAGTATCGACAAACGTGATGTGTATGCATGCAGTATTACTTCATAGTGATAAATTACATATAAGATATAGTGAGTGTTATTTATATGTGTACAATAATATTAGAATAATTTAGGTGCAGCTTTGAGGTCGGAATTTTTAAATAACCGTAATATTTTTTGCAGTTATTATAGAGCTATTCAATTTAATGGATTTAAATTGTTTATATTATTTTTAAACGTTTAGTCACTGTGTATAATAGTTTATTTTATATAGAGGTAGTGTCTAGTACAGGCAGGCGCGGATGCAGCCTTCAAAATAAAAAATTGTGGGCAAAGCCCAATTTTTGGCTGATAAGAAGGCACCCTCTATTCGTTATCACTGAATCGATGGTCGCGGTTTCCACTCCCTGTATGGATGTTTTCTTCTTTGCTATTTTTATATTATTCCTTTTTCAAATATGGCAGAGATTAGAATAATGTGTTCTAATTATTTATTTAGTAATATATAATAAGGTATATAAAAAAGGTAAAAATTGGAATGTGCAGTTTTGTAACAAAGACCGTGGGAGTGTCACGTCCAAAATTAGGTGGTACGCCGGGCCATGGTGTCTACCACGCTCGATCCGCGTCTGAATGTTGGAAAAACGACTCTTACAACTTTATCCACTAACTGCTAGATATTTCCTGCCTCTACAAGGCTATACGTAGCATTAACACACACCCTGAAATACTATACGTAGCATTTCAGTGTAAGTGGCTGCATTCCCCGAAAAAAATTTAAAAAAAAAACTCATTTTTTTTTTATTAAAAACTTCAAATATTATGAAGTAATGTAGGCGATTAGATTCCGTCATCATATTAGATTTCTATTTAATATATAATTCATAATAATAGTTGTATTCCACACTAAGTTGCCATAATAACATATCAAGGTATAGAGCCTTACGGGTATTAATATAGCCTAATATAAGTTTTTGTGTTGCTTAACATTGTGTAGAAAATATGGATTTGAAACAAGCAACCTAAATCCGATCAAAAACATTTTCATTTAAAATGTTACCACGACGGGACCATATGACTCTTAACTCTACACGCCCTTACTCTACACATCGTAACTTCAGTGACTCCACAGCGTCGACAAAATAAGCGGCCATTTAGTTATCGTCTCATGGACGTGACATAAAAAGTATATTCACTTTTCAGTTATATAATAGCACTCATAGTAAAAAAAACAGCCACGTTTAAAAATTTTGATTATTTGGTAATAAACTAATTCTAACTTATTAAGATTAAACAAAAATATCAAGCGTTTCTAGAAAATGCAGTTATATGTGCCCGCCGCTTCACTTGTCTCGTTGTGGCGTGGTCACGTCAGTGATCCCAAATATTTTTATTTGCGGATTTATGCAAAGCAATTCAGGCTTTTGAAGTGCAAACTTGTTTAGACAGGTTTGGATTTGGGAATAAATAGATTTAAATCGTTATTGACTTACCCTATTTGGTTATAGTTCTAAATTTTCCCTTCTGTCGGCGGTCCCAATGACTAGTTTGCGTTTTTTTAGCGTCCTAATTTGTAGAGTAAAGCCTGATTTTATCAAAATCAGGAACGAAATTAAGAACTCTATTTATACGGAGTTCAGGATAAAGTCAAGCGTATCATATATAAAAGCGAAAGGTTACCTATAACGAAATCTCAAATCAGCGGGACGTACAAAGATGAAATTGGGCAAGCAGCTAGTTTATAGTAGACATTCGCAAAGAACCTATTTATCGATGGGCTCAAATAAGGGTGGTCTATTAGGTCTAGCAAGTTTAGTTTCACGCGGACAAAGTCGCGGCAAACAGCTAGTATTGCATGGTATGGTGTGAGATTAAAGATGGCGTATATGGCGTAATGACCACCACTGGTTGTAGTTATTCAAGTGTAATTAAGTTAGCCCGCTATGATTAGCTCACCGATTTTTTAGCTTTATAATAGTGTGAAATTTAATTTGGTCGCATAGTTATATTACAATATTATGTAACTACAATGTTATTAACCGACCAAACAGTATGTCGAAAACATGTTCATGTTGACGTTATTGTAGACCCTATTGCATAAATTCCGATTTACCTTAGACGGGCGAATGCTCATTCTACCCCTACTCTATCAAATTTTCTTAGCTTAAGCAGATGTAGAGCATTCTTTCGTTGTTCTGTTTGCGTTCACAAAGGTTCAAATTCTCACTCTAGTTTTTTGCTTGTTGATATTCTGGTGCAAATGCTAAGAACGAACTTTCATTTAAACTAAAATACCGAGGAAGAATGCTCTTGTCTCTACCTATAGCTCTATGTATATTTGGTCTAAACCCACCTCACATATCTATACTATGTCATCGATTTCCTGTACTGTATATACTTAATTGTAATAATTAATATCAGCAAATGTATACGTTTTAGTATAACATTGTGAGAATTTATAGAATAAATATAAACCTTTATATTTTATAAGACCTGTATGTTTTATTTAAAAATCCTTATTTATTTCTGCATAGAAAACCTTGTAAATTGCTGCTGATAATATTGTTCCTGGTTATCTTTCACCCAAAAAAAGGAAATTTTATATTAACTCAAATGAAGCCGAATAAAAGTTAATCAGTAGATTATTGCACCGAGCGCAAAGTGAGTCATTAAAGCACGCGATTGTATTGTTACTAAATCAACACGAGTGCATTAATTTAACAATGTTAAAAAAAGTATCTTCCCTACATTTACCAACTATACCTATTACTAACGACCCATAACTTTTATAAAAAATGCGATACATCTTTTAATGTAATAAGACTGAGATACTATTAAAGTGACAAAAACTAAATTATACAATTATTTTCGGTTATTCGTGATAACATTGTTATAAACAAAATACTTTGCAATAAAAGACGATGTACTCCGCCCCTAATTATATATTTTTTTACATACCGAGAAATAAACAAACTATGAACCGCTCGTGATACTTATCCATTTAAGATAATGTTAGAAAATTTGCATGCCATTTTCATGGCTGGATTGCAGTTTGCTTTTGTATTGACGAACTCACGGAATCGTCTTCATGGGTGGATCCTTGCTTCGTACTAGTTTCGGTATGCAGAGTATCGATGTCAAGCAAGATGAATATCCCTCGGATTTTTCATCAGAAGGTGTGATTCATAAGCCGAGCAGAAGACAACGGACGGGTGCGAAACTAGTCGAGCGTGAGTTTATTATAATAAATATTATTGATTGTAATTGTGCTAATGCATATTATAAAAACGTTAGCATTCGCACACCTTCCCCACAACTACAACTGTGCCAAATTTCATAAACCTCCGTCGGCACTCTTTTAGAAAAACGGTACCTAAAGTTTTCGCTTCACGCATTAATATATAAATAATTACTTAGTTTATTTTAGTTGTGTTGTGTTTTTTTTTAGACTGTAGACTAAATGCTATACAAATGTTGTGTTAGGTTATAATTGGGATGTAAAATGTAACATGTTACCACTGTATACATATTTTCTTTCATCAGCTTTCTTTTTTTAGTTTTATTTTAGTAACATAGTTCTAAGATTTCTTTATTCATTTTATTTACTAACACATGGGACCTATGATGTCTGATAAATAAAGAAATTAGGTGGTCTTTCCAGCTAAGCAAATAGTGTTGTAGAATTGAGAAGAAATGCTACAAATTTTTAAAGCACTTTATCTATCTTTCTTTAACTTTTAAGGTTCTGTTTTCGGTCCCGGTATTCAGTATTATGTGCAAAGTTTTCAGGTATCTCTTAGAATAACGTAATAATCACCCACGGTCCCACTGTTTTACGTGCCTTCCGAAACACGGAAGAGGTCGGATATCAAATATAAACCAATGCTAGAATGGGTCATCCATCTATCACCCGGTCACAGCCAGAGCAACTTAACTTAGCGATCGACTCAAATGCCAACCACTGATTAGGCCACGACCTCCTCAAAAATATTTAATATAACATATATGTATTATTGATATAAACCTTCTCTTTAATTCATTATTTTTATTAGTGAAAACCGCATTAAAATCTGCTGCGTAGTTTAAAAGATGTAGGCGTACAAGGGCGGAAAGCATCTTATTTTATAGAATATTATATATTTATTTTACAAATTAGCTTAACATTTGCTGACGAGTTGCGTAATATCGAGGTAACAGTGAGAGTCTTTAAAATTATAAAGAATAAAAACAATTGAATAACAATAATAAAAAAAACAATATCTATTAATAGAAAAAAAAAACCTTAAGCAGCACAATTTTTTATTTGGACGCGATTTGTGATTTGCATTGACACATTTTAACATTTCCACTGCATTTGCATAAACTGCGAAATTACAGAGATACTTTCACATCTTATTTATACTACTAATACCTAAAACTGAAGAGTTTGTTTATCTGTTTGCTTGAACGCGCTGATCTCAGGAACTACTGGTCTAATTTGAAAAATTCTTTCAGTGTTAGATATCCCATTTATGAATTGCTATATATGAATATTAGTAAGGATTGCAGCACAATGTTTCAATTCAATTGAATGTAAAATCATGTTTTCTTATGTACTTAATACATTATTTTCTCGTTTACAGGGTTATGTAACTTTACAAGGTTGGATGTGTCGGTGGACGCTTATGACGTTATTAGATTTGCAAACAACAAGTGAATATTTGGCATATTTAGGCTATAATTTTCTTGAAAACGACACACAAAAATCTGCAATACATAGTAAGTTTTCTTCTTCCTACATTAATCCCAGTTGAATACTAAGGTCCGCAGAGATTGTAGAGGATGTGGCTGTGGGGCGAGTTAAGACCAAGTGGATCCTTATTCCTAATGTCTTCGACGTTCAGTTGCTCCCCTACCTTCCGTAGCCTCTCTGTCACTTTTTCCTTTTTAGAAGCATGATATTAATCCTAAGCCTAAACCCCTAAGTGACACGAGTGGCCCACGCGGACCAAGTCGCGATATACAACTAGTTACTTATCAAATAAAGTACAAGCGATATCATTTGTAACTTTACAGCCACACTTTTGTCTGAAACCTGCTTATACGTAAATGATGGCTTATGAGCCTTAGATCGGGCCTTTCTTAAGGAAAGGACCATCCATGTTAGGGGGTGGGATCGTTTGTCATTTTCCATATCCAGGTTAACTCAGATAGCACGTGCAGGTATTGTATCCATCGCACTGCATATGACGGAAGCAAGGCAGTGCCTGGGACTTGTGACCCGGTTGTAGGTTTCAGAGATCTCTATAAAGAGCTCACTAACGTTCACCTTCGCTACCAATGTTACCTTCCCTGCCCAACCAGTTCCAGTCTGAACTTATTACTGACTGACATCGGATTCAAAATGAAAAAAAAATTTTTTATTTCAATTTACTTAAAGGAATAAAAAAAGAGACATTTTTCCATTTAGAGTTTTACTTGCATTTCATGGGTTTCGGTGGCTTGAGATCTTGCCCCGCTGCCGGCGGACATCTATTTTTTATATATTTTTAAATGTTTTTATTTTTATACTTATATTTAAAAATGTATTTAGGATAAGTGTATTGAATAAATGATAGACCTTTATAATTATTATTATTAGTCTTAATCTTTTTCTTTGCAATCTGCGTCAACTGGCAAATATTTACAAACGCACGCTGTGCGATTCATAAGAAAGCATCAACATCATAAATCAAGTACAAAATCAGTAATTCGCGTAATCTTACGATTCCATTCGTGTTAAAGCCACACCGAGAATGCAGACCGACCGATAGACTTTTATTTTTAACATTAGTTCATTAACTAGCTGCAACCCGCGACGTCGTCTGCGTTATAAAGAAAAACTAATTCAATTTTCTTTATAGAAATTTGTAAAAAATAAACAAAATTACTATTTATTGAAATAAAAATAAGGCATATGCGAAATAAGTTTTAAAAAGAGGTTATTCATTACTTCATGAAACCCATATCTATTACCAGGCTGTTTTAGTCTCTTTTTTGGAGGCACAGCTAAAAGTAAAGTAGCTTATGTTATTCCATGTAAAATCACTTATCTTCAAGTGAAAGTCCCGTTTAAATCGGTGGAGCGGTTTCGAAGATTATTCGACACAAACAGACAGACGAAGATATGAGTCTGAGGGAAGATAAAGCTAATAAAAATATTTGGCATAGAGAAAGTATTCCTATCTTAGAATAAGAATAAGACGTTTTGTCTCTTCAACCGACTTCAAAAAAGGAGAAGGTTTTTAATTCAATTCAAAAATTCAATATTTAAAAACCTCAGAATTTTCGACAGGGAGATCGATTTTGATGATGCTTTTTTATTGAAAAGCTGATGCTTCCCGTGTGGGAATTGTTCAATTTGGTCCAGTTCTGACAATTTGAAACAAAAAAACTTGAAATCGGTTTATTTTTTAAGGAAAGAAAGATTATTTATTTAAATAAAGTATATTAGGGGAATAATATATAAAAAATATATGTCGTGTAAATGTAATGTGCCATTTTTAGTTACGTAAATAAGATAGCTTCAAAGCCTCCGCCAGTGGGAAGTGTTCCCCTATGGGTGTAACCTTTTCCACTCGACATCATTGCCATCTTGTTATGTAGCGGCCGCTACATTCTGCATTTTAAAGGGATCCCTGGCACTAGACTGGGATAAAGCTAGGTATAGATATTTTAGTCTAAAATTGTACTTTTGCTGGAAATTATTTAATATAATAGTTTGATAGCTAAATGCTGATTGGTTGCGGTACTTTGTCAACTTAAGTGGTGATAAGTGAAGTAACAGAAGGTTGGTAGCATCAGCTGTTGTGGCGTTTGATTAAATGGGACCTAATTTCAAATAAAAATTCCAGACACAATATTAAATTAAACAAAATAGAATAAAATATATTGTATTTGATTCAGCTGGCACCAAACAGCATCTTCAACGCTTTCACTCACCTGAAAAAGAAATACAACAGCCCAATATTTTACCTCACTGAAAACGGATGGTCACAAACTGTTGAGGAAGGTTACGAAGACGATGTCAGGATAACTTACTACAGGGCAGCTTTGAACAGTGTTCTAGACGCTATAGAAGCGGGAGTTGACCTCAGAGGTTATATGGCGGTAAAGCCACTCCACTTCATAAGGCAGCTGCCGCAGGTATGTATTCATATAGAAGTTAATTATTGTTAGTTAGTCTAAAGATTATTTATAAATATAAAAAAATGCACATTATGTTGTTACTTCAGAATATTTGAAAAGATGATGTTCGTAATAGACCTTTTGACTGACATGCCATTCATAAAACATACCACCAGTTTTACATTTTATGGATTTGACATAAAGGATATTTGTTAACTAATAGCAAACTAGGTAAAATTCGGGTAAGGCAACGGCTGCCGGGTCCGCTTGTCATCAATAGAGTGATAATTTGAACAATCTGTGCAACAATATTTTTTTTAATTTTTTTGGGAAAATGACTAAGATTATTCGTATTCGTTTTTCATACTGATATGGTTTTTTTAAAACAGGTAAAATTAAAAAAAAAAACAATATTTTAATTTTCTCATGCTGCTTTAGAAATCAATAGATCAATTATGCTTGTAATCTTAAAGTTTTATTACACAAGAGTAATTAGTATGATTGATTGTCATTAACGTTACATTTCTTCTTTAATTAAATCTAAATTTAAACTATGCAAATTTGACAAATTTAACAATATATTATAAGAAAATTGAATTAGCTAAGAGAGGAAGCCGTAATTTAGACAAATCTTCTACTTTTTCATTGATCAGACGATCAATGAAAGAGACAATCGACAAGACAAGAGAGAATCTGATACTTTTTCATTGATTTTGCAGACAAATATGAATGTTAATGAAGACTAACTTAATAAAAGATTAATCTCAATATTCAAAGGATACTTTAAACATGATTATTATAAAATATATCGCAGTTGTTTGCAGCGCCTCAAAACGGACAAAACTGTTAAAATTTGAATTGAAATTGTTGGGATAACTACTTAAAAAAACACTATAATTATAATAAATATCGGAAAGTTTTTTAGACGCCATATTGTGGCGTGTTATCGACGAAAATTACCCTCTTTGTTTAGTTTTGAAAAGGAAGTAAAAAGTGACATCGTCTATTATTTTAATTTAAGATCTGTTCATATGTTTTATACACATAATTTTACTTGTAAAATGGATTGTGCATATGAAATAATAGAAAGTAATTTTCTGCCGCACGATATATGTGCAAGGGATATTTTTATATTAAAAAGGAACGAAGTTCCAAATCCTAACACGATATAATCATTTTGCTTCACGGGGTGTACGGCTTACGGGAAAGCTTTGATGTACGTCTCTATACTTAACTAGTTGCTACGCGCTTTCGTCCTCGTAAAATTAGGTGTTAAATTTTAGTGTGATGATATATAGCCTATAGCCTTTCTCGACAAATGGGCTATCTAACACTGAAATAATTTTTCAAATCGGACCAGTAGTTCTTGAGATTAGCGCATTCAAGCAAACAAACAAAAAACTATTCAGCTTTATATATTAGTATGGATTTAATATCTAATTTGTTGTAAAAAGTATCAAATTTTAAATAATGGGTGTAAAGGGCGTATCAAACATACAAAAAACTTAAAATTTTCCACTCAGATTAGTTTTGACTAGATATAATGGAGAGCCTCAATAAGTTATATTTGGAAAAATGGACGGTAATTGTGAAGGTAAATAATCATTTTGAAAAGTTTAACTGCAGGAATCACAAATACATTTGACATATTATCTTACTTTAAAATAAAACCGTTGATCGGTGTATTTTAGATAATGAGGGCAAAATAAGCTGTGGTGTTAACATTATGACATAAAAAAATAGAAAATAAATGCTGAAAATTCTAATGCGACTAATCCACGTTGTAGCGGATCAAATAGCGACACGCCATTTTGATTTGCGTGCTATGCTGCCGTTTGTAATGAACCTAAATCACGCTACAAATGGTACTGAATTAAAAGTATTTACGTTCCGATCGCGTTACCTTTCGCCATGATTATAAGCTAGCTGTATTACATTGTAACGGGCGATAATGCATCGAGTCAACACGATGCTTTGACACAAATGGTATTATGATTTATTTCTTGGAATCGTAAGAAATTAATTATACACTAATACTAAATATATATATTTTTAATATCTTCTATACTAATGAATAAAATTGAATGATCAGTTTGATTAAAAATGTAAGTTAAAATATTTTTGTCTGTCTGTCGATCTGTATGACTGTCTGTCTTTCGGTCTGTCTGTCTGTTAGCCTGTCTGTCTGTCGATCTGACTGTCTGTCAGTCTGTCTGTTTGTTACAGTTACTCTCTGAAGCGGCTAAAGTGGGATTTTCCTTGGTAGGTGGCTAATTTTACAAGGAATAACAACGGGTGCTTTCCGTTAAGTTAATTAGTTATATATATAGCTAGATAATTATATAAACGAAAGCGTTATAATTATTTCTGTAAGGACGAACCGAATAAAAGGTAAAGAAACGGGTTTTCACACGCATCTATGAGTCACTAAGGTGAAACTCTTTCTCGTGTGTATGAACATACGTTTTTGTCACGACAGACTTTGTCTGGCTCGAATTTAGGCTCGTCTCTTATGTTTTATGAAATAATAATTTTAAGTGGCACGTCAGTTCACAGATTGAGTACGAACGAGTAAGAAGGATGTATAATAATTATTCTAAAGTATAGAACAAATTAATTATTTTGTATTATTTTTATTATATTATTCAAAGTTTGTCCTTTATAATTGTGAGTTTAAATTAAGTTTCTATTTGTTTAGTATGTAATGTAAACTGTATTAATGACCAAATAAATGAAATAAATTTGCATTTTTTAGTATTTTTAAATAATCGTTTCTGAAAAGGAATGAAAGAAATATTTATAACATAAAATACTAATTTTATATATCACAACAATTCTGTCAAACTGCATCGACAGTTTGTTGACAGGATGTACTCTCTTATCAAACTCCAAACTTAAAGTAAAGTTGTTTGTATAATATAATTTCATATTATAATATATGATAATAAATTATGCCTAGTAATAAATTACTGTTTCTGTTTGGTAATATACACTGTATTTATAGTAGACCATAAATTGTTTACGTAACGTCTTGAAGAACATTTTGCCCCGCAAAAAATACATCAACTTGACTCGGTGATAAAAGTGTCTCTTTGACGCCCTCCTTCCCCGTTCCCCACAAAAAGCCACTTATTGAGGAAAATCCTCAATAAGACATTCCATAATCCCAGGGATACGAAAGTATTAGATGACTTGGTGCTACGGAAAACATTTACCCAAACATTTATCGGGATGAAAAAACCTTAATAAAATATCAGGAAATTATTTCTGGTAATATTCTTCTCCTTCTTCTTCGTCTTCTTTGTATTTATTTATTTGTTCATCAAAATTCTCCATTTATAGAATTAACCTTTCAATTGTCAGTACATAAAGCCAGTGTTGGACTTACATATTCTTTTATAGTATTAATGATTTTCTGTATATTTTTTTTAATTAGGTGTGAGTATAAATAGTACTAGGTGTAACTTTACGTCTTTAAACGCGTGTGTTCAGTGATTTTTTATTTATTTATTTCTGTTTGTCTTTCTACCGACAGGCAGACAAATGTTTTAACTTGCTAAAGGTACTTTAGATATACACTCACATGCATTTAGTAA
>JANCMC010019011.1:17692-30874 GCA_024363005.1 Charaxes varanes
GTCTTTCTACCGACAGGCAGACAAATGTTTTAACTTGCTAAAGGTACTTTAGATATACACTCACATGCATTTAGTAAAAAAATAACTTCTATGTTACAAATCGACACTTAATTTTTTTTTTATATTTATAGATTACAGTCTGCAATGTAATCCCCCAATAACACGGTAGGTTTATTCTCGTACAACGTGCTTGCATGACCCGAATGCGCAGAATATAATATTGTATATTATAATATTTTACATAATATAATAATATTAAAGCGTTATAAGAGCACTGCTCTATAGGAGGGGATTACAGTTACTCTTTTTACTCTGTCGATATAAATCTTTATAAATTTCCATAAACACAAGAGTGTTAATAAAAATCGTTTAGATCCGTTTGCTCACTCCCAAAATATTCACCAAATTGAATTACAACGTCTATATTTTATTTATTAATTAATTATAAATTTCCAAAAATACAAGAGTGTTAATAAAAATAGTTTAGATCCGTTTCCTTACTCCCAAAATAAACACCAAATTGAATTAGAAAGTCTATATCTTTTTATTCATTAATTATAAATTTCCATAAACACAAGAGTGTTTATCGTTTAGATCCGTTTCCTCACTCCCAAAATAAACACCAAATTGAATTACAAAGTCTTTCGTACATTAAGGCCTATCCCCAGCTAGTATATTCGCGCACAAAATGAAACAGAATACGTTGGAAGGTCTGAATTTCTCGCATCAGACCGTATTGTCTGTTTTCTAGGTCAACGGGTGCTCCGTGGAAGCCCCTACATATATATCTACTTCATATATACCTAGTCAGATAGTTGCCTATATTTGTAACTTTAAAGAGATGGTAGCCTATTCAGTGGCCGGCATTTGAGTTCATCGCGAGGTTAAGCAATTCTAACCGCGGCCGGGTGATAGATGGGTGACCCATCTAGCACTTTTTTTTCAAATATCCGATCTAGTAGTTCTAAATAAAAGTCCCCGACAGCATAATAACGCATTATTTGCGAAGGTGTTATTAGAAATATGACATTGATCCTTATCCAAAACGATTTTTTTATACCCGTAAGTGATAAAAGTGAATCGCGCGGACGAAATCCCGGGGTACATCTAGTTTATAACTACATGATGAAGTATTAAACCTCATTAAAGTATAGCTCAAAGACTATGAAAACATAAGGAGATAATTTCCCATTTGGGCAGCTTTAAATTGAGGAAGCTAAATCTTCTTATATATCTTCTTTTAGGTTTCTGTAGTCTTACAAGTAAAAATTGCCGGCAAACGTGCCCAGGGAAGAGCGCCCAAACGTTGGTCTGACGTCATCAAGAAGGCGTCAGGCGGCAGCATACACCATCCGGTCTCTCACTCCACCCTTGACCGCAACCGATGGAAGCTTATCATGCGTGGTCACGATCCTCAGCAGTGAGGGAACGAGAAAGAAGAAGAAGCCTCCATAGACTTCCACAGAGATCGTGTCTGCGCGACTGACATCCAGCGGTTTCCTGCTACCCTAACTATTTCGTCGGTCCTGATGCTGGTATTCACTGGTATATAACTGATTTTAGAAGAAATAATAAAGGCTACTTTACTTTTGGCTAAATCATTAGAGTTCCGCATAAAAAAATAAAAACCCTCAAAATGTAATAAAATCACCGAAACATCACGGACGAAGTTGCGGTTTACAGATAGTAATTTTATTTTATTTTTTATTTTTATTTTATTTTATTATTAAGGACCTCCAACAAAGGGTACACACATTACATACTAGATCACAATCACACAAAATATGTGCTCCTTCAATTACAAAAGACTACAGCAAGCAATTACTAAATTTTGTAATAATAAACAATTAAAAAAATTGTAATAAACAAATATCATAACAAACAATCGTTATTCAGTAAAACAATACATAGTAACGCTGATTGTAAGTTTTGATATTTTAACGGATTGAAAAACATAGGTATTTTTATAAATTTATTTAATTATTCCTGCTTGCTGTAGCTCTAAGTTTCTGGAGGTGGGCGTGACAACTGATACGCAGTTTTAACATTTTCAGTTGTCAACGTTGTCCTAATTTTAAGTTACATTTGTTCCCGTAAACAGTTTTTCTAATAAATTTTCAATTTTCAATTTAAGCGGACCCTGGTACTACATGAAGAAAAAGTTGTCAATCATAAAAATCAGTGTATTTGCCACTAAATTTGACAGCCCTCTATTAAGGTTCTGGAATGATGTGCATATATTCACCAGGTAACAAGATGTATTTATATTACCTTAAATCTTTAAAACTTTGATGTGTAAAATGTTAATTTAAGTTTTTAAAATGTAAATTATTTGAATTATTTTGAAATTGTAGCATTGAAACTTCTATTTCTAATTATTTTTGACATATTGTATTCATTTTTTGACATTAACTTTATTTATTGTAAAAAAAACTCCTTTTTTGTCAATTCAATTAATTATATGGGTGTACTTTACCTGAAATAAATAAAATTATTATTATAAAAAATAAATAAATACAAATACTATATGAATTAATAAGATTATACAATTATTTTTTTATAAAAAATTAAATTTTTTTTTTATGAAATTTTCATTTTATTAAAATTTTTTATAATAAATTATCCCTGTCTGCCAATGATTGCCCCTTCTAACTAAAAAAAAAAACTATATTTTTATTTCCTCAGTTTAATTCAATTCTTGGTTTATGGCTATGGCAATGTTCAAAATAAATGACATCTAGTTACGATACTACAACCAATCCGCTACTCACTCTGCGTTCAATTGATTGACTTTGATCAATTGAAAAAGGAAATAGAAATAGTTTTGAAAATCACGACTCACGTCCTTTCTGTTAAAAAAAAAAAATGTTACAAAATATTTTACTTCGGGAGACACACACCTCGCTTAGTGCACCAAAGATAGTGATATCCGTAAAGGCAACAGTGTTGTGAGTTCAATGGTTTTTTCCCCATTTAATAAATAATGCACTATGAGCTAAAAATCCTTGATGATTTTTGTGATTTTTTTTTTAAATTATTTCTTCCTTAAAACAACAGCGATATCTGTGCAATTTGTACACTCAATGTGTTAATACAATAATTTCCTTCCGGAAAACGTCTTACATCTTTGTTGCATATATGCCTCATATTTCCATTAACTATAAATTAGTAATGCCTAATTTATACATCATAGTATATATAAATTAGGCATTACTTTGTTTGTCCGCGATGGACTCCTAAACTACTTAACCGATATTAATTAAATTTGCAAAACGTATGGAGTTTGATCCAACTTGAAAGATAGAATAGCTTACATCTTAATTTATAGAAGCAAATAAAAATGAGTAGCTAAAATATATGCACGTACGTAACCTCCGAACGACTGCACCAAAAGGGATAATTTCTTTTTTGTTGTTTGTTATTGTTAGGAGAAGACTTGCATAATGCATTGCATAAAAAAAAAAAAGGAATGGCAAAACGAAACGGAAATCAATCGGGAACGGGAATTATAAGGAAACGTGCGATTATATCGTTTTATAACGAAATTCCTATTTCCTTCTTCCAGCTCTACCCTCAGATCAACTCCATGTCATCATCATAACGCACTGACATCCTATATATGTACATATGTGTGCAAGCAAAATTTCAGCAACTATCCAATTTTATTTGTTTTCAGCACTGAAAGAACACTTTTCAACACCCTTTCCGCTCCTTTCAACCGAAAAGGTACCTTTTCGGTTGTCTAGCCAGAGTCAAATTCATAATATCTCAAATAAAAATAAAAATCGTATTACGACGAATTAAGAATTGCTTAAAGCTCTTTATACATAACTAGCTGTACCCCACAACTTCGTCCGCGTGTGCCAATCTTATCACTTAGAGGTTTTAAAATAGTTTTTGGATAAGGATTCATATTATGTTTATAAAAAGACCTTCACAAATAATGCATAATTTTAGAAAAAAATTGATTAGCATAAAAAAGGTTATACTGAGCCAACCTTAAAAAATAGACATATGCTGTCGCGGACTTTTATTTAGAACTTAAAGAGGAACAGTTTTGTCGTACATGATTTTTGCGAAACTTTAACCATTTACGCAGCGGATGCTCTGAAATGGGAAAAAGAACCCCGATTTTGAAACACTCTTCATTGGTGCCCCGCTCCCATTGGACTTAGCGTGATAATATATAGCCTATAGTAGCCCTCAAAAAATTAATTGTCGCCTATGTTGGATTTTTTAGGAATTTGTAAATCTGCCACGGAAGCCGCCCCCCCTTGCGATCGACTGAAATGCTGACCACCGATTAGGCTTCAACCTCATCCAATTATATTCTTAATGAATCAGTATACAAATATTGATACCTCTGACGTAAGTTGTTGTAACCCCAAATTCCCAGCTTTACAGTGGAACGTTACATACAACTATATTGTAATATAAAAGTCACTTATTAATATATTATTGTACACAATAATGTAATCGTCATTATTGAATATATAATTGTTTACACAAACGTGTTATGTAATGACGATTTTATTTCAATTTATATGTTTTTAACGCTCTACTGTGAAGCTGGGAATTTTGGGTTACAATAATTTACATACATATATGGGAGGTATCGATATCGAGGAGGTCGTGGCTTAATCACTGATTAAGCCGGCATTTGAGTCGATCATTAGATTAAGTTGCACTTGCTGCGACCGGGCGATAGATGGGTGAGCCATTCTAACACTGGTTTGTATTTGATATTCGACCACGAACATTTTGAACCGTTTGAAGTCAACGAATCGACTTTATTTCGCATGAAAATGTTCGTGCCACAGGAGGCAAGTAAAAGTGTCTGAGTTTATTATAAGAAATCAAATTACTCAGCTTCTCCTTCTTCTTCGTTTTCTTCTATTACTTTTACCCGTTTCGATAAGCCCCAATGGAGACCTGAGGCCATAGTACGAACATTTTGAACCGTTTGAAGTCAACGAATCGACTTTATTTCGCATGAAAATGTTCGTGCCACAGGAGGCAAGTCTTTATCATGGCACGCTTTTAATCAATGCTAATGCCAACCGCATCGACACTAAAAAGGGTCCGTTGTCGGTCTAGCACGAATATTACGTTCGTGTAATGGCCTCTGTACCAGTCGCTTCTAAGCTACTCGGTCTTCGGCCTGTCTCGTGGCCGTAGGAATGTCGAGTCTTAACAGATGCCTTATTTGATCAGACCACGGAGTAGGAGTTAATTACTCATGAAAGTCCACTCTTCGATTTCGAACGATTTGAAATGTTCGTGCTAGGGCCTCTGTACCAACCTAAAAGTTTTCGCATATCGCATCGCGCTTAGTGTGTGTAGTTACTATTAATTTTACTTGGTTTACTCTTATAGTTTGTAAAATTTTCGGTTTAGCTAGTAAAAATAGAAGACAAGATAACTTTTACTGTGATGGCGATCCTCGTAATTATAGGTTCACAAAAAAGCGCACACTGAGTGTTTTTTTTTAAGTTTTAAGTTTTTTTTAATCGTATTTGATGTTAAGGGGTTGATGCAGTCTAGGGTGTGTATTGACGCGCCATCACTCTTATTTTTATTGAGTGTATGCCTTATAAGTTTATAGGATTTCATTTTTTAATTTGAAAATTCTAACATGAGCAGTGATAGTGAAAGACAAGTGAATTTTTATTTTATAACTCTTAAAAAATTTAGTCTAGACAGTAGTTTTATTTTTTGTTCCCGGTAAAGACTATTGCAAACCAATAAAAGTCAGGCAGAAGGAAAATTTCATTTCGCAGCTAGTGAAAATTATAGCATCGCATCGCACTCAGTGTGTGCAGCCCCTAAAATTCATTTAATCAATCCGGGAGGATCAAGCTTAATTTCACGACGCCGCGAAAACATTCTTAACATAATAGGATGTGTGAGAAGAAGTTACTTTGAAAATTTTTGACGCTATATTAGATAATATATCTATAAATGCTTCCCTTCTTCTACAAATATTTTTTATATTACCTTATAATATATAAAATATTTATGTATACTTTAGTAGCTGAAGGCCCCTGCTTCATTCTTGTGAATAAAACTAGTTAGAATTTTTAACGGTTTTTCAATTTTTACATGCCCTAAATAAAAAATTCCAGACTAAAAAGTACCGTTTGTATCATTGTAAACTATTTTAATAGCCAGCTAAAACTATTCTGGATTGCCGCAGCGCTAAAAAAAAGTGATAAAAAACGATGATGATAAAATTGACCAATTCTTTCTGTAGCTTCATAAAGAAATTTAATCAAATCAAAACTCGTACATTTTATTTATATATTCATTAGTTTATGCCGATGCAAAGCTGTGCAATCACCACGAGATGCGATGACGCAATGGCGCCGATTGACAATTACGATCTGCAATAAAAGCTCAATAAGAAGCAATAATAACTTCTTTTTCTACAATACTAGCGGTCAGGAGACGTCTTGCTTCAATTTTGGCTCGTCTGCTATTCGGGAACCATGAGGATTAACCAATCTCCTTGATATCTTTTCAACAAAACGTGATACTGGCCGTATGTTTTAAGAAAAGAAAAATAACTTGACACGTCAGTCAAAAGGTCTAGTACCAACTTCATCTATTTGAAGTATTCGGAAGTAGCAATCAAGCCTGCATTTTTTAGTATTTTTAAATAACATTTTGTCTATTCCTTTTTTTTTTCATTTATACCTTTCCAAATCAAACAGAATTCAAAATGATCCATACCTTTCTAACCTTTATCGCGACTCACCAGCAACAATTTTTTTTATATATGTAATATCTTGTATATAAAACATTGAATGGTTTAACTTTAAAAAGGATTTTATGAATAATCGTAAAAAAAAAATCCTATTTTATCAAGTAGCAACACTCATAATAAAAAACTGCTCGTATTTTTAGTCTTGTTGTTTCTGAGTCACTCTGGGTGCGTAGACAGACGGTATTATATACTAATATCACAGTGACATTAATCGGGACTTACTGTTTTACGTACCTTCCGAAACACGGATGAGGTCGGATATTTGAAAATCAGTTTTAGACTTGGTCACCCATCTACAATCCGGCCGCTGTAAGAACTGCTTAACCTAGCGATCGATTCAAATGCCCACCACTGATTAGACTACAACCTCTTAACTCTACAAAGTTTTTTTCAAAAAAAGAATATCATTCTATATCTAAACTGTATCTATCTTTATCTAAAAAAGAAAATAAATTGTAGAGTGATCCCAGGACGGCAAACTTTAGGGGGCGGCAAGTAATAAATAATATTAAAGACAAACAATAATAAAAAAATATATAGCAAAATAAAAATAATACAATAGTGCTTTTGAAACATCCTATACCTATGATCGGCCAAGCCAGTTGTGCAGCGGTAACGGCAAACTCACTGACTCAGCAAACTACTTTATGTTTTTACAAATTGTTAAAAGCCAATTGTATGCCATCCCCTGCTGACTGACTTGACTGATCTTCTAGGCCTATGTCTGTCCTATTTTTAAAAATAAATAATAACGAAGAGTACTGCTAAGTGCCGAGACAAACCGTTTACATGGTTTAATGGCACTTGTGTATTTGTAACTTATAAAATATTTGTAATAAAATCAATTTAAAAAAAGAGTTTGGCCCTGCAAAATTTTTACTGTGTATTTATCAACACGAAGAAACTTAATTTGAATACCGTATAATGGAATACTACATATACATTTGCAAAGTGAACCAAAACCTTCTATACTATAGGGTACTTCCCGTTGGCCTAGGTATATGCAATTTAGCAAGAACCTATATATTTAAGTACAAGTATAGGAAAAATCTAAAAACAGAAAATTTGTACTTATATCACAAAAACCTTGCAGTGACTTTGTCAAATTAAAAGATCTGCACGTGATGGTAGATGGTGGTCTGACTCGCACTTGCCTGGTTTTCTTAATAATCATATAACAAGCGCAGGCGGTTCACGCGAGTAGCTGCCGAGTCCCTTGAAAACTGCACAACCAGAAGGATTCCAGATGCTTTGTAGTTCTGTGACATACGCACAGAAGAAATATGGATATGTAAAATTATACCTTTTATTCCTTGGTATTTCTGGCAGTCTTTCAAACAGACATTACGCAATACTTTAGGCTGGGCAAATATAGTATATTTACTTGAATTTGATAGTACGATAAAATAGTTCAAAATGCTTTAGTTTAGTCGAATTATCTGTACTGTATCAAACTTAATATTCGATAAGTATGCAAATTCTATAACAGGTATGTAGATTTTATACAAGAAATAAACATTGTAGATAAAAGTAAAACTACCATTATCTACTATGTTTTATCGCGTATAAATTTATTTATTCGCGTGATTATTTTCTAGGGTTGCGGAATCCGTACGTCCGTCCGTCCGTGCGTCTGTCTGCCCTATCAAATTTCTACAATTATGAACATAAATGCATGACATTTGGTACAGTTTTGTGTTGTACACATTTCTAGCAGAATATGCTCAGACAATTTTTGAAGCTATATAACGAATACCTTTATCACGTACCACATTTTCGAAATCGAGATAATTGTAAGAAAATGTATCTCGTAGGCATGATTAGAATTTAAAAAATGATCTCTATATGTATAAATAAGTACATAAAAAAATAAAAACCAAAAAAATAGTTGTCAGCCTGGGTTTCTAACTCGTACTTCAACGTAACTTTAAGAAAAGAGAAATATATTATTCGGATTAAAGGCCATTTTAACATGGAATGGTATATTTTCAATTCAAATTTTACAAGGTTGGATTCGTATGTAAGATTTTCTATTTCTGTTTTTCTGTAATAAATTTATTGTCCACTAATTAAGTTATTTTTCAATTTTTAAATACCTTTATCGCGTATCAGATACGGAACCCTTCCATATAAGCGTGTCTTGACAGGCTCTTGAGAATCTTTTTATCTTATTCGTGCTGTTTATGTGGTTAATAATTAATATTCGTTTGTTAGGAGAGTTGATAAATGTGTTTTTTGGCTTTTATTTTTTTACTATTTATATTTTTAAATTATGAATTTTCTGCATTCAATTTCTTATGTTATCCTCAGGGTAGGACATTCTCGTCAATCATCAAGACTTTCATAGCGACTTATCAAAATCTTAGAGACTTTGAGAAGGAATATAAGACCGATACTGGCAGAGACGCGTACGATAAAACACTCGTCAACATGAAGTTGCGATTTCCATATTACATCAAGGAAATGCAAGGTGTAGCTGACGGCGCTAATGTTTCATTCCATCAGGTATTGCATTGTTTTTCCTGATTTGTAAAAGGCTGATTTACAAATTTATAATGAGATTTTACTGTTTTTACGAGTACAGGCAGGCTTCTTTTAGCATAGAAAGATTTCACATAGATATTCATACTCATCAAAGAATTATATAATAAATTACAATTAAGAAATATTGAGACGATCACCATACTCGGTAGCAGGACTGGTATTCTTAATTATACACATATTTCAGTCTTAACTTTTATAATGAGAACAAAAACGAAAACGCTGAGAAATTTCTTGCTGTTTTTTTTTCACTAGGAAACTTATTAAGGCAAAGATTTCTAATTACACGTAATAAATTTAAATTTATTCCAGTGTTTATTGTTATAACTGTCTTGAAAGAAATACTGGTATTTTAGCTTTTCCTGTTGCAAATGGATGATTTAATTGGTTCTGTGAATGACAACCATCTACCACGAAATGACACAGGAGGCTGCAGTTCCTTGGCTATTAAAACACCGAAAAGTGTAAGTATTCTTATAATTCATTACTACTATTATACATCAACTCTAATGTATTGGATAATTACTTACATAAATTGTAACACCTTTTTCAAGATTTAAATTTACGTTTTTAATATACGTTTTATAAAATAGGCATGACGACAGTAATCAGAAATCATTTAAATTATATATTTGTCTGATAAAATATGATACATAAATCTTAACAAACGCATTTGTTTTTATATTGCGAGCGAAACTAATAGGGATTAATAAAAAAGGAAACTACAAAATACATCAATCCGCCATGACAGCTAAAACACCCAGCAGAGCGTATGACGTTACTGTATGTTAGAGTGCGCTCCAATAAGACAACGCAACGTTTTAAAGTGCTTATTCAGATATTCGACGTTTGACGACTGCGATCGTTATGGTCGCGGCGAAAACGTCGATGTGACGCTTAGCGGAACACACTGTTAAGATAAAGTGACGTCAGAACAACTTCAACTATTTTGGAGGGAATTGGAATCCTAAAATTTATAATGTTTTTTACTATAAAAACGTAAATTTCCGCAGAAATATTAACTTTTTTGGCAATAGTAAGATGCTTGAGAACATTATAAACCTATTTTTCAATATTTATCGTCTCGCCTATTGTATGAATACTACAACAAACTGTATATGCGTTATATTTTGGATAGCCTTCCAATTGAGCCTAGAACCTAGTACCAGTGAAAATGTGACAATAGCCAAGTCTAGGTCTAAAAATAATACTTTCGTTATTTATTCGAATAAGTACAAAGGTTACCAATTTTAATGTTTATTTCTTATTATTACAGGCCATATTAGGTCATACGGAAGATGCTTTTAGCGAAACATTGAATAATTTCTACATTATGTCTGCACATATTATACCGACACCAGAGGATAGAGAACGTGGGGTAAGTTGCAAAAAATATTAGATATAAATGCATTACAAACCTAATTCTAATTTTTGATATCTATGGCATTGTTAAGGCAACTGAAGAAAGATTCGCTTCGCTCTGTTACGCTGGTCATATGCCGGGATACACAATGGGTTTCAACGAGAATGGACTCGTTTTCTCCATAAACACCCTTAGCCCACTGATTTTGAAGCATGGCAACACTCGTGAGTTTACTTTTCACTACATTCATAAGTAATATTATGAATACGAATAACAACAACAATATTTATTTATTTATTGTTTA
This sequence comes from Charaxes varanes, assembly GCA_024363005.1. Taxonomy (NCBI): domain Eukaryota; kingdom Metazoa; phylum Arthropoda; class Insecta; order Lepidoptera; family Nymphalidae; genus Charaxes; species Charaxes varanes. The sequence goes on from JANCMC010019011.1 coordinate 28,667, forward strand.
CAGTCTTACGAGACAGAGTACACAAACCAATACAGATTTTAAAATTTCTATTTTGCCTGCTAACATAACAATTGTTGGTGAACTCAGCTGAATGCTGTGCTTGAGCAAAGCGCTGATTGTCTGTTTGCCCTTTTTATAAAACACACATTGCGCCGCACATTGCGTTACAACACATACAGTTATAATAAATATTATTAAAAAATAAAAAGAAGAAATAAAAGACAAGATAGGTTAAGTTAAAATAAATATAAACATTTGTTAAACAAATGTAGATACTATTTCTGAGATGTATAAAAATTACGCGAGCGATCCTTGATACTTGTAAATAATATTATAGTAAATGCTTAACATCATTATATTTTTGGTACAACACTGGGAGTACTAGAAGAATACTGCAAGTTGGAGTACTAAGCAGTTTTCACTAAATTCAAGTTTCATTAGATACTTAGTTAGAAAGGGAGAGTACTACTACGAGTCCAACGAGTTTTTTGCTGATTCTTCTCGTGGCTCGACTTTTCCGCATCAGTGGTAATTTATAATATATTTGAGCTTGTAAAAGTCTATTTGAATAAAATATCTTTTGATTTGATTTAAAGGGTAATCAAAATTTAGACTAAGTTAAATCCTAAGTGAAAATATTCATATCTTTCCAGTTTTACCTTAAAAAACTTTACGCGGTTATTCTTTTATCATCTAGACAACATTAAAAAAAAAACAACAACGAAATTAAAAACTAAATAATATTAAAATTGATTAACATTTACGGGAATCACACTATAACACCTTTGCATACAAAATATATTCTATTCTTAAAATCAACATAAAAATATATTACCACGACTTCACCAAATTAGTAGTTTGTTGAACATAACCAATATTGCATCTTATTTCAGCTAGAACATTTATAACGCGCGCACTGTTAGCGACCAAGAACTTCGCTGATGCAGAACGGATCTTAAGAGACGATGGACTGGGCATCGGAAATGGTTTCTCGGTGAATATGATTTGGACGGACAAATGTGGTGGACGAAAGATATATAATGCTGAAATAGCACCGGACCTAACGGGAGATAGGTCTTTAGTTAATATTCTTGGATACGCGGATGAACCATTGATACATACTAACATGTAAGCATATTTCCTCTAGATTAAATAATACTTGTAATTTATAAATGGCACTTCAAAAATATTAGGTAGAAGTGCACTTGGGCGTAAGCACCAGGCGGCAGACAGATGAACTGCCTGCTCACGTGCCCCTTACGATGTCAAAAAAAAAGAAATGTATTGTGTTTATTCCTAACAAAATGTTTATAAAAATTATCTTAACTGATAAAGAGACATCTAAATAATATATACTCCTCGTATTCCTTAAAAAACGGTTCAATACAGTATGACCAGATTTTTATTTACGACTTACCTTTTTAAGTAAAACGTGTCTTAAAATCGGCAGATATCAGCGTATCAAAGTAAAGGAAGTAATAGGACCCATCATAGACAGCAGTACCGCACGTCTCAAAGCCATTCACTCACACCAACCGCCACAAAGTCCCACTGACATCAGAAATATTCTGTCAGACACAACTGGTACTGATTTTCAAGTATTCCAAGAGAAGAAGGATTCTATGATCAAAACAATTGCTATGGGTAAGTTCACCGATATTGTAATAAATACATTTATAATTGAAAAAGCGATAACCTGCGCTGAAGTTGTATTAGAAGAAAAATTTATTTCGTCTCCTAAGGATATTCCTATTTGAAAGTTTATAAGCAAAGTGTAAAGCAGGTGTTAATACTCGGTGTTATAAAAATGGATTCATGTGTTTTCTGTAGGCCAGTACCTTAATACCTTATTATAACTTTTAAACATAAAATATTAGATAATTACAAGTATGATTATCTATAATTAAAATATTTATTCTCTACAGGTCTTTTCGACTTGAGCAAAATGACTTGGAGTATTTACATCAACAAGCCGGATGTTTCAGAACCCGTCGCAGTCTTACCAATTAGATTTCCAACGCTAGAAAAATCACAATAAACTTTTGACTTTTTGAAAAAAATTACAGGTCTGCAAAAAAAACGTTAAGAGCTGTTTTGTTTTTTTTTTCGTAATTTTTATGTTTTTGGTGTGCTGAATCCGAAAATGACTAGAACATTTTGTCTTAGAACGTCACGTTTTCGAAGATGGTAGGGCGATGTTGAACAAAT
>JANCMC010019011.1:30974-45436 GCA_024363005.1 Charaxes varanes
CTGAATCCGAAAATGACTAGAACATTTTGTCTTAGAACGTCACGTTTTCGAAGATGGTAGGGCGATGTTGAACAAATAAAATACATTCATTAGCCTATATATTTTTCCCAGTGAGACTCCTTTTGGTACATTCTCGCTTGTAGGAAGCATCTGGAATGTTTCTCTAAAGTGTGCAACATCATAGAGACGCTCCATCTTTTTTCCATCTCCTTATATCTTGGTGAAATCGTTCACCGTGCTCTTCACACAAAATAAAGTAGTACTTATTTCTTTCTTACTTCAAGTTAGGCCAAAATCTCTATTTTATAATATTATTTTGCGTTTTGTAAAATAACCTGATATTCTGGACTTATTCGAATATTTTTTTGGATTTCAGTGCACCTAAATGCAAGGAAATCAATTGAAAACATTCAGACAGCATGTTTTTTGCAGACCTGTGTTACCTAACAATATTGTTTATCGTGTGTATCGAATTAATAAGTTATAGATTTTAAGGACCAATTTTTTTTTGTGAACAGATTGTATTTTACTATATTCATAACAGTAGAAATGCTAGTGCGTGTGGTAGAGAAGCCTCTAAAATGGCTATAATATTCAACTTGCTAATTTTATCGTTTATATTTAAATATCCACAACAAATATTATTTTTATTTTATTTGGATGCAGTCTTAAGTTCCATCATGTCGTTTAGGAAATGTATTATAAAGAAAAAGCGAACAGTGCAACTCCGGGAGTGCGGACAAGAAAACGACACGTCAGTAGTGTCGAAAATGCCCAACGTGCTTAAAGAAGTCTTCACTTTAAAAAATTATAAAATAATCACGACGTCTACATCAACTACGATATAATATATCGTAAGCCAAAATGTTTAAATTAATATTACAATATCAGTAAAAATATATTCAATAAATTTCTAGATATAGATACAGAATCATCAAATTGCCATAAACCCACCAACAATATTTTATATCTTATAGGGCGTGTAGGTATCACATAAGATTATTTTTACACCCATATCGAAACTTCAACTAAATTTAAACTTAGATTTAAATAAGTTTGAAGTTTTATTGAGCGTGGTCCTGGATTCTGCCAAATTTAACAAACATTTTAAGATTTGTAAAATTAGTCATTTCTTATGCCGACTTTGTGCAGCTGCGCAAGGTTTTGTAGTACTTTGTAGTCTTCAACGATAAAAATGTACAAACACTATAAGTTATGTATGGCTCCAGTATTATACTGACAAGTGCTCTGACTGAGAAGTGCTGACATACACTTGAAGGTAAAAATTGAATATAGAATCAATGCTGATATCACAAATACTTGGTTCTTATGGCATCACAGATCTTTTAACGCATTGCTATGTTTTTAAGTATTCATATAAATAATAATAGTAGAAGATTCTGCTAAAATTATTTTATATCGTTACTTAAGTTTAGCCCTAGCGATGTCAAATTCTGTTAAAAAAATGCTTCCTTTGAACAGCCATCTAGCGGCATTCTGCGAATTCACGAAAACAACAGCCCACCTGTCAGGGAACCGTCCTGATTTCTATTTCTAATGTTACCTGATTAATATAGTTTATAGCAATAATGTCATACTTATATTAATAACGTTACCATATTTACTGATTAAATATTAAACACAGTGTACTCAGTACATATTTATGAGAATAAATATATTCCTACTGACATGTCTTCTTTTATTTACAAACCTTTTCATCTTATTGTCTATGAAGCAATATCAATTATATTGCACGACTCAGAACACAAGCCGTTGTGGATGTGCTCTACTCTCATTTAATCAAAATCGAGCGATTTCGTGAATTAAAAATCACTCTACTCCTTTGATATCGCACTTATTGACAAATGTAAATAAACACAGATTACGATAAAAGTCGTGTTGTAACACTTTTGATACTTCGGAAGAATATTTCTTTTATTTAGTGTAAGAAGGAACTGATTAAAAAGTATTTCCCTAGACGGCCGGATGTCTGATGTCTTATCACGTTAATGTTTTTTTTTTTATTAGCTTCAGAACTACGACTCGTTATTTCCTATTGAAAATAGGTGTGTAACAATTCGGTATAGTTTATTTATAATTAACGAAAAGCTTTATTTTTACCACCTATCGGAATAATACCGTACTTTTAAGTATCAAGCTTCTTGAGAAAGATGGCGCTTAACGCCAATGTCGGCCTGCATGGCTGATAGCTCGTAATATTTAGAAAATATGAGGCGTTCACTTTGGATTTTCCAAACTATTTTTGAATGCTTTTAATTAGATTATCTATTAAAAATAATTAATCATTTATATGTTACAACTGATATCATCTTACCTTGCCAGCGTAGTCATAAGCTGTAACTAGTAAAATTTTCCAGCAGATCAATTCTAGTACATATTTAACATTTTCAATTATTCACCATTTAGAAGCAAATTAAAATTGCATACATATTACAAATTGCAAGCCAAATATTAAAAGGTACATTTTTAGTAAGTAGAGGTACAAGTTTAGTAAGTAAAGTGACTGGTAAACTACGAATAACCTTTGTAGTCTTTCTCCTGATGATGCTTCGGTGTCGAAGCCATAATACTTTTATTGGAGTGCCGTTAAACTTTAACACAGTAATCCAAGGCCATTCAATGAACCTTCATTAAGGGCCGGCAGCGCATCTGCTGGCCTTCTGGTCGTGCAGATGTCCATGGGCGCCGGTAGGCACTTCGGTGCTCTGCCTGCTCGTCTGCCCTCTTGTAACCTTAAAAAAGATTTACTGCTATTTTATCTAACTTTTTTGTAAAGAAAAGTTGGCTTACGGACGATAATTTCACGTGATAAAGGCTCGAAGGCAAGGCACGAAGGCTCAGGCCAATCGTGCCTTGCTGTTGATTGTTCCGCGCTCTCGCTTGCACGCTCGGGTCAGGCGTAACGTGACAATGCGTCATGCTTTTTCGTGCAGTTCGACTTATAAGACGTTATTAAATCAAAAACAACTATTGTTACTGACAAAAGCAAACATTATATTACTAAACAAGGTCAAAAAAGGTAAATTGAGGAAGAAGAAAATGGTGTTAAACTATTTACGTCTTTAGTTATTTATTTATACAAATTTCTATAGTTTTCTAGATGCGCCGACGCATACTGATGGAGGCTTGGCGACACAGGGCACGCAAGTAATGTAGCGCTGCGAATGATTTCCGGCTTGGGAGATTCTCACGACTTATTATCTACCAGATAAATGCCCCGACTTTGTCCAAATGATTAGTAAGCGCTAGTAATACATATTTCGAAAAAAAAACGCATTACTTTGACTAATTCGGAAATCGCAACATAGAACTATAGGGAATCGCAAAGAAAGTCAAAAATTATTAAGCGTTTTATTTATTTTGGCACCATAATATGTTTAATAAATTTTAAAGCTAAAATACAGAGATAAATACACAAACTTAACTTATAAAAAAAATGTTTGCTATACAAATCTCTTGTTTCATTGTTTCCTCTAGCCTTTTTTATTCTACGTGTACATACATATATATAAAAGCAAAAGGTCGCCTAACACGAAATCTCCAAAACCGCGGAACGTACAATTATGAAATTTGGCAAGGAGCTAGTTTATAGATAGTAGACATACGCTAACAAGAGATTTTCCAATAGTAGTAGATCTTTCGCCATTTTACACGGACGAAGTTGCGGGAAAATAGCAAGACGCTTGACGACATACATCTATAAATGGGAGTGATCTCATTAAGTGTAATTGCCTTATAAGTTTATATAACTTGTTAATAAAATGAAAATAAACACAAAAAAGAAAAGTAGCTAAACATAGATACGGTTTGTGCAACGTATGTGCATGCCGCAATAGACAGTTCGAGCGGATGTTCGGTTGAAAGGCCAACCTCACGATAACACGACCCAGGGCCATCCATGCCAGGGTGAACGACCGCATCTCTGCATCTCCACTGACAGTCTCCCGGGACCCGTGCCCGTTGTAGGCCGTCTAATTGCATTACCGTCCAATCAGAATCATATATACGACATTATCTTTGGAGCTTGATATCGCCTTTTGAAAGTAATAAACATTTTTGGAAAAATAAACATACTCTCTTTAATTTATTATACATGAAAATTCACGTATGTTTGAATTAACTTATGTAGTACATTTATTCAGTGCACAGAAATAAAATTATCTCTATCTCTCTTTTAAAAGGTATGAGTTTAAAATGTATTTTGCCTTTGAACATCAATTTCCTGCTCTGCGCTATCTCCATCATATCCCGGTACCAAGCCATCCCGGCCTCGATCTTCATCTGGTCTAAATATGTAGGTTACGTATTTTTGAAAATCAGATAATAATGGTTCTGTTACTGGCGTTTGATTAATGTTATGTATTGTGCAAAAAACCCAATGTTAATGTTTCTTATAATCTTTCTTCTGGGCCGTATTTTTCCCAGTTATTTGAGGTTGGTCTTCCTTGTTCTGCATGTTCATAATGTGCGAAGTGTAATAAGGTTTTTATACATCTTTCTCATCACGACCGATTTTCGCCAAGTGGCAGAGGGTCTTTCGCTTCCTCGCTTCGTCGTTGGCAGGTTTTGACGTCATGGTCTTCTTGTCGTCTTTGAACATGTCCCTACCTTCTAGGGTGTTTTCCCACCAATTTTAATTAATCGGAGCCACTTAAAGCTATCTCTGCTATATTAATTTCTAATTTTGTCCGATATTACTATATCTGACAAAATTCATCTTCAGCTTTAAATGTTGGTAGCCCAACGTACTAGTGGTTCTTAGAGTAGTAAAATATAATTACAAAAAGTACGTAAACGCTGAAAGAAATCGGATGAAGACAGCGTAAACAGTTTCTCATAGGTAGTTTACACCTCATCCAAAATATACAATACTTCCTCTTTACAAATTGAAAGTTTGATTTACATAAACGCTCACGCAGAGGATGTGAAACAACGGCATATCGGATACGCAGGTTTGTTTCATCTGGTTTCGTTTATTTTTCTTCACGCCCCCAGACATGTAGACGTGATGAGTTTTTAATTAAACAATTTTATATTTGTCTGGATACAACTCGATTTAGTTTGAAATATCCTACCATCGCTGGTTACCGTTTCTGCTTGAACACGTCTACTAATGTATTGAGACCTATAAATAATTCCTTGTATTAACCAGTATATCGCAATTTCCTACGATCAAATTGTCTATTATCTATAATATCAAAAAATGCTTTATTCAAATAGACTTTTAAAAAGAGCTTGTAAAAGTAAAATATGTTGGGTTTGTGTTTAGGTTTGTGTTCTGACTTGCAATTTATAATGAAATATCAAATTTCTCTCCTGTTTACTAAATAGCTTTGAACTGAGCCAATGCCACAATACGTCAAACACACAATTATTTAAATATACGAGTCAGTTTATTATATAACCGCCATCGTCGTTGCGGTTAAATATAACTAACAGAATTCAAGGAAACGTTACATTTATCCGAACGTTTAAAGCTTTACTTTTACTACTTGATATTCTTACGAATTTCGTTTTATAAATCTCGAAATCCGTCTGGCGCGTCGTTAATCCCTCCACCTTTTTCCACGTATGTAAAAAGTTTGTATTTCAGAAATGTTTTATTCTGTGTGTCTCCCCTCTAATAAAAGAAAGCTATGTCCCTTTATCTTCTATTTTGCTGTGTTACGGGCGCTACATTAAAGGAATCTGACATATGTCTTTTTTTTTACAACAATTGTAATGTTTGTTAATTCTCATGATGAGCAAATATGTTACTTTAAAGTAACTGTTTGCAGAAGTTCCTAAGGTAGATTTACTTTAAAAAGAAGTATTAAGTATGCAAAGACACGCAGCGAAGCGAATATGTACTCTACTTAAAGTTTTATCGATGACACAGATTTCTTCTTGTTTGTTCATATACTTATCTGTTGACATAATTTTATTTATGAATGAAATGAATGCATTTTTGATAACTTCTTGAGAAGGTCAGCCTATCAGCGGGGGCCATAGTAAAAACTACAACAAATAATTATAATTGTGAAAGTTGACAGTAATAAGTATACGACCTCGTTACATCAACTTTTATCTAAAAATTATGTCAGTCAAATGATACTTTATCGTGCTATAGAAATATAAAGCAGATTTTTAGGCGCTCAGTCTCCCTTCATTTAGTAATTACAGTGTTATTTAAAAATAAGAATTTTAGATAACAAACGTGTTAAAAGGTATCAATCATTAACGATTCTATGCATTCAATATATCAGCATTTTGCCAAGCAAAAAAAAAAAAAATATTCAAAGATTGTTATTTAGTCATTTATGTAAACTTTAAATGGTACATGTCCAAGGGAAGGTCCTTATGACAGTACTAAAGGATTTGATATAAGAAATGATCAATAAACCACAGAGTATTTTTCATAATAATTCATAATTGTAATTATCTGTGCACGCTAAACAACTAACTTAGATGTACCGTTAAAACCTGTTGCTACACTATAATCATGCACACAATAGTAAACCGTTATTGCACGCTGGTTTCCTTCCATGCTCACTGCAGACGCACTGGAGTAACGTAGCATTACAATAATTTGCAGTTGACACTGATTGCGTGTGCATTTAATGGCTGAGGTAGGGGTTTGATAAAATTACTCTTTTTCAGTTGAAGAAATACGTTTCATTAGCTTTTCTTTTTATCTTAATTTTTTAATATTATATTTACATGTTAATTTTAGTTAGTAATCATAATATTGTATTCGATTTAATTTTATAATTTACTAGCTGAGGCCGCGGCTTCGTCTGCGTAAAATTAGTTAAAAAAATACATTCAATTTTAGCGTGATGATATATACCCTCCCTTGATAAATGAGCTATTGAAAGAATTTTTTAAATCGGACCAGCAGTTCCAGAGATTAGCGCGATCCATCAAATAAACAAATTCTTCAACTTTATATATTAATATAAGAGAATTATATAAAGAGAAGACAATCACTGTTAACATCTTTATTAGAATATTATACAACTAGAATATGTTTACGCTATATAATACTGACTGGACTCCGCCACACAACGATTTATCTTTCAGATTAGGTATCTATTCAATAATTCTTATATTCAGTTCCTTTACTAATTACTCTAATGACATAACAACAACAATTGACAGTTGACAGATTAAAAGCCCCTAATTCCCGCCATTACTCCATAATGTCCCTTTTTTCTTTAATCTTTGACGATTGTGTACTTCTTATGTGCCAGTTCTATACCATCACTTGAGGCGGCAGCATTGCCGGCACTACACGCCGATCGTATGTGAGAAAGAGGTACTAGTACCCGGACGCATCAGCCCAATTGGGCTGTAGATCAAAACATCTTCATTTCGTCTTAAGCGAACGTAAAATATTGTTTATGGTCAATATATAATATGATTTCAGATATTGTTGTCAGGGTACAAAAGTACATTCAAATTCGTATCGTGTTCCATCCAGACTATAGTCAACTATAGTCGCAGCTCGCTCCTATTAAAAGCTTCACGCTTATTTAGTTGGGGGGAAGAAATTTTTAATCATGTTAGTAGTACCATGGAAACAATGGTAAGACCTTCTTATATCGGTTGCTTTACATTTTATAATCTGTGTGTTGTTGGCTTGGTTTACCTTTTGTAATTTGTGTGTTGTTTTCTTTGTAACATGGTATTTAACACCTCTTTGTAACTTGTCACTTGTCTCTGCTTATTAACAAATAACAACGTGTTCTGCAGTTATTTGTTTTTGTAAACATCCTCTTTTAACGTAACTTAAATAAACAATTTTTGTTATTTAGAACTTTTAAAGGGGAACAATTCCGTCATACATGATTTTTGCGAAACTTTAACCGTTTACGCAGCGCACGTAGGTGATGCTCTCAAAAGGGGGAAAAAACCACCGATTTTGAAACATTCCTCATTGGTGCTCCGCTCCTATTAGTCTTAGCGTGATATTATATAGCCCATAGCCTTCCTTGATAAATGAGCTATCTAACGTTGAAATAATTTTTCAAATCGGACCAGAAGCCCGGAGATTAGCGCGCTCAAACAAACAAACAAACTCTTCAGCTTTATATATTCGTTTAGATAATAGGACACCTTCAGTTCGCACATTTAATAGTTTCATTTTAACTTTTAAACTAAATGATCTACTTCTACATCGCTTACAAGTGTATTGGGCGTGACTAAAAAGTATTTTATAGTACAGTTACAAAAGTCACTTATCACGTTGGATTAGATTTCTACAAGTAATCAATTATACAGACGTTTAGACGGTCACAACGATAAAATGGATTTGAATGAACTCCCCGGACGTCCGCCTCAAAGTGCCCGAGGGCGGGTACGCAGTACTAAATTTTACATTATCATTGTTGCCATTCAATATTGTACAACTATTCTTCTAAATAAGTTTTTAATTTAAAAAAAAACCATCTATTATTATAGGTATATACGATTACATTATTGTATTCAATAATCTATTAAAAAGTGACTGTCATATTACAATTTAGTTGTTTGTAACGCTCTAATGTAAAGCTGGGAATGTGGAGTTACAACTTACGTGGGAGATATCGATATATGCAAACATCTATAAGAAAGACACTTTTATATCCTATTTATTATAAATAGAATGTGTGTTATCTCGTAAGATATTTTTTATAGTTTGTAATCTATAGATATAAAGATGAATCCCTGTTTTGTTGGTCACAACATTACACGCGAACGGCTGGACCGATTCCGGTAATTGTTTTTTTGTTGTGTTTTTCATTGTCAGAAGAAGAAGAATATGAAAGAAAAAATTAAGGAAATTACGCGGAAAATTAGGAAACTTAAACATATTTAATCACCATTTTAAATGATTTCAACTGATTTTTTTTTTAACGGGAACGGCACCGTAAGAACATGTTGCTTGCCTTAATTGGGTGTCTCATATCTATTCGAGAAATGATTTTTGTTATAATGAAAAAAAAACATAACAGGTAGCATTTTAGAGTTTGCTTCATCCGTAACCTTTCTATATTTTAGTGGCCGTAGGAACTCTAGGGGTATCCACTATTCAAGACAAATGATGCGTGTATTGTGAACTATAATTAATATAAAATTTTCACTAAGATATATCGATTACCTCCCACGTAAATTGTTGTAATTCCAAAATCCCTACTTCAAAGTAGAGAATTGCAAACATGTAAACTGAAATAAAAACCTCATTATATAACACATTTGTGTATACAATTACATATTTAATAATAACGATTACATTATTGTACAATAATCTATTAAAAATGTGTAATAAAAAAATAATCTATTAAAAACAATTTAATTGTTTGTAACGCTCTACTATAAAGCTGGGAATTTTGGGTTACAACTTACGTGGCCGCCCACGTACCTACTGATGACATATAACAGGATGTACTAGATAGGCAATTTCCAATATTAAAAAAAGTATCCGAGGATGACGTCAGATGGCAATCGGTCATCTTAACTCGCCCCACAGCCACATCCTCTATAATCTAGGCGGACGTTGGTACTAGACCGGGAAAACGCTAAGAAGAAGAAGAAGATATACCTACGTATAATCTGAATTTCCGAAACGGCTCCAAAGATTTTCATGAATTTAGTATGAGTATTAATCGATCTAGCTAGGTTTCATTTTTTGAAAATGTCCTTTTGTCCATACTTTCAATGAAAAACTGCTACTATATTATAAGAATATCTAACATAATTTTACATTACAATATATAAACTTATAGCTCAGGTGGGAAATCTGGCGGTCCCGAAATCAAAGGAACCCTTTCTAAGACCAGATGACTTTCTTCCCTTTTTAGCGTTTTTTTTTCATTCAATCCGATCGTGTAGGGTACGATTTATTATTAATGAATATTAAGTTTTTTTAACAAAGACTTAATTGATGAAATCTTCAGTATGATATACTAATCTAACTGTAATTTCCAAAAAGCACGCGTTACTATAAGCAATTGGCTGGCCCATTGTAGCAGAGCAGTCCCATTCAAAATTCTGTATGATATTTTCTCAGGACGTCATAGGTTTCTCTCGCTTTCCGCAAATATTTATTTTATCACTAGCAGGTGTTCTCTATCTCTATAACACGTTGTCAAAATAAAAAAATCTTAAAACCAACGGTATTGCTGCCTAATGGAAGTGAATTTAAACCATCTCCAATACACATAACAAATCGGTTCAGCCGTTCAACAGTATACTTCAACATTATAGCCGGCACTACAGTAAAAATTAAATTCCTTGATTCATTTTGCGCAGTAGGCACAAGTATTGTTAATATGTGTGCTAATTATGTTACTTGCAAACTAATTTAGTTATAAATAATAATATAATTCTGAGTTTTATCGGAAAATCAAATGGTCGCGCGTTTCCAAAACGACACGACATTCAAGCACTTTTCCTTTTATTCCAATATACCATTCTCATTCTTCATAGGCCCAATCCATGACCGGCGGTGTTATGCACAGACGTGTGCTTGGTTATGAGTAACTTGGTAGTCTGTTATAATCGGGTGAATCGCCTTATTAATGCACAGCTAATTAAATGATAAAATTACATGGCTAATCTTGCGACTTTCTTTCTTTTTTAAAACTTCCCTGAAATAAGGGGAATGAAAAAAAAAACAGAATTTAAAACAGTCCAGCGGTTTTCGAGTTTTAGCGAGATTGAAGAACAACGATTAATTTTTATACTTTTGTTTATTTTATTTTAATAAGCACACTTACAATATGTATATCTGAATAGTGTACATAACATTCGCAACAAGTTTACACTAGTCTAAATATTCATAATTTTCTACTAGAATTAAAATAAAACGTAAAAACAATGACAACAATCAGGCTACTTAAAACTATCAACTAACTTATTCTTAAAACTAAATTGGTTGTCGTGAACACGTCAATACCTGGTATTTTGGTAGATATGTGGTTGTACTCCGCACATGTTCTTAAAATAGGTGACTGCCTGCCAATATTGGTATTAACTTCTATCTTTTATACAGATATCCACATAGGATTTGTCTTAGAGGTTTCAGCATATTAAGAAATGGTAAGGTTAGTTTAAAAGGTCCAAAACTTTACTCAGAAATACTGGAGAGAAATACAGATGTGATACTGAACAAGTTGAATAACACAATAAAATTACTTAATACTTTCCATTGTTATGTGCCCTGTAATGAACGAATAAAATGGTAATTGTATTTAGCTAAAGCTTCGCTCATACTTACTCTACAAAATTGACCTATCCGTGTCTCTCATAATCAACAGATGGATGACATGTGGGCAGGCCACACTCAGGTAGTCATAACTTATTAATTATACTCAAAGTACAAAACCTTAAGAAAAATAAAAGGGTCACTTTTTAGACCGCACTTACAGCTTAGACGAAACGTTACAAAAACATTTTTAATTTTTTGCTTTATTCGAATATACTCTCTCTCTCTCCATATTAATATCAATAACTTGGTATTTACGGCAGATCAACTTATGTATTGTACCATTTTGTAAACTGTATTAAATGCGAATCTTTTTTGAAAGAACTGGCCAATTAGACCTACATAATTTTTTTTTTCTAAAATTATGTGTTTATCAGATTTCAGGCTAAAAATTTAAGCGGTTTTTTTTTACCATAAAAAGGCCACGGAAACTGTTCCTTACACTGAAAGATAAAGAGTCGCGAAGGTTCGCCAAGTGCTTCCATGGCTGGGGGGCCTTACGATGCTCGGGGATCTGATATTTGATGATTATATATGACGAAATAAATTAACATTAAGTAAATATTAATAATTACTACGTGAGATTAACAGAAAGTTAACTACAGAACGTATGGACATACTCGTACTAGTGTGTACGCACATTGATGATCCATTCTCTCTCCACACTTTAAGTCCTGGCTTAGGACAGGCAAAAATACTTATTTCACTCATCACTTATTTCTTTACTTATTAAAGCCAAAAATTAACTGAATCTTTTTATTTATTATTGATATCGTGTTTAATTCCGACTGACAGCCGTCATTAAATCTTTTTTATAACTGACCAGTTTCTTTACGCTGGAAAATGCATTTACGAACTAACTTTTTCGAACAGCACGTTTACCACAGACTGCGGGTAGTTTTTGTGAGGGCTTCTCTAATTATGTACAAATTGCATATCATTAATGCCCCTGGTATCAGCTGAGGAGTCTCACGACCACTCATTTCTAAATCCCTGATTAAATTTTGTAACTCATTAACCTTTAATATTTCACAAATTTTTTCAACAGCAGACAGCATAAAAAACCTCAACTGATCATACAGAATACAATGAAATGTTCAAAAAGGTTCACGATGAAAATCTTCGAAAAAAATTTGGTAGTCTGTAAAGTCGGTTTAAGAATGATAATGTTACGTGATAACGCCTAACGCTTAGGCTGATTGTACCTCTTTATCACTTGTTCCGCGCTCTCACTTGAACACTCGACTCAGGCGGAACGTGACAATAGGTCATGCTTTTTAGTGCGTGCAGTCGGTGTACATTGATTTATAAGACGTTATCACGATAAAAATCTAAAACCTATCAATAGCTTATTCCGCGCTCCCGCTTGGATGCTCGGCACGGGTGGAACGTGACAATGAGTTATGCTTTTTTGTGCGTGGAATTGGCAATCATCGATGTAAAGGATGTTATCACGTCAAAAATCTATGAGCCTACTACCATGCAATTTGATAGAAGCTTCTCGTCTCGCATAACATCACTGTGGAATTAGTTACTAGCTTCGGTGTTTCCAAACGGATATGATTTAAGCTTAGACGCGTTCCAAACAAGTGCACACTCATTTCTCAAAGGCTAGCAACGCATCTGCGAGCTTTCTGGTAGTGCAATTGCCCAGTGCTTATATTCACTCTCGCTACATTTCTCGCCATATAACATATTCTATTATGGTTTAAAATTTCCGGGGTTCTTCTGGGCATCTTATTCTTGCAAAGAAAAATCCAATAGTCTTCATACTGAAAATTGCAATATGAAATTTAAACCAGCTTCTTTTCGATACATTTAAAAATACGTCACAACTTTTAGTCTGACGTACAAAGATAAAACTTGGAAGAGTAGGGAAGTAGTTTTCAGTTAATAGACTTCCGCTATGGATTTTTCGATATAACCAGATTCAGGAGACCTAAGGCCACTTGGAACAGCTAGTTCCTTATAGTGTGACAATAATTTTAATACATTCCAGGTCCTTCTGGGCATGTTCTTCTTGCTGAGGGAATATAAAAGTCCAGTCGTGGACAGTATCGGTTTGTTGCCCATACTGGCTCTGGTGGTGTTGATAGTCACGTACTGCTGGGGTTTGGGCCCGCTGCCGTGGGCGGTGATGGGTGAACTGTTCCCCATAGAGGTGAAGAGCGTGGCTGCACCCATCGGTACAGCCTTCTGTTGGATACTATCCTTCCTGGTCACCAAGTAAGTTGGGTCTTCTTCCACCAAAGTCTATGTAGAATGGCCTTGTTAATCTTTAAACATTTATGATGAAGGCCGCACCTTAATCGGTCTGCTGATATATATGTATGTAAGATTACTTATGTTTTTGTAGATACAGTTGGTTGCAATTCCCTATTTGCACATGTAAACGTTATCTGACAGCTTCAATCGTAATATAAACATATTCGGAAGCCGCTGTAAATGTTACTGCAACCACTAAACTTATCCTGGATATATGGAATAATATATGATTTAATATATTTTAGCGATATATTTTATCTTAAATAAAAAATATTTGCAGTGGGCAGTAACCTTGCTTCTGCTCCTAAGGTCGTGGGTTCGATTCCCACCTCGAGTCGATGAGATGTATTATATATGTATTTATATATTTCTACAAAATTATATATTTGTGTATAACAGGCGTCTGTTACTATAACACAGGCATTAAGTTGTCTGCCTTAGGAACAGACATCCATGTCTCATATAGCCCTGTATATAATTATTTATTTAAGACTGACATAAATGTTTTTACTTTTTTCATAGCAAAATTCATTTCTTTCTCCCTTGCAGATTCTTCCCTTCGATCTCTGCCAGCATTGGTATGCACGTTGGCTTCTTCATCTTCGGATTTTGCTGCATCGCCGCCTTCTTCTTCACAATGTTCATGGTGCCAGAAACTAAAGGAAAGAGCTTCCAAGAGATTCAAGATATGCTCGGTGCCAAGTAAGTATTTCTTTTATACGTAACTAACGGACCTTGCAGACGTTGATTTACTAACTATTTACTACATTCTATTATCCTATAACTTTCACGTTCCTTTCCCGTTGCCGTTATGCATTCTGTCAATATTATGCCATACGCCATAAGGTTACATTGAAATGAAATAAAAAATTAAATAAAAAGCGTTTTATCCGGACAAAAGTTACAATTTTGTTTCATAAATACGGTTCTCTCATACAACAACATTTAT
>JANCMC010019011.1:45536-70445 GCA_024363005.1 Charaxes varanes
AAATAAAAAGCGTTTTATCCGGACAAAAGTTACAATTTTGTTTCATAAATACGGTTCTCTCATACAACAACATTTATATAGGAGGAATTATTCCCGTATTTAATGTTTCTTTATTTTCTGTAAGTCCGTTTGCCAGTTGGCAAAGGCCTCCTACAACCTATTCCATTATGGTATCTCTCTTGTCACTCTGCTTCAGGTTATGCCGGCAACCTGTCTAATGTATTCATCCCATCTTTTTTGTTGTCTTCCTCTTTTTCTTTTTCCTTCCCCTGGATACCATTAAGTACTTATTTTGCTCCACTTGTCTTTTCCTCTAATCATATGTCCCGACCATCTCGTTCATCAATATTTTTAGGGTGCTGGGATTGGCGTCGGTTATGTTCCCCAGTGAATAATAATTTAGCTTAAATCTATATCTTTAAAAGTACAAAGTATTAACATTTAATCTTCTTTTCAGAAAACCTGAAAAAGCCTAAACAGCTAAAAGGAATGGTTCCATCGAATTTATACCGTGCCTTATAAGGTATAACGTATAAAATTAATTTAAAGTGTTTTTATAAACAAAGAGCGATGTACTGTAGTCCCTACAATATAAAACTGCAGAAAATAATAGAATAAACTGGCCTTTAAGGTCGTAAATTAAAATCACCATATTGTTTTATAGTGAAATCTTTTATTTTTATAACTATATCAAAGACTTATGACATTTTCGCTTATTCATATTTTGCTGATGGTGATGTTGATTAATTTACGTAACAGTACAAAAAAATACTATGTTGTGAGGGTTGCTCAGTACCTATTTATATATACATATATTTATTAATATATGCTGAGAATTTTTACTTCTTGTTGACTCAAGTTAGTTAAGGTGACAATTTTGTTACGTGATACAATATCTTCTATTGTTTGATTAAAATTATAGGTTAGTTTAAGTGAATATATAACTTCACAAGTTTTGTTTTTTGCGAACAAATTACAATATAGATTGAGTACAATAATTTTATCGTTACCAAAGATTTTTGGGGGATGTCTGCTAAACCAATAGATTTATTTATATAATTAATAATGCTACCGTAATAAAATATGAAATTAAATATAAGCGTTATTCATTAGGACATAAGTGCTCAAATGCGGGCGCCAGACATATCTTCAAATTTTTGAACGCTTGTTTGATCACTGAATGAACAATTGAAGCTATGTCTGGCGTCGGCTTTATATTAAAAAATAACAAACAATGGGTTTTTTATGTATATGTGATTGTGTTTTAATAGTTATTTGATTTTAAACACCTTGCTTACGTCTGTCTTGTGATATTTTTCATTTGCAGGAAATAGGGTTATTAAATTTTGCTCAATGAAGTACCAGCTAAATTTATATGGAAAATTTAAATTCTTTTCTGATATTTGATTCCGTCTTGTAGAGTCTATCTGAGTAATTAAAATTTTGTGGTTATAAAACAGTCTCCCATTTGTTTATGTTTCTCTCGTATTAGAACATTTTTAATTATGTAGTCTAGGCTGCAAAAATAATTCATTTCTTGTATTGATGTTTTGAGCGTTTTCTATATACAAAACATTCCTGTTACAGTTAGTTTAATCATTTAATTTCAATTTAATTGTTTCAATTTCAATATCTATTTGTTTATTGTTAATCAGTGAATATAAAATTAGGAATATAGGGAATATCGAAATATATAATTTATAAACATTATTTTTCTACGAGTCTTTGCCACCCCACTCTACTCGTAAATTAGATTTGCTAGAAGTAGGTTTGCTAGTTATTGTTGATATGCCATTTGCTATATGTATGTATGCATTCATAAGTCGATGGGAAAAAAAAGATATATAATTCGTTAGAAAGAAAAGAAAAAAAACTTTTAAAGTATTGGCGATCAACAATTCTTGTATCGTGTGAGTCGTTAGTCCTAGGCATTGGACACGGCAAACTTACGGCAAATTCAAAGAATACTTTTAAAATTCATCACTTTCAAATCGAACAAGTACAGTGCTAAAAAATATAGAGCCTCAATAGCTCAACGGTATCTCCCTCGTATTCATTTGCGGATTAAAGCAAAATAGTTTAGTTTCTCATGCATGTCATGGATTTCCGCAAAGTAACGCCTAATTCTATCAATTAGAAAATGCTAAGTTAGCCTCTAAGAAGCTTGGCGTTTTCAACAGGGCGAAGCAGTACTTTACGTCAGCCCGTCGCTTGCAACTGTATAAGGCGCAAGTCCGGCCTCACATGGAGTACTGCTGTCACCTTCTTTTGTGGGAATTACAAAAATAAGTATTTTAAAATATTGGTCAATACACGTATTCGTAATCTCACTAGGACTCCACAATGGTGCAATTATTCGTCGGCTTTTTCTTGAAATGTATAATTTATTTTACCATTTTTTAAACTAAATACTGTAGTAAATGATTATTGCTATCTGTCCCAATGCGATTTTAAATCAGAAACAAATTTCTTCAATATTTTTACACCAAATCGCAATGTAAATAAAACTTAAAAGTACTTCGAAAACCGTAACAGGCGTAGCGCGGCGCGGATCGTTGACTTGTTTTGCGCCTCAAGCTTTTTTCCTCAATGTTCACGATACATTGCGCGCTCAAGAATGGGATAAGGATGGCAATATGTAACTCTTATTTCCGAGATGAATGATTTTTGTGATATTATTTAGGACATTAAATGTAGCTTTATCACAAAGTTTGCGGTATGATGTCCTTTAGACCCAGAATCCACAACTCCCGGAGCAGAAGACAAAGTCATTGGCACTGCGCCAAAGGGGCAATCAAGATGTTTATATCGGAATCAAGGGGTTTAGGCCTCCGGGAACACTTACAAACCGAACGCAACGCGACAACAATACCATCACTTGACGCGACAGCATTGCCACGACTTCACGCTGATCTTATGGTACTGAAATATTTTTTTATCACTCTGAAAGCATCAATGAAAAAATTATGACGAGGTGAGTGAGTCTTACATACACACTAATGAATAAAATTCAATGACATTTTTTTTCCTAGGCAAGGCTACTGTTAATCCCAATGAAAATTTCTATACTATTTATGTCTACCACGCGTTTATTTCTAGTAAATGTCTCCTATTGACTTCTTAAACATGCAGCACGTGTCCAATGCGTGCTTTATACAATTTATGAAAACAAATTAATTGCTCACAATGGTCGTGAGTCTGTGACTCCCGCAGATAAGAAGAAGATAGTTTATTCTATAATGGATAAAGTTTTTATTCATTCATTCATTTATAATATTTTATTCTATTTCATTAACTAGAGACCGCCCCCGGCTGGTCAAAATTCACCCACAAATCTTTGGATTTGCGTCCTACAGTATTTATTAAACTCTTATCAATAATTCTCTACATAACCTAGTACTAATTTTGTTACTATAGTATATTTTTATTCACTTTCTTCAAATAATGACTAAAAATACTTTTTGTGATACATGCACCCTTCGCAAAAGAGGAGTTGTTGGACAATCACTGTATTCCCATTTTCCAAAGATTTCCTCGCTGATCCTTCTCGATAGCCAAACTTTAAACCTATGGTAGATTTTAAAGTTATTGATGATTTAAAGGAGCTTGTTAAATTTCATTTCAATAAACATCTTCTGAATATGAATTTAGAAAAAGGTGAAATTTAACATTATGACGTATACTATCAAAAGTAGTATTGTTATTGTAAGTTTTTATTTTTTTTCCATTTAATGTAACACACTGCGTGGATAGCAGCGGTCAGGTAATGACTGAAAAGCAGCTGGTAGCTGAGTCCACAGCTCTTTCGTCGACGTGCTGTTTATTTTAAGAGTTAAACTATAATATTAATTATTTAATACTTTTTGTGTTGGGGAATAAAGTTTATTTTATTTATATTTATTATGACTGGGACTACTATCTACAAGCTAAGCGGACCCTGGTATTTAACCGGGATAACCCTAGGAAGAAGAAGAAGAAGAACCACTATATTAAAATATTTCTAATGTAACGAGAACAATATTATAGGATAACAAGATGTAGTAAATAGTAAGTAACCCAACGTTCAGGCAAGACAACGTCTGCCGGATCCAATAGTTTACTTATAATATTAGTAAGCATTATAAAGAGTTAAAGTGTATAAGTTGGTATGTTCCGATTTCAAAAATAATTTTACTGTAAAAGTATGTTATATACCCGAGTGCTATAGCCTATTTTTTAGTTCGGTAAATATATATTTCAATTGCAACCGAGCGAAACCGGGACGTTTGGCTAGTTAAGTATAATTGGGCGCTCACGTTTAAAGTATTTTTTAAATAATTTGTTTCCCTATCTTGTTCCAAATATATATATATATTGTTCCAAATATTGACGATACGTGTGTTAAAATATCGTTTTTTTTTTTAACTAACAACACGATTTATAACCGAATCCAATTTACAATCAGATACGAAACCAACTCAGAGGCAAGCTATGAAGTGGGCAGGGTCACTGCCCACGGCGCCAACGGGCCAATCATAGTCATAATTTTCTATGTAAAAGCGAAAGGTCACATGTCAAGAAATTTCGAAAACCGCGAGACGTACAGAGAGGAAATTTGGCAAGTTGGTTACCCATTTACCATCCATCCGGCCGCGTTAAGACTGCTACTTTTATAAAATATACGACATGAAGGACCATCCTTGACTTACGTCGTGATATAATTTAAGGGATCATTAAAATGTGACATTGTGTGACAACGGACAGGGGGGGTATAAGCGTTGTGACGTCACACGTCAAAATTTAAATTTGTTGTCTCTCATCAACGTACTACACGAAATAATTAAAAAAAAAATGCTTTTCTCTTCATTGTGTGACAACGATTTTTTTTTATTCGCTGCGAAATGCTTTTATGCACTTTGTGTGACAACCTGTGACAAAGAAGGGGGGGAGGAGTTGAAAAAAATCGTAAAATTGTCCTGACCTAATTTATGTATGATCCCTAATAGAAATGTTACCTTGAGTTTTCGAGGGTACCTCGCGACACACGGAATTTTTAAAGACGGAGGGCCGTCTTTGTCACATTTTCTAAACCTCCTTTCTCTTGATGTGACATCACGTATTTTTAATTTTTTTCCATATGTTATCAATATTTAAAAGGAAACAACAGTTTTAATATTCTGTTTTACTTTCTTTAATCTCTTTAACTAGCTGTGCCTGCGGCTTGGTTGGCTTAAAATTAGGTAAAAAAATAAATTAAATTTTAGCATAATGACATATAGCCTAAAGCCTTTCTCGTTAGATGAGTTATCTAACACTGAAAAAAATTTTCAAATTGGACCGTTAGTTCCTGAGATTAGCGCGTTCAAACAAACAAACAAACTTCAGCTTTATATATTAGTAGTAAAGTAGACGCATGACGTCGCAGAGCCTCCTTATGTCATATTTTGTGATCCCCCCCTTCTAGCGTACGACGTAATTAAGGGGTAACACCGATGATGTTAAAATTATGTTTTAAGAACATCGGTGACTTTTCTTCACATTACTTGGCCGTGGCGAATCGTGCCCAATTGGCATAGATGACAGCCATAAACCCCCGGACGCGCGGATCCAATTTGGGTGCGGACCAGAAGAACTGCAAGCGTGGCGCTACCTCTAATTAGATACACAGAGGTAGAAGTAAAGGAAGGGATGGAGTAAAGGATGCCGACACTAATGTCACGGACGATATACGGGGAGTGACAATAGCAGCTAGGGAAAAAGGATAAAGTATCTGGCCAGTTATACAGACAGGATAGATAAAAAGGAAGATGGGTGGATCTTCCTTTTTATGGACGAAAATGTATCCCAACATCACTTTGATGACAATAAAAAACCTTAGTTTTATGACTAAAAACACTTTATTAAAATAAAAGAAAACTAAGAAACCTTTATATAAAAGAACTTAATTTACATAATGCATATAAGAATAACACACAGTGTCTATTTGTTTCAGATAACGAAACTCAAAATTGACAGCAATCCGTTCGCAAAAGGATTCCGGGATTCGTCACGTCTCACTGAATTCGAGAGGTAAATGTCTCTATATAAAAGTTGCTGTGTTCACTACCAAGCGTAGGCTGCACACTTTAATGATCAAAACTTACAAGCGCGTTCCACCGTAGACCGCATCTACACTTTATCAAGTGTGACTGCGGTCAAACGCTTGCCTATCTCCAATAAAAAAAAATATTAAAAAAAAAGATACAGTCCGCGTCCCAAAAGAGCAATTGTCATAAGTATTTCATAATTCATTCATTGATTCATTTTGCTTGCATGTGATTAATAAAACAATGGTGTTACATTTAGCATTCGTTCGCATATGCTACCAAGAGATGGCGTATTTATGTATGTATGTATACAAGTATTCTTATAATCTTTACTGTCTTAGTAAAAAGAGGATATTACATGAGGCATGCCTAAAATATTTTAGTATTAAATAAAAGTGGCCAAGACACGTTTACATAGAAGGGTTCCATACCTAATACATGATAAAGGTATTTGTAAAAGAGCTTCAAATGTTATTGTTCGATTTCGCTCAAAATAATTTTTTTAATGAGTTTTTAGCAAGACTTATCAAGATGGAGAATTTCAAGTCTCTACATAGTTTGGAAATCCTAGAGATGACTACCTTGTGGGCGGACGGACGTACGGACCGAGTCGGTGTTTGAACCGGGTTCATTTTGGTTTAAGTCAATCTTCATCACCGCTGGGCTCTCGGTTATATAGGTATACAGGTGGACTGGTGAGACACTTACGATGTTCGGGGACCTGATATTCGATGATCATATATGACGAAAGAAAAAACATTAATTGTAAATATGAATTAACTATTACGCGAGATTAGGAGAAAGTCGTCAAATTATGTACGGAACGCATGGACATACTAGCGTGGACGCACGATGATGGTCCGTTTTCCCTTCACACTAGTCCTGGCCTAGGACAGGCAAAAATACCTATTTCACTCATTCGAATCACTTACTGACAGCTGTCATTAAATCTTTTTTTATAACTGACCAGTTTTTTTTTACGCTTGGAAGTGCATTTACGGAGTAACTTTCTCAAACAGCAAATTAACCACAAAAGGTAAGGCCACACTTTAACTAACTTTAAGTAAATTTAGCCAAAAATTAACTATCTATTTTTATTACATAATTATAACGAGAATCGAGTATTGAGTACCCTCCTAAAGTATTCTAATTGTCTCACATCCATTTTGATGTAGAATGTTATAATTTTTTTTTCAGGTGGTAAGACTAGAAATGAAATATATGAAGCAGTAGACACCCTACTGAAACTCGGTGGAAACCGGATATTCGGAAACGAGTGTTGGCATGGCACACCCATCTATAACCCGGCCGCAGTAATAGTTAATTAACCTAGCGATCGACTCAAATGGCGGCCACTGAATAAACTACGACCTCCTCACAGGTCTAAAATCTATGAGGTTTCTGGATTTCGGTAATAACGTGTTAGGTACCAATGCCTTAATCTGTTTTGTGCCACATAAAAATAACAACAGATTGTATTGTAACCTCATCAAAATCCATAAAGTAAACAAAGGTGCGAATGTGAACTGCGATGCAGAGGTCGCAGACGAGCTAATTCTGACTTATTTATGTACAGTCTGGAACGGAGCGACATTTCGTAATAAAACACGACCGTTCGGCTCACTCGTTCGTTTCGAGGCGAGCTTGAAAGTTTGTTCAATGTCTCGCAACTTGGCATTACTTACTTTGTTTGTGTGCTTATTTTAATTGTGAGTTAATTTTGGGAGATAATTTCACTTTTTACAAAGCCGAGAGACGCGATTATTGTGTCAGAACTTGGTGCTTTATCGCCGTTCAACGGCCTCTCTGACGTCATTATAAGAAGTACATCGAATTTTATATAATTTTTTTTTTACCACTTGATTATAAGTATGTTCCGACATCACCAGGAGGCTACCAGAAGAGAGATTGCCAGGCTTTGAAAAATAAGTATGTATGCTCTTAAAGGCTTTGGAGACCTTAAAAATAGCATCGACTCGGAAAGTAAAACTTTAAAAATCTTTCTTTATTTGAGAATTGATGACAAATAAATAGAAAACTGACAATAATTTTAGAATCCCAGACTGATAGCATCAATTTAATTTATAGGAAAATTTTAAAACAAAAATTACATTTCTTAAAAATATAATGATATATGTACATAGCGCGATAAGGCATCGTGAGAGAGATTCTGAATCATCTCGGCATAATCTCTTATCAAACGGCAGTGCTTTATTATATCCACATGTTATTGCATGTGCATAGTTAACTAACTGCGTAGATTTAGAAACGCACATTCTTCTGATAGAATGCTATTAATTATTAATTAATTAATATTATAAATTGTAATTAATTAAATGAGCTGTCACGGCGATAGTTGATTTGTTCATCATTTAATCGTGTAGAAACGTTTTCAGTTAGCTCAACGGTTACAGTGGCTGAATTGGGATTGGTGCTTGGTACGAATCTTGACCCGTTAGATCATATATTACTGTAATCCCCCCTATAACATGGTACTCTTATAACGTGTGAAAATACTTCTTATCGAAAAATTCGAAACTTGTTCCAATGTTATGTAACGATTCTCAGAAAAACGTGCATATTCTGGAATATATGTCAAACATAATGGAAGTGCTGATGAGAAGTATATTATTCTATAATATTATAAAAAATATAACATTTGTATTTGTATAACATTATATTATGCACATTTGGAGTCGTATACAAGCGCGTCGTACGAGAATAATCCTACAAAGCGTTTTCCTATAACGCGGAAAAAATCTACCGTGTTATAGGGGGGATCACGGTAACCTCATTTCATGCACACGCTTTACGTTCACTTGCAGAAGAAACGATAACAATAGGTGTAAGGATAAAATGTATTGGGTAACATGTAACGTATACACTAATACATAGGTGTACTATAAATATATGTTAGCACGTGCAAATTCGGCGTAGAAGAGTCTCTCGGTGAGATTGCACAATCATCTACATGTACTTGCAACGGCCTGAAACTGCGCAGTACAGTATGTGAGGAGCGCTAAGATGGCGCTGGGTTTCCCCGATGAGCTCGGATTCTGTGTAACTTAAAGTGTGAGTCGATGGCACGGCGTGGGGCGATCGCACTTAGGGTTAGCTCAGACTGACGTTGTGATAATACACAGAAAAACAAAGCATATTACTTATGTCAGAAGACGTGGACGTGAAAATGCTATTGGTACTGTCTGCTCTTTTTTTTTAATTAGATTTTCGTTATTTCGTGATCGAGTTTATATACCTATTATAATAAACGGCTTTTAAACTCACGTGTATGACACATTGGGATTGCCCACCTAGTTTCCAACCCACCCGGGATCTATAATAAGTACGAGTAAGTTCTTTTTGTGAAGGTTCTAAGGTTGTATCAGCTCGGAAGTCACGAAGCTGGCAACTGGTTCCACGGGTTGTTATGCGACGCAGACAACACATCAATTAGCGAATGGTACTTTTGTTGCGACTTTCTAGGTTGCTGAGGTACTTTCGGACTCGGGTAGTTTCAGATTACGAGCGAGTATTCTCTTTGTTTGGATTTGTGCTGGTCATAAATGAAAGAGCAATGGACTGTATAAAGGTATATAATAAAAACAATGTAAAACTAAGAAAACAGAAATTATAAAGGCTAAGGTACGAAATGGAATGGACTGTCGCGGGTGAGGTCGCTTCTCGAAGTGATGGAAAACGGCGTGGCTATCGGCCTGACCTCAATCGTCAGATTTGCCTTCGTCACGTGCCACGCAATCGTCCGCTTTCACGCGTGCTCCTGCAAGAGATCCCCTTTATTCCCCAACATGTGATCCGTAGATGAGCCACGCTTTCACCGCCGGTTCCGCTTGATGCTTGGGACAATTCTTCTAACACTCTTTATATCTTACTTTGCCACCAAGATATACAAATGATATATGACCACAGGGTTTGTGTGTAGCCGTAGCCTTAGTCGAGACGCGCTAGCTGGCTACGTCACCATTGCAAGCCGTCTCAAAACCAGAACCAGCCGCACGGCGCGGGCCGACAACCTGCGATAGGTATGCGCGGAATGCGACCGCAATATCTTTATAAATTATAGCCCATGTGTTATTCTGATGTAGGAACTATATTATTGTAATGTTTCATTAATAGCTATTTAGTAGTTTTTCCGTGAAAGAGCGTCAAACATAAATCCATGTATATATCCATGCGTACAAACTTTCGCGTTTAAATACAATCTCACCTACCTAATGTTAAGCGATTATGAGACCTCAGTCTTAGCACGCTAATTTTCAAGTATTATCTCTAAATTAAGAATATCTACTATTCTTTTCGAATAGTCCCCATTTTTGATTATCTTAGTGACTAGGAGACTAGTTTTTTTTTTAATTTTCATGTGATTACAGCCGCACTAACAGAAGGCTCGCAGATGCGAGGCTAAATTTATACAAAGCCGCGGTAAAATGTTGGTAGAATAATAAATAAAAGTGGCCAAGAGCGTAGCAAGAAACACGCTCATGTATAGGAGTGTTCCGTATCTGATACGCGATAAAGGTATTTGTTAAATAACTTCTAAAGTTGTCCAATTTAATCTCGTATATATAAAAATGAATCGCAAAATGTGTTGGTAAGCGCATAACTCAACAACGCCTGGACCAATTTAATCATTTCATTTTCCGAAATGTTCGTTGAATTCCAAGGATGGTTTTTACGGCGAGAAAAATCCCGAAAAACAGCCCCTTTTGCTTCTTCCCATACAAGCGTTTTATATCTATCGTCCTATCAACAAGGAAAATATCAAATCTCTTACGTTATTACGAGCGGACAAAGCCAAGCTATAAAGGTTCCCTGTATAACAAAGGAACCCTAAACGGGAGATGTATTTGTAAACGTTTATAACGTCTCAGGAAATGAATACTTGCGGAGTTAACAGCGAACGTGACAAATGCAGTCATACATATAAATAATTACTGATGTTAACTTAGTCATTTCCTCTTGGCAGTGTTCGGTTGACGAGATAAGGATGCGACAGAACTAGGTGACAATGTACGTCTGTATTAATACATACTGGCCCGTTGGCGCAGTGGGCAGTGACCCTACCTTCTGCTTCGGGGGTCGTGGGTTCGATTCCCACCTCGAGTCTGGGTGTATTATCCACATGTATGTATTTAAATATTTCTAAAAAAAATATATTTGTGTATAACAGGCGGCTGTTACCTATAACACAGGCATTAAGAAATGTCGCCATATTGAAAATAAAGACGTACGAAAATCGCATGATTTGAGATGCAACTATTTACTTTATTTTTTTAAGAAATGATTGCTATTTATATATTATGTTAGAGTCCTGGTGCCTATAATACAGGTTCAATCCTAGCTTAGGTACCAGTTTGTTCCTAATAATAGTGATTGTACTAATTTCTTTTTGTATACTAACATACTTCTAAGGCGAATGTAACTAATAAGTACAAGAACAAAGAAATGATTATTATTATTATTATTTATTTAACTCTATTTTGATATAGATATCAAATTGGGCTCTGAAATATATCTGAAACGGTAATTTATTTTTCCGTAATGTATCTTATCTATAGGTAAAACAAAAAAGTTATCTCTATTCTCGCAAAAATTCGAAAACCACTAGACCGTTTTAATTTTTTTTCTGTTACAAGGGGCAAACGAGCAGGCGTTTCACCATTGACTATCGACCCCCATGGACATCTGCATGACCAGGAGGCCAGGTGAAGCGTTGCCGGCCTTTAATGACGAGTTTAGGCCACCGGGAAGGGAATTCGAGGAATAGATTTAGGGTCAAATCCACATTGTCCCGATATTTTAAAAAACCCTAGTAATTTATAGCATTCGGGAAATGGTTCTTGATAGTTAAATAACGCATTAAGATTTTTTACCTAAACACAAGTTATTGCTTATAATACAATGCTTTTTCTGTTTGTTGTTATATACATCAAGACCTGCAATTTACTAAAAACTATAATACACATGCAACCACACTCGTAACACACCCACATCATATCTAATGTATGATTTACAAACTAGTAAACTCGTTATTTTTTAATTTACTTGTATACTGTTAACGATTAATTCATTGCCTAATTTAGTTTGAAGAAGACAAACCTACTGTAATACAATTTTAATGGCAACGGAGGTTGGTGACTATTTTATCCTTTTTTTATTTTGTAAGTAACAAACAAAGAGATAAATAATGATGATTATGATTACAGGAAATGTAGATAAAGTGTGGATGATATAGATGTCTAGGAGGCGAAGAAGACGACTAGAAGAAAAGGTTTTATTTATTGAACGGTGGTACTTCCCTCGAGAGCTCGCAGATGCGTTGCCGACCTTTGAGAAATGAGTATGCTCTTTTCTTGAAGTTAGTAGGCGTCCGTTAAGGAAGGACTTTTTGATAGGGCCACAGATTAAAAAGGTAGACGCGGACGAAGTCGCGGGACGCAGTAAGTATATTAATATAATTAATACCGTAATTATTGATACGTACAACGAAAAAAAATTACAATTTTTGTATCTTTTTAAAGGGACTTTCCATGACACAGAGCTGTTTGTATAGGGAACAATATAAGTTGATTTAATTTCAAGAAAAAAAAATTGGATTCCGCACACAAAAAAATATATATTTAATGTAACGTGGACTAAGGCGCGGATTCTTCGTCTTCAAATCATAGATAAATTTAACGTAATAATGCGAAAAAACTACAATAACCTAACCTACACATATTTTTTGTATAATATGATATGTAAATTTATGTTGAATGACTGACGATTGCATCGTAAAACACTAATGTTACATTTCGGCCTTTTCAAAGTCGATTCAACTTAATTCTACCTCCGTATATTCCATATTATACTGTCATATACGAGTGCACCAATAACGGAGTTTTTCTTTTGAAGCGGTCGCCGTAGCCGAAATCGGCCAGGATGGTATTACTAAACAGAAGTGACGCTATCGCAAATCTCTAATGATAAAGCGTTCAATTTAACATGACAATGATCTGTACGATCATTCAATAACAAATTTACCATCACAAAGTATGACACCTCTCGATGATTCCAAGCTCCCAGCAATGATCTCATTCTTGATATAAATGATCGATGTCCCTCATCATTTATAAATCATGCTAAGAAAATATCTGTTGATCTTTAATTGAAATAATTGTTGCAATTTATAATCACAATTTTTAATTAAATTCTGTTACAAGCGATACACACTAGAAATACTTGAATACGAATATTTCGACACAGATATTATCGCAATACTCGATGTCGTCATATGTATACATCTACTTATAATATATAGGTTTAAGAAATGTAAACTCTTATATGCAATAAGTTAATAGAGACAGATGTCTGAGAGTCCACAACAGTGCATTTATTTTAAGAATTTCTTACCTCGCACCTCTCATGAAAGCGAAAAGTCATCTGTCAAGAAATCTCGAAAACATACAGAAATCGTATCAAACATAAAGAAATAATTTTAGGAGCCAAACGTAATCCAGGACATAATTAAGGAAGGTTGCAAAAGCGTCAAAAAGGATTATTTATATGTGTCACATATAACTGTGCTTATTCTAAACAACGATGCATGCCAATAAGTAATGACGTAAATAAAATTATTAACAATTGGATTCCACGAGTCGCTTTACACAAAATAGGTACTATAATATAACGTAAATATTAAAATACGCAAATATTAAATAGGGGCTTTTAAATACATTGGATATTCATTTTTTTTAACACAGCGATGTCCGATAGTAGTTCTATTTCCGCGAAGCTGTTTGAAGCCTCGATAGTTTAGTAGCAGAAGGATGTGCTGAATTCTATGAGGTCCTCGGTCCTAGGTGAAGTTCGATGGGATCGCGCGAACTCAATTAGAATATTTCTTAGACATCAATATGTTTGATCGCGTTTTCGTATGAATTGAATCCGTTTGCACCGCGCATTCGCGTTCTATTTTCCTAAGGTAGACAACTTAATGCCTGTGTTATAGGCAACAGCCGCCTGTTATACACAAATATTTTTTTAGAAATATATAAATACATATATATGTATAATACGCCCAGACTCGAGGTGGGAATCGAACCCATGACCCCTGGAGCAGAAGGCAGGGTCACTGCCCACTGCGCCAACGGGCCAGCCAAAAGAAGGATCGGTGAAGCAAAAACTTTCGGTAAGAAAATTGCGCAGACGGACGAGTATGAAATTTGTCATATTTACTTAGAGAAGGATGTCAGAGTGCTAATATTTGAATAAAATATGCATTATAAATATATTAAATTATTGTAATAAAACCTCACGCACTCCAATGCCAAACGATTTATACACACGTGTATACAGTTTATTATTGGATGATGTCAAAGCATAATCATGACAACCGTATGTTATATTAATTGTCAAATAGAACAACACGAGTACATATAGTTGTTCTAAACATGTGTTACGCAAATAAAGGTTTGTGGTCGAATTTCGACCAGCCAGCAATCTCTGGTACTTATGTATGACATGAAGTTATGATTGTTGTCACTTGATGGTAAATAATTCTTTTATGACAGCTAATGACTTATAATTACCGAGGTGATGAAATATTGAGCAGCGTCTTAATGTCTGGCATATTTAACACTTTTTAACCAAGTTAAGAATTACCCAATTGGTCATTTGTTTTTGGAATATTTACCAATTTTCGGAAATGAAATAAACTTTTTTTGTACATATATATAATAAAAATAAATATTAATGCTAGAGCCAGACATAGCTTTATTTCAATGTTCATTGCAATGAGCATGTAGTGTGACCGGGGACTTTGTGTAACATCACAAAGTTTTTTAATACTTTGTAGTCTTCAAGGACAAAAATGTACAAACACTTTGAGCTATGTCTGGCTCCGGTATTAATAATAATAAATATACATAGGTCTATATGACACACGGATGTCTGTTCCTAAGGAAGACAACTTAATGCCTGTGTTGTAGGTAACAGACGACTGTTATACACAATTATTTTTTTTAGAAATATATACATATATACATCCAGAGTCGAGGCGGGAATCGAACCTACGACTGCAGCATTACACCGATTTTCCCTCGTATTCATTCGCGGATTAAAGCAAAGTAGTTTAGTTTTTCATGCATGTTATGAATCACTGCAAAGTAACGCCTGATTCTATCAGTTAAAAAGTTTATTATAAAGATTAAAGGTTTAAAGAGGTATTAAGTAATTATGGATTTTTTGCTGTTTTTTATTTTCTTCGTAAATGTCGTTTTATAAAGTATACTATGTGCGTTCAAGAACGCGCTGACAGGTAAGTTTAAATAATGTAGGGAAAGTTCCCTCTAAACCGAAACAATACTTTTTAAAGTTTTACTGAACTATTTTTCGGATTACACACACGTTCATTATAATCTATTAGAGATAAACACATATGTATTCGCTTTAATAGTATAGTTGTTGAGTATAAGTGACAAGCACATCCTAGCACTCCCTAGGTCACAAAATACCCGGTGCTGTGAGGTAAGTTTAATAACGTGACGGTTGCCAACCAAAATATGACTTTTTAAAGTTTAAGTTTGTTTACGAGCAAATGTAACGCAAAAATACAGGAATTAGATAAGTACACGCAAAATTTATTATTGAAACTTAAAGAAGGTGAAGGAGACATTTAGAAGAAGAAGAAATGAAGAAGTAAAATTTTATTGTAACACTTATATGAACTTTTAGACATTTTGTCTAATTCTATGCACGAATAGTGGACTAGCGGGTTCCCGCGAATTCGTTCGTCCAAATTTGCGACAACCTTTACACTTCCTTAATCTCGTTCTATAGAAAAATTCTTTCTTAGCCGATGTCTACAAAGAGTAACGACAAACTACCTTCCTGCTAAATTTCGTCTTTGTACGTCCCGCGGTTTTCGAGATTTCAACCTTTCGCTCATATCAAAATTGGTTGCCATTTTGAATTATTTTTGATACATTTATGATAAGGCCACTTTACGTAGAAAAAATATATATAGAATTTGAAAGTGCTTTTATATACATAGGACAAGTAACAGTACTTGATACCTGGTTTTTATAAATTTTTATTTGATAAATAGTGTAAGTTTCATAAAAAATATATATTTCAGTGCGTATTGTAGTTAATATTCAAAATTTTTCAATTTATTTCCCTCCGCCTTCTTCGACAGGTAGTAGAACCTAGCGCACACGAGGCGTTACCGAAAGCACGCAGTCTTTGCAACTCCGCGAATTGAATCAGAATAAGAACTATCCTATGAAGTCGGACTAAATTAAATAAAAATGAGTTGGCAAGGACTTCACTGGGAACATAGAGACACTGGATTTGTGTATATAAAGTTTATAATTACCATTCAATCCAGTTTCAAATATCCATATTAAAAAATAAATTAATTTGAAAACTTATGAGCAACCTATATATCATCTAAATTAAATAGTATTAAAATTCAAGCCAACCCGTTAGAGATAACGACGAGATAACGACGTTTTTCGATCAAAATGTGGAAATACTCGAATGGGACGTACTGCCCCGGTCGGGTATTTCCACACAATGAATGCAAGCAAAAACAATAATATTCTATATCCTTTACACATTTGAGAGATCACGGGAAACTCATTGCGCGTACTTGACAAAACACAGTGATAAGCAAATTGTTGGTGTGTGTCACAGGACAAGGACACGTACACGTCCTACACGTGACTGATACGTAATCATAGGGCCTAGCACGAAAATTCTTGATAGTTTTACTCACTTTTACGTTCGAAACGAAAGGTCAAATGAAGGTTCGTGCTTCTATTTCACACGACTTATATGGCTGTAACATCGAGGATTCGGTAGGTGCGAGTTCTGATTTAATTAGTGCTAGCAATATTTATGTCAAATGTGACATTCGGTTTCGAACGTAAAAGTAAGTAAAACTATCGATAATGTTCGTGGTGGGCCCTCAGCTGGAACTTACGGAATTCCAGCAAGTTACATTGCGTTTGAAAAAGAAGCGATATAAATTTGTCAAACAGTTGCTTAGATAACTGTTTTTATGTAGGTCATAAATACAGGTTTATATTATTTATAAATAAAAGACAAAAGACCTTGGCTTATCAAGAAGTATCATAAGTTCTTTATTAGAAAGGACATCTAAACCACACTGGTAGGATCATACCAGATTTGGCTAGGCAAGCTTCCATTTCTAATATTAATAATAATTCCTTGACTTTGCGATACAAGAGGAGCTCTAAATTCGGTTTGTTATTATTGCGCATCTGCTGGCCTTCTGGTCGTGCAGTTGTCCATGGGCGTCGGTAGGCACTTCGGTGCCTGCTGCCTGCTCGTCTGTCCCCTTGTAACATAAAAAAAAATACACACGTATCGATAAAACTGCGCAGTTTAAATTGTATAGTTTTTTCACAACGATTTATCGAAACGTGTGTACCGGGCATCATGCTAGGCATTGTAAATACTGTAATGTACTTGCTGTAATGACATAATATTGACAATTGGCGTGTCTACAGTAATTTTAAAGACAACATAATATACCAGGGGTGGCCAAATTGAGGATCGAGAGCCACATGCGGCTTTTCGAAGGATTATTATTTATTATTTGTGGCTCTCCATAAGTGTACCCGAGTTACCTTTTCATTTTTGTGTTATTATACTTAAAAAAAGTATTATCCCTCCGTACGTGTTTCAAAATATCTTTTAAATTAACATTTTGAATATGAACAGTGGTGTAATCGACTGACCCATAAAACAATTTTGACTAAAAAATAAAGCAAAATACAAATAATTCCCGTCAAAATTTGCATCATTCACATTTTTTCAAATTCTTTTTATTACTTGATTTTTCACTTTAACTGTTTCTTCAATGTCTAGTTAATTAAAATGTGTGGAACAATTCTGTTGCCCTGTGGGAGGCTTCAGCGAGTTTGAACCACATTTCAATATGTGAATGATATGTTAAGCCTTTTTTTTGCTATTGTATTTGTATTTCAAATTTCGAATGTTATGCAAACTTTTCTTTATGAAATCTGATCATTTATTGGTGTTATTTGGACATTGATTTTGAAATTTAATTTCGAAATTCAAACATTATGGACATTTCTCTACTCTTTACTAACTGAATTTAACTTATTAATTGTATTTTTTTGACTTTTATCCAATGCCTTCTACGGCGCTACAGTAACTTGCTTTGGTTATATTTCCGATCATTCTGGTCACTATTTTCTTTTCATTATCATTTTATGTGTATCTTAACATTATCATTTTAAGCTATAAATAGCAGAATAGTAGAATTAATATATATTAGCCGGGAGAAGAGCACACCAAGGTGGAAGGTTTCGACGAGGACTGAGAGGTGGGATCTCAGGAACTACTGGTCGGATTGGAAATATTCTTTCAGTGTTAGATAGCCTATTTATCCAGGAAGGCTATAGGCTATCACGCTGAAATTGAATCAATTTTTTTTACCTAATTTTAGGCAGACGAAGTCGCGGGCGTAGCTAGTATGGTGTATACATTTTGTTTTATATTTACAGATTATATTTCCACAAAAGAACAACCATTGCGTATTTGTACAAATTTTTTTAAGCATTTAAAACGTGTTGCCAGTGGCTACATTTGATATTAAAACTTTTGATACGTAAATGCAAAATTTCATGATTTTGCTGAGGAACAAAAGGCATAAAAGCGTAAAAAAAATATAATATTAGTGACGATTATTTACAGTTAAATCGACATCGCATTATTTTTTTCTATTTATATAGGTTAAGCGGCCAAACGGGCAAACTGATCATATCAGATCTGTTGTGATCAGCTTCGCCCATGGACACTTGAAGCACGACCAGAGCAGAGCAGAGGTGCTGGTAGTGCGTTGTCGGCTTTCGGGGCCCGGAATAGGGGAACACCGGAGGTCGTGTTATCTATAGTAATATATAAAGCTGAAGAGTTTTGTTTGTTTGTTGGCTAGAACGCGCTATTCTCAGGAACTACTGGTCCCATTTGAAAAATGCTTTCAATGTTAGATATCCCATTTATCGAGGAAGGCCAACTAACTATATAACTATCATCACGCTAAAACTGAATCTATTTTCTTTATCTAATATTACGTCGCGGACACAGCTAGTTCTTTATAAAGCCTCCTATTTGCCAGTCAAATTATTGTTAATACACACAAAGTTAGACCTTTAGTTTAAAAGCAATAATATCCTAGATTACTCATGGATGAAGCAATATAATAAAATTAACTATGAGAAGTGTTTCTAGGCAAACTAGTGTTTAGAAGCGTTTATAGGTTTGTGGGGTGGAGGGACCACTCCAGTCTGGCAGCTCCAGATTACGAAAGAGAAATCTAGTTTCGCCCTACCTCTTTTAATACCAATACTATTAATACAGTATACGCCAATATTGTGTTCCAATATCTCAGCGTTATACAATGGAGATTGGAAGCAGGATTTATCGCTTAGAGTCGTTTGTCTCGTATAGAGGATACGGCAAAGTTTTTACTATAACTTATAACTCTATCGTTTCCTCTAATACCGTAACAACTAATACTAGATTTTATTAACGTTTATTTATAAGACCAGAGGGGGACCAATAACCAATATATTCAGGACCTAAAATTATTAAATTATTGGGTGATTGAATATTGGTTTATAATTAGTATTGGAATTTTTTTCACGAAAACCACCCGAAGTTCCTTGGATTTCGGGCGGTAAATGGAATATAACTATTATAATATTAATTAACGACAGAGATAGAGGCTATCAATCAATTTATAATAAAAACATTTCCTTAGTAACGAATTATTTTAAATTTAAGTTTATTTATTTAAATTTAAACATCAATAATGGAATAATAATGGGTGAATTGGAACAGTTTTGTAATATATATAAACATATTTTTACTATAGTCTATTTTCTCTGGTAATTAATAAAATAAATGTGTATAACATATTACAATCCGTGACATAAAAAACGACATTATGGTATGATACTTTATCAGCACGTTTCCATCAAAATTGAGAATTATAAGAATTGCCTCCTGTGGGCCTAGCACGAACATTTTCAACCTAAGTAATGTCGACTCGTCGACTTACTTCGGTTCGAAAAGTTCGTGGTAGGCCCTCTGGTCTTCTTAAATCTATATATTGATATAACAGTGCTTAGAAACTAAGCTATTGTGATCTACATACAATTCCGTAATGAATTGTTGAAGTAATATTTCTGAAAATATTGTGCTAAAATATATAAGAAACACAGAAATGAAATATTAATTTGTGACATAAACTAGTCATTAAAGGCCGGCAACGCATCTGCTTGCCTCCTGGTCGTGCAGATGTCCATGGGCGTCAGTAGGTTAGCTGCCTGCTGCCTGATTCTTTGACCCTTGTACCATAAAAAAAAAGAAAAAACATCTCACTATGTTTATTAATTCGAGCAAAATGAACTACCCTATATCTTAAACACTAAAAGATAGTCTCCGTCTCACTTCTAGTGTAGTTTATATGTAGTTGAACTGCTAAAGCTGTTTTAGAATATACCGCATGCACAAAGCCGGCCTGATCACATTCCTCGAAGGCCGACAACGTATCTGAAACTCTATTCGTGCTGTTAAGTGATCATTCATGTGAAAATCACCATGTGGTCTGATACATATATGGGTGTAGGACAAATTTACGCAGAGACGCATAATGACGACGAACGAACCTGAAATAGGTTATGAAACAACGTCCTTGTACAAAAATATATAGAATGATCATTCGAATCTACTGGTATACTCCTAAAGAATATTTAATTTTATTATAGATTCCATCCCGTGTTTGATTCGAACTCGATTTAATTGCGAAACTAATATAAAATTAATAGCCGTATCCAGATTGAATGAGCAACCTCGGGATGTAGCCCCGCAAGGCAAATTTATCGGTCAGTCAGAACGCGGCTACTAACGTCTTAACTTTGTCTAACAAAAAAATGAATATCTGTCGATGTTATCAAATCTACTTACAAAAATTTTGTACTTTGAGTAATTAGAGGTCTTTCTTATTTAGGTGGCGAAACTCTTCCAAGAACAATTACAACCTCTCGTAGAATGGTTGGGCGTGACGGAGCGACAGCTCACAATTGTTTTATTTCTTTTTTCAAAACATTAGTTCTTTTCCAATGAGTCTTTATATGTTCCACAATTAAACACTAGATTATCTTAATGCTTTCAACATTTCGCAATAATTGAGATATGATTACAGCAAATTATTCCCAAGCATTTTTATCATTAAAACCCTCTAGTAAAAGATTCTAGCCTGCTTTTGTTTATAAAACAAGGAGAAAACTTGCAGGCGGTTCATCTAAGTGACTACCGACGCCCATGGGCATCTGCAACGCCAGAGGGATCGCAGATGCGTTGCCTGACTTTAAGGAATGAGTACGCTCTTTTCTTGAAGGTCCCTAAATCGTGCTGGTAAGTGATTCTACAGTTAAATTGGGCGAGGTAAGAAGTTTCTAGAAAATCGCACGGATCTGAATTTTACGACATCGAGATGTTGAAGGATAAATCTCTAGATGTAGCAAGAATGCCTATAGAGAAATTCAGCTGCCGGTATATGTCCGAACAATATTTGCAACGTATGTCATCCACTAAAAATATTATTTAAGAGCCCTATCTCACCGACACAACGCATAAAGAAGCTTTTATTAAATCATCGTGTTAATTCAGTCATTATTGCACTATCAAGTCTTCATATAATAGCGTCTTTCACCCTCTGTTTTCTCTTGTATTTGTGCATATAACATCTTATGTGCTGTAACAGGCTTGATTTTTTTGGTTATTAATTTTAAACTAATTTTTCTTTTTTTACTAAAACAAATAAAACCTTATTATTTTACTAAAAACAACAAGCAAATTAGTAAGCAAAAGTTTCACACAATTAGAAAACCGATTTAAGGGGATGAAATGTAAGGAATATGCACAAAAGTTTTTGACACGGGAATGGTCACATGGCTTTAACATAATTTATGATACATATCTTAATGTGGCCAAAAATTTAAAGGTTAAATAGAAATAAGGGAAGAAACTTAATTTTATTTTGTAATATATCCGTTATACTCGTATAATGTTGATCTTTTTTTTTTTTTTTTTTTTTTTTTTTTTTAAAAGGGGGCAGGCGAGCAGGCGGTGGGCCCCGAAGGGCCCCCCGCCCCCCAGGCCCACCTCCCCGCCCTGATCACTTAAATGAGACAAGAGGCGCATATTTTATCACTCAAAGCAAACAACAGACAAAGAGACCATCTTACACACTGGCACCGTTATCTCCAGTTTGTCTTTGACTCTTTGTATACAGCATTTCACAAACAAACGTCATTTACTCCACTTAATATTATTTAAACGCCTGTTTCTATATGTATTTAAACAACTAAGCAATTTTTATCCTTACCCATTTTACAACCTAGCTACCCGGGTGAACTTCGTTATGTCAAAAGTTATTTTTTTCTTTCTTTTAAACTTTCCGTGTACCTCAAGGAACATGCAATAAAAATAGCCGTATTGGTCAAGCCGTCCTTGAGATTTGCGCTTAGCAATATTCATTTTTATTATATATATGTCCTGTCCGAACGTTGGGCCGCTTAATATTTTTTCTACTATCCCCGATGCCCGTGCTCGTTCCGTTCCCTTTCCCTATCCGTTCCCATCCCGTTCCGTTCCTGTTCCCGTCCCCGCCCCCGAGAGACGTTTACATCTCCATTCCATATCATTTAGAACCGGCGCTCTCGAGTTCTAATTAATTGCCTCAAAACAACTGATCATGTTGATCAGAAGTAGAAGTAGGGGACTTTTCTTACCTTCAATATCGACATTTTCTCCGCCAGAAGATTCTGAAGCATCATCTTCTATCTTCTTCTCTGTGACAATTGTCATGCTATTTTCTCCGCAGTCATTGTTTTGAGACCTCTTATCCGTCACGGATTGGAACTGTGAACAAAAAGAGAAATTCAATTAACAAAAAATGTAAAAAAAAAAGCATAAGGCAAAAAAAAATTATGACTCCTATTTTCCATCTTCTGGCTCCAAGTTTATCTGATGAATGAGCACAAAGTATATGCTAATTAACCTACATTAAGCGAAGGTCATTCAACTAAATTTTATATTACCAAATTATGACTCAAACTTGAAATCAAATATCCTTACGTACTTATTTGATTGTACTGGTTTTTTACCTTTCTTAAAACATGATATTAGAAATTGATTTATTGATCCTTTCTTCTGATATCTTCTGGGAAATCAAACTATTACAATAAGATTCAGAAATAACAAAACCTCGCCAAAAAATGTAATTTGAAAGAACTTCGCGTAATTTAAACGCGCTTAAGAAATACAAATTCAAGGTTAAACAATAGCAAAACTAAAAATAAAGGCTTAATTTAAATTTTAATATAAATTGACCGTGTTTTATGGTTTAAGCATGCGTATCCATAAAGTAATGTAATCATATTATGTACTATATATTATTATATTTTAAAAAATATTTATACACTAGCCGTTGCCCATAACTTAGTCCAGGCGGTTTCAGTGATTTTGTTAAATTTTGTAGATTTTCATTTCTTGAGCGGAACCCTAATTATTTTTCTAAATGTTACTATACCTTATGACTAAGAATTAACCGGAACAAACAGACAAGCAGACCGATAGATAATTTTTTTTTAACTCACGATTGTGTTATAGATATCGTATATTTAGTCATATATGCAATTAGTAAAAATTGCATATACGAGTATATATGACTAGATAAACAAGTTCGACGTTACAAAGTGACATTTACATTCAAAAGAACTTGTCTACTTGAACAAAAAATCATTTGAATTTTAATTTATATATAAGGATTAGTTTGCAAGCAGTGTTACTCATGTTAATAAGTTTTATAAAGGATTCCATGTATAGAGATTACATTGATTGATTGATACAGAGATTTGCGTCTTATTATACGTAAAGATACGGATAAATCTGCTGTCACACGTGACGCGAATGGAGAATTTAAATTGTGATCTGCAGTGGTTAGCCTTGGCTCATTTATTTACTAGACTGATTCAAGTCAGTCTTGTATACTATCCTAATAGAGTTGAACATAATTGTAGATTATTTACTACAAGTATGTTCTAAACCAGTGTTTCTCAATCTGTGGGTCGCGACCATTAGGGGGGTCGCGAAATGTGACGCCCGCCAAACGCAAAATGCAACCAAGCATAAACTATATTGAGAAAATCATAATAGTTAAAATTTTAAATAAATATTACATATATAACCCTTTTTAACTAGTTTTTTCAATTACTGAAATTTTTCTACCGGGGTTTATAGAATTTTTCAATTATAGCCCAATGGGGTTGCCAGAGGTTTTTAAACATGGCCTAAGGGTGCGCCAGAATTTGTCAACGTGTAAAGGGGTCGCGTATTCAAAAAGATTGAAAAACACCGTTCTAAACAATAGGACTAGGAATTTTTATTATTGTACTGCTATTCCTAGTGTTATTATTATTCTTGGTTTGCGATCTAGTTCGTGTCGTGGGAAGTCACTGGTTACAAGCATAATATCGAGATTCATGGACTTCTCCATTAAATGTGTCCAACGTCCCCAGGTTGATATGATGATAATGATCATGATGATGATGATGATGACGCTGATGATGACGAAGATGATAACCATCATGATGATTCTTATGTTGTTGATGACGATGATGACGCTGATAATGACGAAGATGATAAACATGTTATTGTTGTAGTTGTTGATGATGATGATTATAATGATGATGATGATTATGATAATGATGATTATGATGAT
>JANCMC010019011.1:70545-92135 GCA_024363005.1 Charaxes varanes
ATGATGATTATGATGATAACGATGTTGATGATGACGCTAATATTCTTTTAAAGTGTTAGAAGAAGAAAAAGCGATAGAAGACGATAGAATGTTTTTTACTCAAATAACTGAAAGCATAGTGAATTAAATAAAGGAAAAAAATGAAGTTCACGTTATCGGCACATGTCAGTACAAAAAAGATATCGATAATAATGCAAATTCGTAGCATAATATTATGTTCGTGAATGTGTTATTATAGAATCGATAAATATAAGGCGGTCAAAATATCTGTTGAAATCTGGTTACGAGTTAGTTTAATTATTAACATACAGAGTATATATTAGCATTTATTTTGTCGTTTGCATATACATATTACGCAATAACATACTTATGACATAACCGGTATTTTAGGCGAAGAATGACCGTGAGATATTACCGTATTAAAATTGAATATTATACATATTATATTTGTCCCAGCAATAAAAAGATTTCGTAATTTTTTAAGCGCCGCTATTAAATACCTATTCTCTTTTATCATGTAAATTTGTGTTCATAAAAATCGTGGCAACTGACGTATTAAAAAAAACTATCCTCTATTTATATTTTTTTATATTCTATGGTTTAATAAGACGAATAGATAATTAAAAATAATTCCAAGCCAATATATAAAATTGTAATGTCCTTGTAAAGCACTACGTGTTTTTAAAATTGCAAACGTTATGATAAGGATCCGTTTATTTCTTTTATACGGTTTTTTCTTTTTTTTTAAAAGTAATTTTATTACTTTCAATATGGTGACTTCTCAAAAACGGCTAACAAATTTTCGAAAATTTGTAGTCTATTTTATAGTCGACCAAGCCATTGATTTGCCACGCAAACGTGCAAACGACATGTGACACATGTCGTTTGCACGCTGATTACTTTAAAGACTTATTTTTGCTTGTTATGCATTACGTTAATTTTTAACAATAACCCTAAGCAGAATTTTCTTTAACCAGGAGCTGTCATCCAAAATGGTAAAGCAATTTTTTGGTCGACTATACATGAGCATCGCTAGCTCAAACGAACCGGCTACACTTTAGGTGATTATCATATACAAAAAGTCACGGACGAAAGTTAATAGGAAATTTACACAGTTCATTAACCGATCCGAATTGAATTGATCGGAAATGCTCATATTGGTCTTATATTTAATACTGATTGAGAGATCATGACAATGTCTATTGCTTGACACTTCTTATTTACCCTCCTCATTATCGGCTTATAACATTGTACACTCACGTTTGCCATTGCTGATCCTTACCAGTTTTTACGCACGACCATGTTTCTATATCGTGATTTTGAGGTAAACGTGATTATTGTAACCTATCTTCTTATACATCTTTTTTTCGCGAGTCATTAATTTTTTTTACATTTATAAGTCCAAGGGAAACAATGCGAAAATTATAAACTATTTACTCTATTTTAAGTATAATGCTGGAGCCAGACAAAGCTTCATTTGTTTGATGATATAGTGCGGTCGGGGACTTAGTGTAGCTGCACAAAGTTTTATAGTCTTTAAGGACAAAAATGTACAAAAAACTTTGAGCTATGTCTGGCTCCGGCATACTACTACGACGTCTGCAAATTTTGGGGCAGATTTTTTTTACTTCCTTTCATAACTTTTTGCTAACATTTTTTTTTTCAAAGAAAACTGAACGTACCTTAAATACCATCTGTATCTATTGGCTGTGACTTTGCTTGCGATTTCTAAGTTTTGAATTTAATACTTTTTATTAAATTGTCTTTCTGTTGATTTGAAAAAAAAAAGTTGTGTGAATTTTGTTGTTGTGTCAAATTTACCTAGCTACAAAATAGCTGGGTAAATTTGAGTCGAGACTTGCGATTGCGGTTCCGTACCATCATTTAATACTTTATCAGGTTATGACGTCAGACGACAGTCGGTCATCTTAACTCTCCCCAAAGACTAGACCGGGATAACGCAATGTAGAAGATATTGTGTGAGACTTTCTTTGAGACGTTTGAGAAAATGAGACCGTGATTATACAAAACCTCCGTGATATCTCTATAAATCCTGACGACACAGAATTGAGCCGGAATTAAATACGGGCGTATCCTTATCTTAGAGACGTCTACTTTCCGGAGATTTATTTTTATTTTAGGCCGCCTATCACGAGAACGTCTCGGCTTAATACGGGAAGGTTCTTTAAATTTTGATATCTTCGCAGTACCTTTCTTTTTTTTTTATTACAATGAGGCAGCGGATAGGCAGACTGCCACCTAAGAGACATACGTAGAGGAGATCGTAGCTTAATCAGTGGCAGTTGAGTCGATCGTTAGGTTAAACAATTCTAACCGCGGCCGTGTGGTAGATGGGTGAATCGTTTTAAACTGGTTTTCAAATATCTGACCTTTGTGTATTTTTTTTATGTTACAAGGGAAAGGTAATGGTGTGTAGTTTCGCTTATGTTGCGCAAACGACTCACCGGTCATCGGCCTACTTAAAAATTCGCTTATTTTTGTGACTCAGTCAAGACGCGGCGCTAATTTGACACTTTATGATGCAAATTAACAAGCTCGACTTTTTCCACCTAAACCTTGTTAAGTGTGTCAGTCAGACAAAGAGTATTTGTTTGCGATAACTTTTGGGTCTCCCGAAAATGAGGTTAAAGGAATTAGCAGAAA
Organism: Charaxes varanes; assembly: GCA_024363005.1. Classification (NCBI taxonomy): domain Eukaryota; kingdom Metazoa; phylum Arthropoda; class Insecta; order Lepidoptera; family Nymphalidae; genus Charaxes; species Charaxes varanes. The sequence goes on from JANCMC010019011.1 coordinate 73,210, forward strand.
CTTGGCATTTTTGTGAATCCGTGATTTGAATTGAGGTTATGGTGGATCTTTCTTTTCAATTTATAACCAAAAATTCTATATTCAATTTGTTGAAATTCTATCCAATTTTTAAATTTAAACTATAACACACACTCACACACACACACACGGACAAACACACACAAAATATAAAAGTTAACACAAGAGCAGGTCTAGGGAATATGGCAGTAATAGATGTATTTAATATCTAGATCTAGAAAGAAAAAAGAACGAACATATCCATTCTGAAAGAACTACACATCACTACCAGATTATCCACTACTTGCTACCAAAGAGTCCTAACCTATTTTGGTCATATCGCCTGGGAATATTGAACACTAGCTGTGAACCGCGACTTTGTTTACGTGGAATCTTAAATTTGTAATTTTCAAGTTTTTTTTTCTAAACTAAGATAGCTTAGCGCAATTAATCTGTTTTGTATAATTTTTATGTTAACTTAAAAAATATTGAAGTACTTCGGACTGCCCTAATTTATAATTAAATAACCACCCGCCCCGGTTTCGCACGGGTGAAATTGAAGTATAAATTTAATTTAACAATATAAAAAGTAGCCTATAGTACTCAGCAACAATATGCCTTTCCAACAGTAAAATAATTTTTAAAGTCGGTCCTGTAGATTCAAAAATTACCCCTGTAACCTCACAAACTTTACCTTCTAATAATATTAGTATTTATTACATTTATTTATATTTATGTCTTTGTCGTCCGTTATTTGATACCGGCTGTGACCATATATTATGAAGACGGACATGTTTGTTAATTTCTAATTATCCCACAACATCGCAGACGGATGGTGACCCACATACATTAATCTACCCAAAACGCTGGGTTTAGCTAATTCATATTAAAAAGTTCGACAAAATTTCCTCGTACTTACGTATATAAAGCGGAAACAGACATTAAAAACCAGGTAAATGCGAGTCAGACTTACGTACTAACGATTCCGTATCATCACAGTATACTTTACTAGGTTATTTTAAAATCTATACCTTTCATAAGATTTCTTTTAATTTGATAAAGTCACCTCAATTTTTTTTTTATTACGATACGAAATTTTTCCTATATTCGTACTTCAAGATACAGCTTCTTGCCGAATTGCATGATTCTACATTAACACGTAGTATCCTATAAATTTCGATTCCCTTTTCGAATGCACTAGTTCATACTAGTATTTCTCATGAAATGTGACATAAACGACCATATGTTTTGAATGGGTACACTTAGACAGCTGATTTTTTTTACAACTTCAAGGAACCACAGACCTCATTATTTGAAATTAATTTCAACTTTGTAGCTCTACGCGTTCTTGAGAAAATCGATTTTGATAGACAGACAGACAGACTGTGGGACTACGTAATATCCAATAAAAATTCTCTATTATAAAATGATGGATACTGTAAAAATTATATATTATAGTAGATAAAAGACGAGAATTTGAATCATTTGTGATGTCGTAAAAAACGTATTTTAGTGCGCTTACATTGCGCTAATTCTCGCATTGGCTAAATCTTACGAGATAGGTCAAAATAATTTACTACGGGATTGTATATCTTAAAAAGAACTATAAGAAAGTCAAAGATGGCATATGTCTATCTACTGTGTGTAACCCACAGGAACCATTTTTATATTTTACATATTACAAAAAAGTAATTTACTACTTACGAAGTTAATTCAAAGAACACCGCGTTAGATCTTATCCATTTAAATACGCGAGATACGTTGTACGTTATATGAATATCAAAATTGCACTTTTGATATATCATTAAAATGAATATGAGAGATTTAAAATAGGCAAGGAGCCCGAGCGCTGTATAGGGTGGATGTCTGTGAGCGACCAATAGATGGCGCTGTTTTCATATTCTATATTACGAATAAGCTAACTTTCGGGCAGTACAACGTCTGTCGGTTTCGCTAGAGATATCATATAGTGAAAAGTTAAAAAAAATGCTGTTTGCCATCCCTTGGATTCAGTACATAATTCTAGACTCCCCAGTGGTGAAACTTTTCGTCGGCTTTTTCTTGAAATCTACATTTTTTTCCCCTTTTTTTAATTGAATGCTGTATAATATCATTATTACTATCTGTCCCAATGGGATTATAAATCAGAAACAAATTTTTTCAATATTTTTACATCACTTCGCAATGTAAATAAAACTTAAAAGTACGTAACAAGAGTGTAACGCGGGTGAAGTCGCGAGTTACAGCTAGTCATATATAGTATCGTACTTTTTTACGTAAGTAACATGACGAAAAGATTTATCATCACCGTTTGATTCCATCATGATCATCAATTTTTATTTATCATCATATTTTTATTTATATGTCATAAAATTTTGTTGAATATTGAAGTCTTTATAACACAATGATAGAAGAACGGAGTGGACATCAAGAGGCAGTGGTGGCCATACTGTAAAATCTAGACTTTCCTTACTTTTCAAAATATTTTCCAACAATCAAAAACACTTTTGATCTAGTATCTTTATATACTAACCTTAAACTGCCAAATTCATTAATATTTCTATTTATATAGTTTAAATAAAACATTACATTTTCATTGTAAAAAAGAAAAATTTTTTTTTTATGCCAGCAGATGCGCTGCCGGCCCTTAATGACAAGTTTAGGCCACCGGGAAGTCTCGTAAACCGAACGAAACGCGACAACAACACCATCACTAGACGTGAGAGCATTGCCACCACTTTTCAGGCCGATCTCATGTGAGAAAGAGGTCCTGGTACCCGGACGCGCCAGCCCAATTTGGCTACAAGCGTGGCGCTACCTCTAATTACGACTAATATCACAAAGTGTACTAAGGGTTATCCCAGGGCAAAACCAGAGTCCGCTTTAATTGCAGCGGATGTGACTATGGGGTGAGTTAAGGTTTTTTTTAATTAGATAGATGATGTAGTCTTATTAACTTCACAAAATTACATCCTATTTTGATAGAAAAAATGAAATTAATAATTAGGAAAAAATAAAATTGTAAAAGATTTCCGTTACCAGTTTTAACGCTGCTATGCGGAAGGACACAAAATATATCGTGAATTATGGATAGAAAATAAACACTGATCGCAACGCCTTTATAGTTGCGCTTGCCGTCGTACTTGCCATCTCGAGGACCTCCAACCATTTAGAGTAAATGTAGGATAATAATTAATACAAACATAATGCCTGAGATTGCAAAACTTTGTTTTCCTTCACCGAAGAGTGCATGACTTTTGCCGGCGTTTAACCATAATTATAAATTAAGTAACCACAAGACTTTTATTATGAAAATCAGAAACTACCACCCAATAACTGAATTAAACGTCATTCAGGGTTTCAAAAACTCTGAATTCATAGACAGTAAATGTACTATATTTCGCGTACACACATACGTATGTATAGAAAACTTATCCTATATAAATTTCTGATACCTATTACATATTGATTTAACCATTGACAAAAATATTCACAATGAAATAGAAGTATTTTTTTAATAAAAATGTCCATAGAACTTCACTCTAGAGCTATTAAGCAAAAAACATAAAAAAATAATCATAAACACTTTTACTGTTTAAATATAAATATAGCGTTAAATAGAACATTGTTCGTTAAAAAGCGTCGCGTTTCCCACTACATGACGTTTACCCAAACGTTTAAACGATAAACTTTTATTTCTATACGACCTCTTTATTTGCACTTTTTTTGACATTTAGAACCACAAAAAATACTAAAGCAATAAGTCGATATAAAGCCGTATTAAGGTCCCACTATACGACCCAAAAGGGTTAGACACACATATATATTTTACGTATATATTATATATTCTTTCATTTCAATGCTTCTAGAAAGCAAGAGGTAAAATTCAATTGAAGATATAGAATTTCAGTTTTAATAAAACGGAAGAGACAAATGTTATCATAAAGCTTTTACTATGATATAACGTACGAATATAAATTAATATTGTAATTTTATTAATAGATTAATAAGCATGTAATTACAGTTTTAATTAAAAAATTCCCCTACAACTAATCTTTTTAATACTTCCAAGTTATTATTTCCCAAAAAACAACAGACAAATAAGGAACTGAAAGGATACAAGTACCGCTAAAAGATGTTCTTTATTCAAGAAACAGTTTGCATTAATCACCCTTTAATTGCAGATAAATATAATTGAAACTCATTTCTTAAAGGCCGGCAACGCATCTGCGAGCCCTCCGGTGTTGCAGTTGTCCATGGGCGTCGGTAGTCACTTAGGTGAGTGCCAGCTGCTCGTTTGCCCCATGTTATATATAAAAAAAGCAGTGGGACAGAATAGGCTAATTAAAAAAAAAGTTAAGACTTTAAAAGAGCCGTTAAGTTTTATTTCGTGGAGATAAATAGGGTTTCCTAATGCTGATTGACTTAATATATTAATCACCATTGTTATAAATATTCCAAATTCAGGACACATTTCTGACATGTCACCATCAGTAAAGAGGAATGTCTTCTTCTTTTCTTTCTTTGCAGCGAGAACCACGGCTACTTGCTGGGCCGCTACAGACAGTACTGGCAACTCTATGCGGTTGAATTCATCGAAACATCCCCAAGATCCAGATTGGGCCAAACCTTTATAAATACGGCCAAGACCTCTGTAATGAAATACGGAAAATATATCATTATATTATTTACTACAGTTTTGATAGCGACCAATATAATATAAGTTACAGCGGAGACCTTTTAATGTTTTATACATCTACACCATTGTAAATACACAATTTGATGGGCATGATTGAGTATATTTTTTAAATTATGTTTCCCTAATTTCTTGTGTAGTAATATTATCAGTATGCCATTAGGTACAATGTCATGTACCTTATATCAAGTGGAAGCCTTGAAAGTTCATTTTATAATCTATGTTAAAGCGGTAAAAGAATCAAATATATACCTATAATCCATTTGGTCCGAACAGTTAAATACGACAACGTACTTGGCAAGAGTTTTGCCCATATCTTTAACAGTTTCTGTCTTGCCCGTGCCTGCTGGACCGCAAGGAGCTCCGCCCATGCTCATTGCTAATGCTTGCGCTAGGGTTATATAACATCTATGAAAAAAAAATGGGAAAGTTAATATAATAAAAAATTTTAATTCACACATAGTTAGATACATAGTTAAAAGGTTTCTTAGCATGCATTAGAATAGATACCTGTGCCAGGACGTCCAGCGCCAACTATTGCTAATAATTTGAATATAGAAACAGTTTAAATAACATCCGAATAAAAAAAAACTAATAACGTATACGTATGAGCACGCACGCGCATTTGACAGTACTTACGGTTAAAGAATTTCATTGTTAGAGAGATACTTCATATTTATTATCTTTAAATAATTTAAAATACCTGTCTGTTAATGGCGTAATTACAAGTCGTTCAGTGCATCCTAAATATTCGTTTTGATAAGTAAAAGTGACATCGGTTACTGAAATCCATGTTTTGTCTGTATCTTCTTTGAAGTAGAACCTACATTGTTTGAGCCATTCAAAGTCGTTTGCTGAACGGACATTTAATCGGCACTGAAATCCAAATTGGAAAAAAATTTATTACTTGGTTACATAATTCTTAATCTAAGCGAATAGTACAAAGGGCACTCGCGCAAATAAAGCGTTGACTGTCTTATTAGAGTGACCGACGCCCATGGACAACTGCCACAACAGAATGAATGAAAATTGCTACGAGTTAGCTTTAATTTGAGAGAAAACTTACCAGCATATCAAATATATCCCTCTGATGCACGTGTATTGTGATTAGTGTTTCGAATTTGGTGCGTTCCATTTTTATGAGGTCTCTGGTTGTTTGGTCTATTAGAGTGTTAAGAAGTTCTAAAAATTTATTGTTAGTTTCCATCATGATCTTTTTATCTTGTCGAGCTTGCATCAAAGCAAGTTCAGCATCTCTGGTCCATATTATTTGAATACCTAGAAGACCAACCTGAAAAAATAAACAAGAGGTATTATTAAAAAAAACTTTTTTTTAATAAATAATTGAAATATTGCAAGACCTATTTATTAAATAACGTATATCGATAATACCTGTAACCTGTTAAATTTATCTGCTATAATATTTCTTTTTAAATCACTAGTATGATTCTTGCAGGCATTTTTTAAAATTTAATTAGAATATATAATGATAAGTGCGTCCTACACTCTTATTTTTACGCACTGCCTAGACGTATTATAAAATAAATATGTCCTATGAGTAAGAAATACAAGTTTATTAGAAAGGTTTCATTTCAAAAGTACCTGCGCTGGCATTTTATCCAAAAATAATAAAAGATTAAAGGATGGATCGTTTATGATCGAAACTGCGTTACGTATTATGGAATGTAAGCTGCTCTGTGCTGACTGCAATAAGGACGTAAGCCAAGTTTCTACGGAACCTTCCGCTCGAACTGGGCGCTCTAGTTTTATTTCTTCTCCTTCTGATGAAACAATCGCTACCATTTTATTATATTCTGAAAGATAGAAATTTCAACTAATTCAGATATATTTTTATATTTAAATTCATATATTTAGGTTTTAGTTATTATTATATTATATATTATTATTTAGACCTCGTAACAAGAGTAAGCAACAATGCACCTTCCTAAAAGACGTTTCGGAGTTTGCTTCTTCTTCTTTCCAAAAACAACTTAGCAACGTTAAAATATAACCAGCATTTTAATACTACTCTGTGACAGGCGTGACTTGTATTTTAATATTATTCTTTATGATCTTTACTATTTACTTACCGATATCGTGAAATTTCACGTATCTTATGTTATCAAAAATAGACAGTAGATGGTTCTGTATCGTATGTGAGTCTGAAGCTTGACCAAGAATTTCAAGCAGAGCGGGATCCGAAACGAAGAAGAATCGTGGAAACATGGTCCTTTTCTTTTCAAGGTAACCGCTCAAGCTTTTTTGGCAAAGTTCCAGCTGTTCCTGAAGATGAGGCAGCAATTGTCGTAAAAGATCGTCGCCGACGCAACAAGACACAACACCGGGTGTTTCGTGAGCTCTTTGCATAATCTTTTGCCAGGATTTGTCGATTTTCGAAAATCTTTTCGCTTCCTTTGGTAATTGCTTGGCAATGTCACCACCGACGAACACAGCCTCCAGGTACACCCACATATTTTGGACTAGTAGCCAACGTTCTAAAATCTCATTGGTACTTTGAAGGTCATATAACCATTGTTGTATTTGTTTTCTAAATGGAGCGTTATAACTGTTGATAAAAAACATGCATGTTGAAGTTTGATCCACCTCTCGTTAATATCACTAAACCTTACAGAAGCATTCCTATGAATTCACAGTATATAAATTATAATACTCAGTACGTGTATTATAAGATCATATTAACAAGATTATCCTTTTATAATCCATTTAGTAAATGTATCTTACATATTTAAATATTTTTTTAATTATACATGTGATTTTGATTAAATAAGTCTATATTAATTGATTGATTACCGATTAGATAACAAAGATCCAAGTATCATGAGACTATCCTCCAGTTGGCCGATGGTCTCAGCAGTAGTGTCACCTCGAAGAAGCAATTCTCCACGATTGTTAAATGTTTGAAAGGTTAACTCGTGGACCGACCACTCGTTGGTCACTTGTCGTAGTTTAGCCTCTATGTCCTTTTCTTTCATGGCTGATATACAAATATCCTTAAAACGATATAAAAATATCGCCGTAAAATTGCACATAAGTTTTCAATTATATATAAGTTTGTTACAAATATTGAAAATATTTCTAGTGATCATAAGTGAAAGTGAAGAATGGCTAGTAAACTTCCTATTTAACGATATAACGACATAAACTGACATAGAAAGTACGTGTAGGTAATTTGTACAGATTTTGAATTACAAAATTTCGTATACAACCCCTTTTTTAAGTCTATATGTATCCAAATAATTTATATATATTTCCGCTTTCAGATGTCGTGGGAGGTCGGCCAAACCGAATCACTAGGAGTCCATAAAACTGCAGAGATCGTGATATAAGGCACTCGTGGACCGACCACTCGTTGGTCACTTGTCGTAGTTTAGCCTCTATATCCTTTTCTTTCATGGCTGATGTACAAATATCCTTAAAACGATATAAAAATATCGCCGTAAAATTGCACATAAGTTTTCAATTATAATATATAAGTTTGTTACAAATATTGAAAATATTTCTAGTGATCATAAGTGAAAGTGAAGAATGGCTAGTAAACTTCCACCGTACAAAGAAGAAGACATTTAGATAAAGCAATTCGATTTATGAAGCGACAAAGAACATTGCTAACACTTAGAAGGGCTTTTAGACTTCCTAAATCTGTTGTTATCGAAAAGTCCTTTATTACCTGATACTAATTTTCAATAATTTTTTTTAAGCGGGCCAGAAGGCCCTATCGGTATTGCGACCAGTAAGATCTGTTGTTACTGCCTTAGCTTATAGCTCATCCTCAAGACCAGCAGAGCACATAAACCCTGCCTTGAGATGTGAGCGCAGAAACTCCTCCCGAGGTCAGGGTGTGTTCCTCAGTGCGTTGTAGGGCTTGAGGAATAGAGTTGGACAGTCACAGAGGATGTGTTTGGCCGTTTCTAAGTCCTATAAACTACACCCTTGCCAAAATTCATCACTATACGTCCTACAGCTTTCGTGATTTCATTATAGATGATATTTCGCTTTTGTATATAGACAAGTGAGTGGGAAATGTAACTTCATATCCGACATCCGGATAGCACATTGTACACGCACCCTAATTTGGCGGCAAATTTGTAAAGCGAATTTAATGCGGTACGTATAAAATAGTAAATTGTTGCACCGAGTGTTACGTTGTACTAAATTAACACGACTACATTAATTACTTACTTGAACAAGCTCCGTAATCTACTTGGAAATTTTGAGCATTATTTTGACAATCTTCTTTGAGATAAGTCGAACTTGCTGTACTGGTCGAGCAGCGGCCGGCAATATTTGTATGAAAATCCATATCTGTCGTGTTTAGCGGTCAAATAAATTACTATGTAAAATCATATTTGTCGTGTAATTTAAAAATTGAAGGATCTTCTACTCCGCAACATGGCGACCAAAGAGATAACTTATCAAAGATTTAATTTCAATTTCGAACTGGCTTGTACATAGAAAGCTGTTTAGTGAAAAAAAAATACTATAGCACGTAAAAAACTATTGTTATTGTTTGTTCGTCAACTTCGTCATTGGTTTTAATTATTTTTTCAAATAAAAGTTCTGAATTGTACTACTTAGTTTCATTCCCGCGCATTATTTGAGAAAAGTGCTATTAATAAATTATCGCAAACAATGCTCAAAGCACGTTTCCTTCCTCTGCAACGCGATGGACCCGGCACCCGCACGGTGAATCCATGGAATGCTAAGAAATTCGTCTCTCTCTATCTATACTAATATATAAAGTTGTTGAGTTTGTTTGTTTGCTTGAACGCGCTAATCACAGGAGTACTGCTCCGATTTGAAAAATTCTTTCGGTGTTAGATAACCCATTTATTGAGGAAGGCTATAATAGGTTATATTGTCACGCAAAAATTTAACCTATGTTTTTGCGTAATTTTACGCGGACGAAGTCTGATTCGCACGCGTCTAATTCCAAAAATGATATGTCTGAGTTTCCCGTACATCGATTTTAAAGTTACAAGACCTAATGAGAAGTAGAATACCAGTACCGTAGATTAGCGTAATTTTAAGATATTTTAGACTCCTTCCCAGTCCTTGTCGCAGATCGTCACATTGCCTGGTTTTTGGCTTTAATCTCCGTAAGATCTACAGTAGTATATCGCGGTTGTTAAGCTTTTTGTGAACTATTTATTAAATAAAACAATAACAAGGTACCCACGCGGATTTACAACGTTGTTATCACCCGGTCGCAGCCAGAGCAACTTAACTTAGCGATCGACTCAATTGCCGACCACTGATTAGGCCACGAACTCCTAACATACATATAATACGGATACTTGTGTTATTTCAGATGCTGTCAACTATTATCACCTATGAACTAGTCTTGCTGCAATTTCCAGTTATTTATTAAGTACGCCTTATATAGAGGACTAGAGGATCCTTTAAGCTTAAGAAGTTGGTATCATTCATAAAATTATGTATTTATTATTTACTCAATAAATACCAAATATAAAGTTCGTGTTACTTACCTTAGACCCCTCTAGCCTATTTCATACCCATAACTAGCACGTGCTTTACAATTAACTGGAGGGGAAAGTGGGTTATGCAGAATATTAGACGTAAATACTGTAGGGCCTACTCTCGACAACTCTTTGAAAAAAAAAATATACATATGACGTTCATAAGTGCTTAAAAAAAGTCTATATGAATAAACTTTGGAAGCCCTTAAGTATACTTAGTACAGTACAGAAAGTTCGTATATAAAAAAACATTAGTGTATTTTCTGTGTAACAATTGTCAAAGAATATCTTCCCGGTGGCCTAAACTCGTCATTAAGCCCGGCAACGCACTTGCTTGGCTTCTACAAATGTTCATGGGCGTCAGTAGGCACTTAGCCGCTTGCTGCGTGCTCGTTTGCCCCTTGTAACATAAAAATGTTCAGGTGGAGACTCGTAAACAACTTCAATTTGGACTGTCTCTACGGTGTAGCTCAGTCGATTTCAGACCTCACATAATACTTCTAATGAAACGATCAATGTGGCTGCATTCTGGACCGCAAAAAAATAATTGAAAAATAAATAAAACACACAAAGTATTTGCCATCGAATTGATAAGAAGAAGAACAACTTTCTTATTACTTCCCTAATCAGGCAGCTTTTTAATAAAAGAAGTGGAAAAGAGCGTGTCAAGACACCCTTATATATAAGGGTTCCGTATCGAATAAGCGACACAGGTATTTGTTAATTAACTTCAAAGTTTGTTAGAATTTGTTCTTGAAACAATTTTCCTAATGAGTTATTAGCATATTTTAACAACATGGAAAATTTCAAGTTTCTACGTGGTTGTATAGCTAGCTAGCTAACTGCAAGACAGGAGTTTATAAAGCGGTGTTGTTCCAAGATCGCTGCGAGTTCACCTGCATTCAGTAATATCAATCCATCTGCTGCGGGTGACCGCCGGAGTCCAGGGGGAGGGGGGCACTTGACGTCTTTGAAGGAAATCTAATGTTGCCTCAAAGAGACCGGGGTTTTGTTATGTTTGCTTTTTACACCGGTAAAAATAATAGTCATTGAGCACAACAATTGTTTGCAAATTGCTATTTCTGTTCATAGTCTTATCTCTCAGCAAAACCTCATACTTTAAATAGAATTCTTGAGGCTATATCCAAATTTAATTCGTATTTTTTAATATTCGAAATATTATCTACGACTTCGTCCGCCAAAAATTTGTTTAAAAAAAAGTGGTTCAATTTTAGCGTGTTGATATATAGTCTATAGTTTTCCTCCATAAATAAGCTATCTAGTCCTGAAATAATTTTTCAAATCGGATCAGTAGTTCCTGAGATTAGCGCGTCCAAGCAAACAAAATCTTTAGCTTTAGATATTAAAGTAGACTGAAATCCGCAAGGTGCGCGGTTCAAACCCCACCGCCGTTGGGGTATTGTCGTACCCACTCCTAATACAATCTTTCAATTTAAGCTTAGTAGGACGGGATAAGGGAATATCAGACTTAATTCTTTAAAAAAAAATATAGGTATACATTATAATTGTATCTATGCATAGATTCAGTTATAAGCTAATTGGAGAGATACTGGTTGACAATTGGGTTGCCGGGCAATTCGGCATTGCTAAGCAACAGGCCTGGCATTCCTCGCGTGCCAGATGGCAATCACCACTCACTGGCTCAACACGGCCGATCGCCTATCGACATACCATACAACTGTTAATAGTACAGAACTAATCTGGCAGATATGTATCTTGTTATTTCCCTGTCGTAAGTCGTTGCTTTGAGGCCGTCAACGCTTCTGCGAGCGTTTGAGTAGTCCACCTTGGGCGAAGAAATTAACTAAATTAATTAATTAATGGACGGTGGACTGATGATTTGGTGCGGGTCGCAGGAAGCCGTTGGATACAAGCGGCGCAACACCGCCATTCGTGGAAATCATTAAGCAATTAGATGTTGGCGGGCCACTTTATTATAATAATGTTTTGGAAATAGGTGTTTAGTTATCTATACAGATATTCAAAATGGAAATATTTATAATAATAATAGATATATACAGGACTATATGACACACGGACGTCTGTTCCTAAGGCAGACAATTTAATGCCTGTGTTAATGGTAACAGCCGCCTGTTATACACAGAATTTTTTTTAGAAATATATAATTACGTACATATGGATAATACACCCAAAATCGAGGTGGGATTCGAACCCACGACCGCCGGAGTAGAAGGTAGGGTCACTGCCCACTACGCCAACGGGCCAGTCAAATTTATGTATATTTTTTTTATTTCAATTTTAGTACATCACGACAAAACGTACCGTTCGTGTGATGTAATTGTTATTAATTTAAAAGAACTAGATTGTCATTTTGGCTGGTCCGCTGGCGCTGTGGGCCCTGCCTTCCGCTCCGCTGCTAGAATGGGTCACCCATCTATCACCCGGTCGCAGCCAGAGCAATTTAACTTAGCGATCAACTCAAATGCCGACCAATCTAATTGTTTCTAAAACTTTTTTGAAGGTTTCCTGCCTTTGGCTAGCCCGTTGGCGCACTTGGCAGAACAGAACAGTTTGAGTTTTGTTGTTTTATGTCTCTAAATATAAATTATACTAACTAAAACCCATACCATTTTATGTAAAGAACCATAATTTAATTTTTATCTTAATTAAAGAACCAATTCATATTTAAACAAAAATATTTATACCGTTTCGTGTTATGGTAAGACGTCAAGTATTTTAAATGCTTTCAACTTCTTTGTTATTGTTCTTATGCCGGAGCCAGACATAGCTTCATTTGAATGATCATGTCAATGATCATGTAGTGTGGCCGGGAACTTTGTGTAACTGCACAAAGTTTTGTAGAACTTTGTAGACTTCAAGGACAATATTGTACAAACACTTTGAGCTATGTCTGGCTCCGGCATTAGAGAAGCAAGAAATTATAGATTAATATAAATATATATAGTATTAAAATAAATATAGAAAGTCATTAACTAATACGGGTTGGAATGATTGAAGCTCTTCGGAATTAAGTCTAGAAGGGATACATTACACGTTTTATAAGTAAATTAATTATTATATACAAAAATGAACTGTACAAGACTTTGTCAGCCTCCTTCCTCCCCTAGCCCGATTTGGATAATATCTTGTGTATATATTTCAAAGGGCTTGTAGATGGTTTGCAGAGAAATTGGACCCGGTAGGTGGCGCTGTTGTTGGTATCTAGCCTACATTAGGTATGTTTCTATACGCATTAACACAAAAACGGCTGGGCTTATTTAACTCCGTATCTGTTTTGCTTTATTCGTATTATTTTTGGGAAGGTGTAAGAAACAAGAAGAAAAGGAAAACTCATATGATTACTTAAAAAATACTAAAAAATGAGGAGTAGATCGCAACTTCGGAATACTTCGAATAGATGGCGTTAGTACTGGACCTTTCGTTTGTAAATCTGGCAAGATAACGTCTGCCGGGTTCGCATGTGTACTATAGACATTTAAAAGCTCGTCAAAAACTCTGTAAAATTTGTAAACTAGAACATCTGTGGTTGAACTAGGTAAACTTGTTTCTGAAGTCACTATGAACCAGCTCCAGACCAAGTCTAGTATTGGTTCTTGCGATTGGCTGAAGGACACTCTACGTGAGCTAGCGATACTCAACTCGGTGAGGAACCTTGAGACAAATTTTGCGCTTTCGTGGTGTTGTTGTATTATACAATATTATTACTGACATTGACTCACCTCCTCTTTTAACATTTCGCTGTAGTAACACAATGTATACACCATGATTTGCATTGTCAAGACTGCTATCAAATTGCTACCAATTTCGATCATACCGCTTGCTACCTGTTAGGATAAACGATAAAGATTAAAAACAACCCACAACAAATATATGCTTAGAAAATGTTGCTAAGACGAGATCATATGGCGCTCACTGTCCAAAGATATCACGCAGAATCAAGCGTTTTTAACTTTACATGGCCTGACTTCACAGGCCTTAACGTCAACGGCTATACGTTCACCATATTAATAGTGAAATAGCAAACGTTCAAAATCAGCAACTTTATTAACTAGGGTAGACGTTATTGATTTTGTCTTGTCTGATCTTCATATTTGCTTGTGCTAGCTTCTTTCTTGTGCGGCTTGTTAAAGTCTGTATTTAATAATGTTGTGGTCCACTGTAAGTGTAAGGACACAAATCAATATTTGTAAAAGGTTTTACTTAAACAAACCTTGTTCTCTCTCTCTATCTTTTTGTTGTGGATCCATCGATAATTAAAAAAATAGGGATTAATTTTTAGACCACAGTTATGTATATTTCGATAATATTTCGATATTTCACATATAACTGGGGTCTTGCGAAGATCTCGGTAGGTTAACTAAATATGTACTTGAATATTACTCCTAGATATCTAATTAAATTTGATACTCACAGTAAATCCAATAGCGAAGAAACATATTATTGCAGAGAAGAAAGTCAGATCTACGAAAACCATTTGATTGAAGATGTAATTTAATAATTCTGCCAATCTGAAAGTTATAAATAAATATAGGCATGACTATATGACACACGGACGTCTGTTCCTAAGGTAGACGACTTAATAGACGACGTAATGCCTGCGTTATAGGTAACAGCCGCCTGTTATGCACAAATATTTTTTTTTAGAAATATTTAATTACACCCAGACACCCAGACTCAAGGTGGAAATCGAACCCACGAGCCCCGGAGCAGAAGGTAGGGTCACTGCCCACTGCGCCAACGGGCCAGCCAAAGTATTAATTAGAAGTTAAAAATATTAAGCTTTTAGCAAAAAATAATGTCACGCGCTATCCAACTATGTAACGTAGTATTAAGGGCCTTATTCGCTAACAACGATGCCGATCTTTTTTCTTAAAGTAAATAAATGGTGATATCAATAATTCCTCAGTTGTAAGCACAAAAAAGACATGAGTAGCTTTAACTAGTAACTTTGTAGAGTCTATCTCCTGATGATGCTTCGGCACATCAGAAAGTCAGTGTGATGCTGTGCTTTGATGGCGGATTCTGTGGTGTAGCTTTCGGGTTGCAGTATTACACCGATTTTCCCTTGTATTCATTCGCGGATTAAAGCAAAGCAGTTTTGTTTTTCATGCACCTCCTATTGCGTAAAACAAATTTAACGCTTACTCAATTAATTTCTGATGATTCTTAATAAAGGATTCAATGGTGGTAAATTGATTATCGACGGGCGACGGTGACTCATTTTCTCTTTTGTTTCGTGCCGGTACAATATGCTTAATGTCCTCTTGAAGCAAAGAAAACTCTACGCTAAGAAGAGCGCAAAGAGTTATAATCAGCATCTGACAGCCAATGTAGAAGTACGACATTTGAAGGACTGAAAAAAGGGTGAAGAGTATAGTTTGGAATTCCTGAGGTTACCCCTCAATCCCTGTCTTTGTCAGGCTGCTTTCTTACGTCGCAAATACTTCTAGAAAACGCTTTTTACTTAATTCGATGGAAAAGGGAATGTTATAATCTAACATCATAAATATATAACGTTTATTAAAAAAATAAAGGTACAGTTTTCGTAGCAAATGAGTTTTTAGTATAGTTCTTTAACTGAACTTTTCGCAGAATACAATAATTTTCCTTGCAATAGTGAATTTAATTGACTTGACTGCAACGAAAATTTATTCACTATTGTCAGGTTACGAATTAATTTTATTGTTATTGGTATGGACTTAGTAAGGTGTCAGCCAAACAGGGATGTTGGCCAATCTCGGCTCACCTGAGAAGCATTCTCGGAGAGAGCTTGAGTCCTGATTTGTTTTATTGATAGAAATAATGCAATGAGAGTTGCATCAGGATGTGTCCCTGATACTTTTACATTCTGACCTGGACACCCCTTGCACCATATAAGCATCATTTCTAAGCACACTTGTAACTTATAATTTATCAGCGTTAATTAATTTCGTACAACGCCACTTATAAACCAAACGTATTACTTAAATTATGCCATTGACAATTGCTAAGGGAAAATCTATAAGTAAATAAACTAGTCATGCGCTTACATGCATACACTTGATAAGTATACATCATCAAGTATCGTGCCCAGTTTTTTATCGGATCGAATGGTACCACGACTTTGAAGAGCAGCAGAAATTCGAAATCTTGTTTCATTATAATCCGTTGATATAAGGTATACATCAACGGCGGAGAGAGATTTTGGAATAACGCTGTTTGTGTAATCCAGTAAGATGCTGTAACGCAAAACATTAAACATAGAAATATATTAAATATAAGTATATATGTTTCTTGTTTATCAATGCAAATATTACCTGATATGCTGAATTTAAACCGACGCACGAGACGGTTTTTCTTCTCAATTTGGACATGATTCAAATTCTCAGTTCTCCACATTTCTGCTAAACCAAGTATCAACCTTTCAATGTCATTCTTTTTGGGAACGATAACACATGCTTTTAATATACCTGAAAAGGAATAAAAAATTGAGTTTGTCTAGTCTATAACATCATCATCATCGGCTTATTGCAGTCCACTGCTGGACATAGGCCTCCCCCAAATCGCGCCATTTCACCCTGTCTTCGGCTTGACGCATCAAACATCTGCCAGCGACCTGTCGTAAGTCTATAACAGATATTAAAAAATTAACGGAATTTAGAAATCTATAATATTCGCTACAGAGATTAGAACTTACTTTGGGTTTGAACTAGAAAAACAGGAAACACGAACGCCAACTCTGAAATTTTTGTATCTGGCCCGATCTTACGGAACATGTAAATCGACAAGGACATAAAATTTGCCGACAAAATAAGCAGGTAAATTATATACCAGAATTTGCGAACAGATACAACGATCTTATCGAAGAGCCTAAAATGGCTTATTGTCAATAATTGGAAAGAATATACAAATGTCTTTGTAAACTCGCGAGGGAAATCTTTTAATGCGTCCATTTTTCTTCGTAAGTTCTGTTAGTTTGTGGTGAAAAGAAATATTTGTGCCCTTTTATTGGAATTCTCGTAATTTCCGTTATATTTATTAGGGATCCGGATTGCGCGCATAATTCTACTTATTATCAAAATCTGTAAATTTTTATTTTGTTTGTGTGCAATAAAGAATTTTATTATTATTCAAACTATACTTAGTCACTAATTTATTTATTTACACTAGTCTTATCTCAAATTATAACTAAGCTACTCTACTAGAATTTTTAAGTATATTTCCTATTCGAATTTATTATTAATAAAGTGGAAGGACACCAATAGGTGGTAGGAGTTTGGCGAGGGATAAAGTTTACCTTTTCCGCTGAGAACCAAAACAGTGCAGTAATGTCGTATGAAATTTCATTACTGCACTGTTCTTTACATTCATATAAATTTAAGACAGAGGTTTAAAGTCTCCCATTAAGTTTGAATTAATCAAAAAGATATGGACAGAAAATAAAAATCGACTGAATAAATTCTGTAAAACTTTGATACTACATATTTAGCAAGAAAAATTTCAAAAGTGGAAGTAAAAAGCGCTGTAGTGGATCGACAAGTAGACTACCCAATAGTATAGATATATAGCAACTATACGTCATCTGACGCTTAGCAGAGTAGACCGTTATCAATAACTCCCGTGAATTAATTCGCAAAACAGTGGAAAAAGTTATTATTTATAAAATTAAATGCATTTCATGAAGATTTCATCAGCATTTACTAAATTCTAACTTTTTAAGAATAATAGACTTGACGGTCAATCAAATTCAGTGAAAAGGTGGATATTTTAGTGTTGCCAAGTTTTTTCCTACGTAAATTGTGTTTCAGTATATATTACCTTTATTACCTGTTTCCCGCGACTTTGACCGCGTTTATTTAAACTTGCAATAGCCCTTAGATCTTCTTAATCTAGCTGGTAATATCAGTTCTAAGTGGATGTCTACTAACTATAAACTACCTCTGTGCCAAATTTCATCTTTATACGTCCCGTGGTTTTCGAGATTTTGTGATAGGTGACTTTCAGCCTTTATGTATATAGATTTATAGTATGTACTAACTGCATGTAAAGTGCGTTCAGTCTAAAATTGCACGTTCCTCCACACCGCTAAAACGGTCGCGCGATTAGCTGACCTTGCAGTGCGTGCGTTATAATAAATTGCTGGACACACAAGCAAGCGTTGCAATAAATATTTACTTTCATACTTTAAAAATAATGGATTTTATATAAATAAGAGTTTGTTGACACGACAGGCTGGTAATATGAAAAGCTGAACTGATGTTTATTTAGTGGGAAAAGTGTGAGATGTGAAAACATATGAACAATTTTGGAAGTACATAATCCAGATTCTATGTCTTTTTGAGGGAAATAACATTATAGTTGATGTCCAGTATCAATGATATTGTTACTAGTAAGAATTAAAGGATTGTAAAAATAACGAAGAGATAGAGAAAAGAAACTGTAAAATCAGTCAAATATGATTTTTATTCTTCTTATAATACTGTCTTCTAGAGAAGAAGTAGATAAAAAATACTCAACTAGCTAGATAGCCAATGGATTGAGGACAAATCTTGATCTTTCCGAGTTGACAACAAATTTGGTAGTCTCATCCCAAAATGTCCCCTTCCTGCTAAGCTTAAATTAAAACCTTGTATTAGGAGCGGGTGAGACAATACTGCAGTATCCCCTGATACTGCATAAATATTATTAAATTAAATATTTCATATAATTATAATTCACCAAATTAGTGTATGCTCGCGTCGCTTACTACGTCG
>JANCMC010019060.1:0-49011 GCA_024363005.1 Charaxes varanes
AACTCAGTCTCGTGGAAAATATCTTAGTTAGAGACATATCTCGTAATGAGATATCCCTTATCATAACATTTGTATATATCACCTATTCGTATATCTATATCTTCTTATCTATACTAATATATAAAGCTAAAGAGTTTGCCTGTTTGTTTACTTGAACGCGCTAATCTCCAGAACTACTGGACCGACTTGAAGAATTCTTTCAGTCTCAGATAGACCATTTATCGAGGAAGTCTATAGGCCATATATCAACACGCTGAAATTGAATCTATTTTTTTTGCCTCATTTTACGCGGACGATGTCGCGTGCACAGCTAGTCTTTAAATAAAAAAAAGGTGTCTGTACAGTCGAAATCAGATTCTATTCTACTCTACTCAGCTTTTTGTACTCTACTTTGTGCTTGTAAAAAAGGCCGGAGTAAATAAAGAAATGTCGACTCTAACTTTATAATAGCGATAAAATCTGAATTTTGTAGAATAACTTTCCTTCCGAAAAAGGCTTTACGGTTCGCAGACGGGAGGATTCACAGCTAATTTATCAAGACTCCATTGTAATAATGTTTCAATAGCTCCTGAGTATAAGAGATGGACTACAATTCGCAAAGTATCCAGTTCAAATTCCAACGCCACTGGGGTATCGTCGTACCCACTTCTAACTCAAGCGTATAAGTTAAGCTTAGTAAGAGAAGAATATACCTAAACAGTCACCTATCCTATATCTATTAAAAGACCTATTAGGTACTTTATCTTTAAAAAAAAAAACAAGAGTATACGATACTATTATTCAGTAATTACATTTAAATCAATGTTACACAACAATTAAATTTTAGTGGAATTGATTTTAGAAGCAATAACAATCAAGGTGATATTGACGTTACCAAATTCAATACATAATGTTACCTTTAATGGAATTGAAATTCAAATTCCATTTCAAATGATATTTTATTTCAGTAAACTTTTACGAGCTCTTTTGAATCGTCAATTTATTTTAAAAGTTACCACTGATTCGGAAGAGTCGAGCCACGAGGAGAATCAGCAAGAAACTAGTTAGCCACTCTTTTAAAAATAGTTCTTAAGGAAATAAGTTTTTCACATTTTTGCATGAAAAATTCATTAAAAATGAATTTCATTTAAAAAGATTCCGCCTCTAAGCTCAGTTTTCTAACCAGTGAAAGATTTAAAAACCATCAGAACTGTTGGTTTCTTTTATAAATTTTATTTGACTGTAAAACAACTCACAAAAGGTAAGATAATGACGGGTTAAAACGCTTAAGCGAAGTTCTCGCCTGCAAAACAAACACCGACAGAGTAGGAAACGCACAGAAGTTTTCATTATTTGCATATTTTTTTTAATTTTCGCGAATTGCTTTGGTCATGAGTTTGACCATTTTTTGTTCTTAGTTTATTAATTATAATTCGTGCTAGCTGGCCCGGCTACGCGTTGCTGTGACTGAGTGATTTGGTAAGGATTTAAAAGACAAAATTTTAAAAAGCCATTAATCCAAACAGAACTACCCTATCTATCAAGTTGAACCAAATTACACATAAATCCCAACTTTAATGAATATTGGTTGACTGGCCAATATGTACATATTTTAATTTTTAATCATTTTACCAAATTAAATAAAATTACATTTAAATCCACCTTCAAATTGATCGTAGTAGACCTTCTGAATGACGTGCCACGTAGGTCTATTATTTCATAAAAAATCAGCCAGAATCTACTTTCATGGAAAAGAGGTGAAGTAGATTGGTTGATTAGAGACCAGCCTTAATTCGGGTAAGACAACGTATGTCGGGTCCGCTAATCCTTTTTTTTAAAACTGAGTGTCTATCTTTATTGATAATGTCGAAATGCGGTTTAAAGGGTTTCCAGCGGTTGCGTGTTTACTTCATGTAAACCAATATCTACAATACTCTTCTATACTAATACATAAAGCTGGAGAGTTTCTTTGTTTGCTTGAACGCGCTAATCTCAAGAATTAAAAGTCCGATTTGACAAATTCTTTCAGTGTTAGATAGCCATCTAACAAAGATCAACAAAGATTTATCAAGAAAGGCGCTACAAGCTATATATCATCACGCTATAATACATCTATTTTTTTAGGTTATTTTACGCGGGCCAAGTTTCGGGCACAGCTAGTAAATTATAAATGTCATAACTAAGACAAACTTGTCTTTTACACATAGAGATAAATATATAACTTGCTAGTTTTTACTCGTGGCCCGACTTTTTCGAATCAGTGGTAGCTTTTTAAATATTTGTCGATTCTAAGAGCTAGGAAAAGTCTACTCGAATAAAATATATTTTTATAACGGAGTCCCGAATACTGATATACCAAAATCTATTGGAGATATCAAAAACTGAGTACAAGTTATCGAAACAAATATATTCAACAACAATGAACCATCTATATATGAAAGTTGTGTATAGCTAATCTCGTAATAAAATCGACATCATGTCCCTCCATTGTCTTCGGAAGAAAGCCGCTATAGATGTGGAGCTGAGAATCTAATTAACATTTTAAATGTGCATGTATTATATCCCCTACTATTTGTAGGAAAAATTAAATCACTCGGCGTATATCCGACTGACAAAGAGTGAAAATATGTGCGATGATGAAACTCAGATGGTTCCCAACCACAATAATTCCCAAAACACAGCGCTAGACTGATAATATTGTGTTATACCTAAACGCACGTTTTGTTCATTTAATCCTTTATTTGTTCTCCTATACTTCCTAGCGTTATCCCTCTTGGCTTGTGACTTCCGGCCAAACTAGTATTGTCTAAGAGATCTGGACCTAGAAATTAAGAAAAACAATCAAATAAATGTTACTTGTTTTGATTGGTTTATTTATTTAAATACATACATATATTCCATTTCTTAATTAGATTTATTTTTTGTTATGTTCTTGTTAATTAATTTATAACAACCCCACTTACAACCGATGCGGATCAGCTTTTTTAATTCTTTTCTTTATTCTATATTTTTGTTTTATTTTTGTTATGTATTATGTTTTTTTTTTAGTTTAATTTAGAATTACTTTCTTTTTATTATTATTATTATGTATATAGTGTTCTTCTTATTATTTAAATTTAAGTACATTGTAAATATCTTTATTGCTTTATTATTGTTGTCAACAATAAAGTTTCTTACTCTAAGAATCGTTACAAAACATTTATAATTACTTACTGCAGCGGCTTAGAAACCCAAAATGAGTTTTGATCTCCGAGCTCCGACAGGATTTTGCGCCACTTGTGTCGGACCTCCGCGACTGGCGCATCGCCCACCCGAACTTCAATTTGGCGCTAACACGATTTCGGCGATTGGGGTGAAAGTTGACACAGACATTTTTTGGTTATTTTGAATATTTTTATGTTCGAAAATTTAACAGAACGCTTGAATTTAACTGTACCATTTGCAAAGAATTTCCTGTCTCCTTCAACATCACTTTAGAGTTAGTTGTCAGCTTCGATGCTTCTAAACCGATACGACATTATTTATTCTCTATACTATCATATATAGCTAAAAAGTTTATTTGTTTGTTTGCTTTAACCCGCTAATCTCAGGAACTACTGGTCAGATTTGAAAAATTCTTTCAGTGTTACATAGCCCATTTATCGAGGAAGGTTATAGGCTATATATCATCACGCTAAACTCAAATTCGAATTTCCTTATTTGTCAAACATCATGAAATTGAATCTATTTTTTTTTACCTAATTTTACGCGGATTCTCGGGCACAGCTAGTGAAATATATATATAAAAAAAAAATGAGGCCCTCCGGGAGTCTCAACAGAAGTGAAAACGAACCGTTAGAGTTGTCGGTAACGGTGACGTCAAAGTCAAGCGTTATGTGTAAAATTTTCTGGGTGCTTGTTCAGGATTTTGAATATTTTGTCAGATTCATTTTCTATGACACGCTAGGGGTTAGGGGTGACTGTTAATATGCGATTATTTTCCACGTATTTTATATTAAAATCTATAAATAGGGCAAGTAAGGGGGGTGCCATAATTGAAATTCGCTCCATCCTAAAATTTACCTCGGGCCGGCATTGATAACAATAATAAACATAGGTAAAGGCAAGAAGATTATATTCTACATAAGTATAGTATTTTCTTGGGTTAATTATTACTTTTTATTTTATTAATTTATATATATTACGATAATTGTGCTCATCCTAGATTTTTATATATTAAAATTTATTTTTATTATTTATTTCGTGTATTTTACGTGTATTTTAAGTTAACTGAACGACTAAAAGAAAATAGTTAAAGATTATTTAAAAATAAATTGCCTTTGTCTGAAGAACTACCTAGAGAAAAAAATTTACAAGCGAAATGTTCTTTTTTAAAAATTTACCACAATTTTTGATTGTTTTTCTTATCAATTACAGTTAATAAAATTGTACTATCACAATTATTATCATTTTGGACTTTATTAATTTATTATATGATGTATCGATTCAATAAATAAAATCTTTCGTGTCAAAATAATAATAAGTAGTAGTACTAAATAAGATGTTGTACAAATAGCCAATATGCCTACTTTTGCTTTTACTATTTTATATTGTATTTTCTCCATAAGTGATTGTAAATCTTTTGAGAAAATAAATTCTTAAACCGTAAAAAATTGCAATATAACTTGATAATGTTCGATCTGACAAATGTTTAAACACGCTATTAGTTTTTTTTTTAAGTGCAAGGCATAGTTGAGAAACGTCGATACTTACGCATATTTTTTTTTTTTTTCAAAACTAGCTACTGTATGATGCAAACATTCCATTTAAATCGTGAATATTATACAGATTATTAGCGGGTAGAAATATTATATACAATAATTAAGTCTTAGCCTTTGCACGCTAGAAAAGTTATATTCCCAAAGTATTTGAGCTCTCTTAATTTTCACGTTTAATCCGACTAACCGTGGAATGCTACAAATTATTTTTTTCCTATAACTAACATCTACTTTTAACGAACAGCACTGTATTTACAACATTTTTAGTAATTTTATTAAACTAAGTTATGAATTTTCCATCATCGAGTTAATCTTATTGCTTAGGAAAAAATAGACAATATTTTTCTTTTTGTTTCCATTATATTATAAGTAGTATGCCATAATACTATACCGTGATAAAAAAAAACTGTTCTTAGTTAAAATACTAATTTAAGTTTTATTCCAAATTTTATGTTACTCGTTTCTTGTACTCTACTTTAATTCTGAGGCTATTACTAGCACAGTGAAAAACGTAACTTCGACTATGAAAGTAAAGAGTAATTTATATCATTATAGTCATCCCCCATAACACGGTACTCTTATAACGCATTAATATTATTCTATAATTTACAATATTATAATATACATAATATTATATTCTGCGCATTGGGGGTTGTACATGCGTTACACGAGAATAATCCTACAACGCGTTTTCTTATAATGTGGAATAAAAAACCTACCGTGTTAAAGGAGTGTTACAGTACTTTCTATAGATTTGTTATTGTCTCTTTGTATGATTTGCGAATCTGTTTAACGCCTTACAAAGAGGTACAGTTGGTTTTTATTTTTTATCAAATATATTATAGTGTTCACGGGACAGATTTAATCATGTGGTCACTACAAACACTTACTAGTGGTGGATCTAATATGACAACTATCACCTATCTCGAGATATAATACACGTGCTGTGTTATTTTGCATAGGACCTTATCTTATGTGAAGCAATTACTTATATATTTCTTTAACTTAATTCGTTTGCAAACTTTAAATTAGTTATTTAAAAAAAAAAATAATGACGACTTTATTATGCCGGTAGAAATTTTGTGTAAAACACAGAAATTACACGTAATTTTTTATTTACCTTATGAATTTAAAAATATCAATGTCGTTTAAAATAAAATGAGATTGTTTAAAATATCTGCACCTCAAATTAATATCTTAGCTAATTATTTAAGCCTAATAAGTTATTCTATACAGTTTTAAGCACTTGTGCGTTTAGTACTAACCTTTAAAGTGATTTACACTTCTAAAAGTAGAGAATAAATGGCGAAAGGTAATAAGTGCAAACATTACATAGATTGTGGCATTCCAATAATTATAATTGAACTCGCAAAACAAGTAACTTTTTGACTGACTTCTACTTGTTAAAGTGTAAATCTACCTTTATACATCTTTTACTAGTGTGTATCAAGAAGCGTACCTTCAACAAGTGTTGTCTCGCCAATGACTAGCGTTAATTAGGGAAAACAATGTGTCCTTATACATTTATTTATTGCTTTTCAGAATCGAACTTTAGGTGATTAATATTTTATAAAATAAAATAGCTAGAATCAATGACATTTGCTAGGCGAGAACCTCCTTTATTAGAGAGAGGGGTTTTACGCCAAGGGTTAAATTTAAATCACTTACTAAATATTTATCTAGTTTCATATGATTTATGTCGCGCTTGACAGTCAATATAAGTTAAGAACCCGCAAGAAGTAACTTCGTTAGTCTGTTTTTTAAGTGAATTATCTAAGAAATTAAAGTAGATTTTTCTCTTTTTACGATGACATAGAGCACCAATTTTTAAAATGGCCGCAAATAGGGCCTCTGGTGCCAATTTCAGTTTGAGTTAGAGATTCAGAAAGAAAAAGGTTCCACTTTCGCTGTATATTGGCGTATAAGACGTTTTACGTTTTGTCATCTGAGTCACAAATACGAACATTACTTCATATGTTTACCTCTTTCTAACATCGGATGTTTAATTGTTACATCAAAGACTCATATTTCGTATGAGTGACAGATATGAGTACGATGTGGACTTCATATGGTTATCTCTGTCTAACGCGCAGTTAATGTCAGCCACGTTGATTATTAAAGAGCGGGATGGAAGATGTTCACTGCACATTCGGTGGTCGCAGCACGGTGATGCAAATAGACCCTCGAAGTATCCGCAGCAGATCGATCACCTCCGGTGTCTTCATCGATGTTACATTCTCATCGTTTACCTGTAAATTTAAAAAATAATGGTTGTCTTTTAAGTCAGTTTACGGACGATAATTTTACGTGATAACGCAGAAAGCTTAATACTGTCGTGCCTCTCTATCGCGTGTTCCACCCTCTCGCTTGCACGCTCGGCCAGTACGGGACAATGAGCTATACTTTGTCGTACGTGAAGCCGGCGTTCATTCTTTTGACGTTCATCGATTTATAATGCCGGAGCCAGACATAGCTTCATTTGAATAATCATGTAGTGTGGCCGGGAACTTCGTGTAACGGCGCAGTTTTGTAGTACTTTGTAGTCTTCAAGGACAAAAATGTACAACACTTTAAGCTACGCCCGGCTCCAGCATAAGAATAAAACGATGAACGTCAAAAGTATGAGTTAGTCCAACCGTTAATCGCGACTGAAGTAAAACTTCTTTGACATTGTGTTCATTAAGTTATAAATAATTAACTAAAGAATTTTATTTAAATGCACAAAAATGATACACTTGAATGATACATCAAGTTGACTATGACAAACATCTAACGAAGAATAAAGAAGAGGAGACAACGATTTAGAAACAGAATACTTTTATTTCATCCCACTTTCTAGCAGACGAAATCCTATTTATGATTTTTTATTTTACAAGGGGCCAACACATTGCTGGTTCGCCGTAGTATTTACGCACGACGCACATGGATATCTTCATCACTAGGAGGCCCGCAGATGCGTTGCAGCCTTAAAGAGGAGCTTTGTGCCACCGGAAACTTAACAATGTTTTCTTGACATCACAGCATTGCCGCCACTTCACGCCGATCTCATGTGAGAAAAACTATTGGTATCCGAACGCCCCGGCCCAATTCCGCAGCAGACAAAAATAAATTAGAGGTAGCGCCATGCTTGTAGCCGAATTGGGCCGGCGCGTCCGGGTACCAATAGTTTTAAAACGCCTTCATGGAATTTACACGACATACCTCGCAAAAACAATGGTGCGCGTACAACATACCTGGCAATGAATACGTAACAAAAATATAAATTTTCAATAACAAAATTTATCTTTTTAATGATTGAGGAAGTCGTAGCTTAATTAGTGGCCAGCGTTTGAGTCGATCGCTAGGTTAAGTAGCTCTTGCCACTGCCAGGTGATAGATGGGTGACCAATTCTAACAATAGTTTTCAAATATCCGTGTTTTGGAAGGCGCGTAAAACAGTGGATCCTGATGAATGCCTCTGAGTGATATTAGTGGTGAGATTTTAGATGAGTTTGCACTTTTTTTACTTTTCGGAAACAGTGATAGGCTTGAAATATTTTACTAATTCCAGAAGATTAATAAAAATAAGTGCAAATCAAATCTTTCGAATAACATTTACTTGAAATAGTTGCTAGGATAGTCTATAGAGGTCGAGGATCGAATAAACCACCTTACGGATCCTAATCAACTCATATAACCTTTGAGCTATTCGGAAAAGTGTGCTTGGCTAGCTTTATCCCAAAACTAATTTTACGCAGACAAAGTCGCGTGCACAGATAGTAGTTTACATATAGGAGGGTATGGGAATGGTATAAAATATGCGTTATAAATATACTAAATTATAGAAATAAATCTCACACACACTAATACTAAACGATTTACACACACTTGTATAAATTTTACTATAAGGTATCAAAGCGTATT
The DNA here is from genome assembly GCA_024363005.1 of Charaxes varanes. Lineage (NCBI taxonomy): Eukaryota > Metazoa > Arthropoda > Insecta > Lepidoptera > Nymphalidae > Charaxes > Charaxes varanes. The sequence goes on from JANCMC010019060.1 coordinate 8,640, forward strand.
CGTGACGACCGCATATATATTAATAGTCAAATAAAATTTCAAATATAGTTTCAAAGAGGCAAATTTAAAGACTTGTGCCTGAATTTCGATCAACTGGCAATCTCTACTAAAATTAAATGTCTGTCAGAGACCGCTTTAAGCGATAAGATCGCCCTTGCGCACCTTAATTAGTTTTAAATTATCGTTTGTTATTATTGTGTTTCTTTATTCTGTGCAATAAGTTTTAAATAAATAACTAAATGGTTGTTGCAGAGCATGGTACGGCTCATCTGTGGGGCGCTAACAGCGGCCGGCGTGGGTGGAGTCGCAAGAGGACATCGGCACCACAAATGGGTAACACGCAGGGTTCTATGCCGAGGATAGCTCTAAACTGCACACGGTGTGCAAATTTCAATAAAATAGGTTAAGGGGTTTAGGAGTTCATCGCGGACAAACAACGTGACGTGTAATTTATATACATTAAGATAATACGTATACATAGATAATGTGAACAGAAAACGAAGTCCAAAAGAAGTGATCCGTATAAGAAGCGAGGGGGCGTGGCAAAATCAATAGAATTTGTCATCTACGTAACAAAGGTGTGAACGGTGCTCGTGGAAAGAATACTATATCCTTAGCTGGTACATATATATGTTGGGAAGGGACGAGCCTTTTTTGGCGTATTCCGTAGTAAAGATGGTCAGAATTTTTCTCGCTTGCGTTATTTCTCTATTTTCTTGTGTAATAGCTTTTACCTAGCAGGTATATTGTGTTAGCCATATCACCTAGAAATATATATAATAATAATAAAGCCTATTTATTTCATTAATATAATAAAAAAAATACAGTTTATAATAATAATAAACAAGAGTTAGAAATATATATCTGCTCTATATCATTCATTTCAGTGTTTTTGTAAAATCTTGAGGATTGTTCTTCTTATTATTATTTTCCTCGATAACTTGATCGCGGCGTCTGTTTTTTATACCACACATGGCATTAATTTGTCTACATTAGGAACAAACGTCTGTGTGTCATATAGTACTATTTATTTATTTATTTATTTATTGTGGTGATAACATATGACCTAAGTTTGAGATAAAACGAAAACTGGCATTCTCGGACTCTCAATAATGTCAAGTCAAAGTCAAGCGGTCGGCATCGAAGACGTTGTTGTTCACCCACAAAGTACACATTGTACATATGTATAGCCATTTCCCATCTAAAAAAATGCCGAAAGAAGTTTCCACTTCTAAAAAAAGTTTACCAGGCTCATTACGACATGATACCATCCAAGTATAAATAATAGGTTTAGTAAATCAAACGTAATCGATAAACATCGATTTTGCTTTATAAATCGACTTCAAAGGGCTTTCAATTATTAATGGGCTGATAGGTTAGTTTCTTTGCTTCTATATTATACTAGTTTTTGATCACGGCTCTGCTCTCATCAAACACAATCACAATCACCCACTGAATGAGAGTACAGTTGTTACATTATCAGTTTGAAGACATGACACGTGTTGTAAACAAATTATGTACTGTTAATATATTTTGACAAAATATACAAAAGTGTATGTGAAGACAACTTGAGATATATAATCTTTTTACAAAAAGAAATGTGTGATACCAACATCTCACGAGTTAAAGAATGCTGCACAAATATCAACAACACTTAACTCAAATAGCCCAGAACTGGTAGATAAGTTGCCTGGAACGGTCCGAAATTCTACAAGATCATTTGTAAGCAGCTCTAGTATCGTAACTGAAATTTTCTGTCACTTCTTGTAAAAATAAAGCAACTTCACGTTTATATATGTATATTAAATTAATAATTGACTATTCAATCATAGTGTATAACAATTTAAGATACAATTTAACACCTGACTTGGATTTAATGTGAATTTATATTTATGTGAACAAGGAAAGTGGAAAATTCTATAAAAAAAGTCATATATATTTGTAAAGAAAACTATTTCTTTATTATATTGTAGTTGGCCACTTGAGACATTTGACAAGTAAGGGACAGAAACTTGAATAAATACACGGCTTTATTTATCAATAGTTCCCCAGAGTCATGTTATAATTTATCACGTAGTAATACCGTATCTAAATTTGTAATTTTATATAGCCGCTATTTAAATTAAAACCACAAATGGAAAGAAAGATAAACAAAAAAATTTAAAAATTCTGTCATGGTTCTAGCGAGTTATGGAATCACTCATTTCAACTACCGCATAAATCGTGAATTAAATTTTGTATAAAATCAATACCAGAAACGGAATATTAGAAACTATCTTTTCTTAGCGGATGTCTTTCAAATATAAGCTAACTTCTTGACAAATTTTATTTTTGTACGTCCCACGGCTTTCGATATTTCCGTGTTAGGTGACCTATCGCTTTTATATATTACATTTTTTTTTATGTTACAAGGGGGCAGACGAGCAGGCAGCAGGCAGCAGGCACCGAAGTGCCTACCGACGCCCATAGACATATGCACGACCAGAAAGGAGGCCAGCAGATGCGCTGCCGGCCCTTAATGACGAGTTTAGGCCATCGGGAAGTCTCACAAACCGAACGAAACGCGATTTTAATTCATCACGTTTGAGCACATTCTTTCCTTTTATTAAATTTTGAAGCTGAAATAAAGCAGGGGAATTATTAAAATGGAATCTGTTTGCTCTGGCTGACCCAATTTTGATGGGGCTTTCACTTGCAGATATCCGATGTCATAAAGAATAACTTAGGCTACTTTAGTTGTATAAAAATAATTAAAGTTTCGCACGAAAAAGTAAAAAGGCAGTTAATTATATAATGTAGAATTAACAATGTAATACATATAGAGATATGGAAAATATTTGGTCAGATAAAATTACTTATGGTAAAGGTACTTTTAATAGCATAAAAAACTTTACTATATCGTTTTCTAATACAATGTATTACAATTTAAATATATTGCAGTAAAATATAATGTAATAACGGAGTGCCAATATTAAACTACAGCATGGAGAGGAAGATAGAAAATCTCAATTTACATAAGCGCACTGTCATACAGTTGTAACATCTCTTAGAGATACGTCTGTAACTCTACACGCCTTTTCTCTACACTTAGTAACTTTACTACTATTGCGCTTCGCTCATCTAAGTTTTAATGACTCTTATTTTAAATACTTTCCGAGATAACATGTCACAGATTAATTATTACACGAAAACTGCATAGTACTTTTCCACAATCAATAAGAAAGAAAGGATTTTGATGTTCTTCTTATTTAATAGTTTCCTTCTTTTCATATTAAATAAAACTCTTCTTTTCTCTATTATTGTTTGTACCTACAGACGATGACTAATTTTAAGTATAGATTCGTTTGTTCATTCTTTTTATATAGTAATTTGTATATTAGTTAGCACCACCTTAGTTATTTTTAGTTTAATTATTTTATCTGTGTAATCGGTTGGCTGGTAGAAATCGCTCTGAAGCGATAAGACCGCCGATTATACTGCAACATTGTACATATATATTTGTATTGTTTATCCTTCTGTTTGTACGTTGTGTTGTAGTATAATAAAGTGAATTCATTCATTCATTCAAAAATGGCCAAAAGCGTGTCAAGAAACGCTTATATAGAAGGGCTCCGTATTTGGTACGCTATAAACGTATTTGTTAAATAACTTCAAAAGTTGCTGTTCGCCGATCGGAAAGAGCTTGGTTGCCGACGATTCGGGCCGCTCTACGTTGAATGCGGTCAAATGGAAGCAGCTGATATTTTAACGTATTGTTAACGTTACCTAACTATTAATTAAAAAAGGAATGAACTCAGGAAAATGATAAATAAAACTATCAACAAATTCGCAAAATCAATATGCACAAATTGTTTTTTTTTTATATTATAATATAATTTAAGTTGCAGAACCTGAGCTTATACTTAGTGCCACCTTAATTCAAATAAAGCGAATTTCCTTTAGCTTCCTTCCCTTGTTGTTATTGCTTGATGCAGGAACATATTTGAAGCAATATAATATGATTGCAAATATTTATTTAATAGGTAGCATTACAACTTACTGGACGACTTAACGGGTGCGGAAGTAGGATGCTAAATGAGAGTAGTATGCTTAAATATTATGTCTATACTGCATTCTTATTTCCCAGTCTCTGGGAATTCTTCTCCTGGATTTAAGTTACAATGGTAAATTGTTAAGTATTTGGATGGACTTCTTACTGGTATTCATTCTTGAATGATTCATCATAACATAGACAAGTGCTTCTTTTAATAGAATATGACTACATATTTGTATACTTTCGAAATTATTGTATCATTTGGTAGTAAACAAATCAAAGTTTTACAACAAATTGTTGCACAAGTATCCAAAACTAAAAATGTGTTTATTGAGGGTGCGGTGGATACACTAGAATATAATAAAACTTATTTTAGTCTACTATTGAAATCTAGCATCTATTTTAAAATTTATTTTGTATGTTTGGTTTTATTCACCAACAAATAATGGAACAACTGAATGGTATAGAACAATATCTTGTCGAAACCCTTTTTTGCTCGAAACAAATTATATATACAAATTATAGATACTTAGACATTTATATTTTATATTGTTACTAACTTCATAGTCCTTTGTTAAATGGTTTAAATTCATCGAAATTTATGTTAAAATATTTGAGATGTATTTACTCTCCATAGCAATATTAAAAAGTCCCCGCCTGTGCTACAAAAGGCAATTTGGACACAATGTCAATCAAAGTCGAGCCAAAATTCTACACTTCGATTTTATGTGGCCAGGTATGAAGTTTCTTGAAAATCGCACGGTTGTGGATTTTAGGACATCAAGGTGGTGAGGGTGAAATTTCAAATTCTTGCGAGATGTCCTGTGGTGGAATACAGCTGTCGGTATTAGTCCGAACAACTCCTCAGAGCACTCCCCATGATACATGCGGTAAGTTTTAACCTTAGGTTTGTTTACAACCATTGTGAAAGTCAGTTCTAGTTTATTTTTTTAAGTAATGTGTAATATTCTGGCACTTATATATTTGATTTAGAGCTAATTTAACGAAAACTCCTCGCGCCCTAATCTGAGATGAGCACACAACAAACTCTGTCGGGATTTTTTTTGTTATCTCCAGAAATGCCTATATGGTTTGTGAAAACAACAATTTCGATTTATTTAGAGCTATTTATTCCCAAGCATTGTTATTATTCCAATAATCCTGTTTGAATGAGTTTTCTTTTTGTAATTTTAAATTTATTTAAATATATACATCTCCCCAATATCCTAGGGGAGTTTTTTATAAGAACGTGTACAGTTACATATAACTTTGGAATTGATTTGTACGGAGCCAACTAGAGTGCATCGCTATTTGCATTTGTTTCTAAGATTTCTACTAGTAAAGTCACCCATTTTCTTTAATTTATGTATGTGTTTATACAGAGTACTGTCATTATGTAAAAGTCCTTGAATTTGTATTAGCGACCCTTTTGGACTCATAAAGTCTATTGCACAAACAGCCCTTTTCAGCAGAACAAATATGGTTCAATATCAGCAGCATTACCCCATTGAAAAACACCATATGACATAATGCTATTAATGTAAAATACACCAACCTACCATACCATATTATAGATGTTGTCTTCAATAGAAGATATTCTATATTTTCTTGCCTTAAAGATATGTTTATTCTCTGTAAACATGACTACAAAAGCGTTCAACGTCTTAATCACTCGTAATAAAAAGAAGGGAATCTTCGAACGGAAAGGGAATATTTCAACGACTTCTACACTTTCTAGTGTCAGGCCTCAACCGGTAGCAACCCAAAATTCCAAAAAACCGATTTGGAAATAAAGAATTCTTTACTATAATATTTTTTCTGACTGGCACGTTGGCGCAGTTGGCAGTGACCCTTACTATTCTTTTTTTTATTTTTATTTTAGAACTGTTACAACGTAGGTAGTACAGACAAAAGGAAACGATGATCTCGCGGAAGTAACAACTGTGTTGCGGTCTCACTCATCGCCTTCCTACGTAAAAGATAATTTTAACTTATGACAAAATACTTAACTTATATAAATTAGACTATTACGATATTTATATTATATAATATTAATTATACCTTCCTTCCTCTTCGTGGGTTGCGGGTTCAATTCCCGCGTGGGTGTATTATCTATATGCATATTTTAATAAACATTATTTATATATAACAAACGGCTGTTACCTATAACGCAGGCATTAAGTTGTCTACCTTAGGAGCGGATGTCCACGTGATATTCTTTGTTTATTTATTTATTTTTTAACTATAATGTTTTAATCCACAGTCTGTTGTAATAAATATCTGAAGGCTAAGCGATGAAATAATTATATAAAATGAATATTTTTATTTCGACGAAACGTGTCAAAGTTTTTAATTACATATTTTTCATTATAGTAATTAAGCCACCTTGCATGTTGTTTTTAATTAGGGTAATTCTAATAGATCACGCTATCCAAACTTATAACATATTCAAAAAAGTTAATTCCCTTTTATGATATTCAAAGATCATTTACTTTAAATGTATGATAAATAAATAATGTTTATTCAATTGGTATTTTATTTTGATAAAACTTTTTCAACTAAAATACAAGCAAAATTATTTACTAAACTTTGCATCACAATTGTGTATTGAACATAAAAATTACGGTCGTATGGTAAAGTCATATTTTTATTTTATCTAAAATACCTCATACTAACCTGGACAGGGTTAGGCCAAGTGCAGACATCTTCATGATGTGTATCCACGCGTAAACTGGCACCAGCTGTGCAAGATGGGTGTCCCGGCATGCTCTTGTACTTGGCTTCTTGGACACTGATGAAAGTGCCGTTTGGACAAGATAGTGCCACTATTTCGTCGTCACAAGCCACTCGCTGCCTCGATCTAAGCGTACCGAGTAGTAACTCTGTAACAAGAGACATATAAATTCACACAAAATTCAGACATGCTATACTCTTGACATTTATTAATTCCAAGAATACAATTAACTACCTTAGTTATAAATAAATAAATGCATAGGACTATATGACACAGGGTCGTCTGTTCCTAAGGTAGACAACTTAATGCCTGTGTTATAGGTAACAGCCGCCTGTTATACACAAATATATATTGTTTAAGTTTTAATTTGACTTAAAAATAAAACTTAATTTCTGCTATAACATGCCCTTAAAAGTGCATATATGGCCGCCTTACAAGCATTCGGTAGTGCTTGTGAGAGATCACTTGGACACTCAGTCCTGATTTTAAGTGCCCGGTGACGTCACTGATAAATGTATACACTCTAATTAAAACAAAGAACATTGATCGTATATCCGCCTCTCCATAAGTAGATAGTAATAATGCCGAGTGGATTGATACACCAAAGCAAACTAGATGGCGCTGGACGGACAGGTCGACCGACGCGGTACAAACGCTGTCCCGTACCATATATAATCTAACTCACGCTAGCTAAGTTCCTTCATACGATCACTATATATACACCTCCCGACTAACAACTGTCGGCGAGGCGCAGCCGCCTCGGGCAACTCCACCTAGCCCGGACTATGGATCTTCCAATGTGGTGGTTGAGCATATCTACGCTTCCTCGCCGATTTCTACAATTGTTTTAAAGACTGCCACAAACTTCAATAGTATGTTCATTCGTAAGTATATACAGCACGTACGTAGTTATAATAAATGCAATTCACATAGAACCGTAGTAGAGTTTATCTACAGTTTTCCCAGGAATTTGTAAACGAAAGCAAGTATAAACTTCACTTGGTACACAACGGTGTCTATACAAGAATATGATTCATAAAACCAAATTGATGCTCTCTTTGGTCAGATAGTGAGAATGGATGGACGTTCGTAACTACGCCGGCAAAACCACAGTCGCTTCAGGCAACCGCACCAAAATATGAACTCAGTGCTACAAGAGATATATTTTGGGGGTATATTTAGATTGTTTTATTGCCGCAAATATGGCAAGTAATTTGAATATAAACTTGTGGAGATATATCTGTTGCAATGAGGGAAGCATTTCGTTTAGAAAGAGACAAGTATAGGTTTTATACAATGTCGTCTCTGTCTCTATCACGATTATGTTATTTATTGAAATGGGTGACAGTGACGCGTGTGTATATGGTGTAATTTAAATACACTCTTGTACAGATATATCTTTAACGATGAGGAAGATGTCTAGGTTAAAAAGAGACAGGCATAGTTTTGTAGAGTCAACTCCGTTTTTTATCACTACTAAAATAGAGAATGGATCGACGTTAATTACAGCGAGGAAAAACCACAGTCGCTTCAGGCAAAAACCACAAAATATTATCTCAGTGCTAGAAGAGATACATTTTAGCACGGGAACGGATGGACCGATTTTAATGATTTTGTCTTATTCGGGAGTATCTTAGGCGGGAAATGGGGACGGGGTTTTTTACAAAAATATAAATATCCCCGCGAAACCGGGGCTTGCCGCTAGTTCGAATTTAAGCGGATATCGATTGAGATATAATATGTTACAATGCAGAGTATGACATATCGAGCGTTGGGAAGCCAGAAGTTTAGTCTTGGTAGAGCATCGTCTCTGTATTTACCATGATCATTATTGACACATACATAACAAGTAAATATACGCGATTTAACGGGTAGTCCGTCACACGAATTTTACGATTTTTGACATGTGACGTCACAAAGCTTTAGACCCCCCCTCCCTTTGTCCGTTATCATACAATGTCACAGTTTGGTGATACCCTACCCCCCTTTTTAACGTGACTTTATTTATTGATGACACCCTAATCAATGAAATGGGGAGAACAAACCTAGAAAGGCCGGCGTTTTATATCGTACATATGGAGGCGTTTTATTATCGAGGCGTTAATTCGAGATCGAGTCTCAACGAAAATGCCTGTATTAAAAACTTTTATATAACTCGCAACGTATATTTGATCGGGTGGAATCTTACAACTCTATTTAGGAGCAGATATCTTCAACCGATTGAGCAGAAATTATAGACGCATATGTATATCCGATGACAATGCATTATTATGATGACTGATCTGATGATGGAGCTGAAACGGCAGGGCCGGGAAGTAGCCGGAAGCTTTAAATTCACTCGAAAATCCACAGAGATAAATCTCGCGACAGCATTTTATAGCTTTTAAATTGAGTAATGACGTTGATAGTAAAAGTTTTAAAGGAAAAGTGTAGTTTATTAATGTTACTACTTATAAATAAAAGCTTTTTTGAATATTTTTTTATTAAAATTTATTTATGTATATTTATAGTTGATTTTACAATAAATTTATCAAAATATGTCGAAGTTGAACTCTGACATGAATCCATAAATGGATTCAATTATGTTTAATACACGCATACCTTATTCTCTGTCAAAAAAATGTATGAAGAACTACGCGAGCCCTCACGGAGCTCAGCTTTTTCTAGCATTAAAATATTTTTTACATATGAGCAAAAGAATCCACGAAAGTTTCATAAAAATTTGAGCATTATAGATTATATTAAGAACAGATGTGCACGGACTTAAAACTTATTACACGCCTTTACAGCACTGCAAATGTGTTGCCGGCCTTAATGAAACAAATCGCTAGGTCATACCGGTACTAAAATTACGATGGAAAAAAACGTGGCCGTATTTATTTTTAACATGCATGATTTTATTACAAGCAACGTACATCCGTATCTTGATGTAAGGGCGTTGCTAAGGGGGGCAATGAGGTGCAGCTGCCTTCCCTAGAAATTAAAAAATATAGCCAAATTCATAAAAATCTCTCACATGACTAGTTTTTGACGTCATTTTTTTATGTTACAAGGGGCAAACCAGCAGGCAACAGGTAGCTAAGTACCTACTGTCGCTCGTGGACATCTGCACGACCAGGAGGCAAGCAGATGCGTTGCCGGCCTTTAATGTCGAGTATATCGTGTAACGTCGAAACTCAGTCGAGCTGAAAACCTCCTTCCGTTTTTAAAAGTCGCATTCAGGTAGATGAGAATTACCTTAATGTTTTGAAACCCTAATCCTACTAATATTGCAAACGCGAAAGTTTGTACACATGGATGTATGGATGTATATATGTTTGACACTCTTTCACGGAAAAACTACTGAATGGATTTTAATAAAACTTTACTATAGTATAGCTTATACAACATAATAACACATAGGCCATAAATTATAAAAATATTGTGTGAATTGTCCAAAATATAACGATAAATGTCAAGTAAGTAGGAGAAAATTTTGCAATCTGCGAACAATATTTTCTCCTACTTACTGAGTATGCAGGAGACAATAAAAAAATTAAATTTGCTTTTTTTCTATATGTATTGTATATATAATCATAATATGAAATTAGCAAGAAGTATAATAATTTCAACGTTACAAACAGAACTTAGAGGAGGTCGTGGCCTAATCAGTGGTCGGCATTTGAGTCGATCACTAAGTTAAGTTGCTCTGGCTACAACCGGGTGATTAGAACAAATTTGGTTGTCATGTGATAGTGTCAGGTTATAGTGAGCCAACCTTAAAAGAAAGATATATTCTGTCGCAGACTTCTATTTAGAACTTCTAAAAGGAATTAATTCTGTCATACATGATTTTTGCGAGACTTTAACCGTTTAAGCAGCGCAGGCAGCGGAAGCTCTCACAAGGGATAAACAACCTCCGATATTGAAGCATTCTTCATTGATGCTTCGCTGCTATTGGTCTTAGCGTGATGATATATAACCTAGAGCTTTCCTCAATAAATGGGCTATCTAACACTGAAAGAATTTTTCAAATCGGACTAGTAGTTTTATTTTATTTTTTTATTTTATTTAGGTAAGTAAGTTCCTGAGATTATCACGTTCAAACAAACAAACTCATAAGATTTATATATGAATTATAAATATATATACCTATAATAAAGTCAAAAAATCCAGCAGTCTTTCAATTAGATAGATTTCATCTAATTTTTAAGGGATTCAAAATATTCACCCTGGTACTGCGGTATTACAAATAAATCTATGTTCCTTTAAATAAATCAAAACAAAACTTTGTTTTTTGTGTCGTTTTACAATTAATTAAACGAATGTTTTATATCAAAACAATTGAAACTTCACAAAATCTAAAATTTCCAACCTTTTGTCTGTGATTACGCAATCTAAGAAAAAAGCTATTTATACACAGGACTAACGTTATGATATATACAGCCTTTAATATAAAATAATTTTTCATATCGGACCAGTAGTTCCTGAGCTAAGCGCGTCCAAGTAGACAAAGAAACAAGCTCTACTGCTTTATATGTTAGTATAGATTAGTGACTCATAGTGTCTATGATATAATAAGAACTTTGTACTATTACTATTCGGACAATTTCTATGAGAGTAACTCCTAGAAAACGAATTTGATTTCCAGCGTACATTTCAAATTTTAAGTCATCGGTTCCCGTGATATCTCCCTTTTGCACTTGACAATGTTGCTATAAATTATTCTAGTGTGTGTATATTTACAATCCTAATGCAATGGTAGTTTTCTATAATTCCTTAAATTACCTATTTTCTCTGTGCTACAAACAAACAACAAAAACAGATAAGTAAAACTATCGAGAATGTTCGTTAGGCCCTCTGAACTGTTAGCGTTTCCGATACAAGATTTACGCTTAGTTGAAGAGAAAACAAAGTTATAAGATGTATCTAAAAAGCTTCCTTTAAAAATTTCTAAATTATCATTATGTCGGGGCCAGACATAGCTCAAAGTGTTTGTATATTTTTGGCCTTGAAGACTACAAAGTTTTACAAAACTTTGCGCAGCTACTAAAAATCCCCGGCCACACTAAATTATCATTGAAATGATCATTCAAATTAAGCTATGTCTGGCGCCGGCATTAAGCACAATTAAGATTTAGGCTTAGTAAGGTAGATATGAAAAGCGTACAAATTCGCGGGTGATCGCTAGTTTATAACAAAATAACGTTCAAATTCAATTTACCAATTTTGTTGTTGCTTCAGAAATCTTGTTTTTGAGATGGCTCAAGTTAAATTCTTAGACTGTGGAAACCGCCAATTATGTATTCTGCGCGGTTGCCGGCGAACTCCGTCAAAGAATTCATTACAATTACTAGAATTGTAACTTATTTTTGTATTGTAGAGGTTCTAGCAAAGAACTAATCTGATCAATACAATGCATAGGTGACCTCAAAGAGACTAGTACCTTTAACTCTATTATAAAGACTGAAAAATACACCTGTATAATTATAAGATTAAATCAGATAAATCATTTAAAGTGCCAGGATATAGTTGCCGTAAGCATTAGTTTCAGCTAGAGTGTTAAATTAAGCAGCCTTATTGGCTGCTTGATTTAACTGCTAGGATTCTAATTAAAATTGCAATGTTATACATTACTAAAGTCTTTGTAAAGAATTCAACTTGTTTCTATATTTAAGCACTAGAATACAGCTCTAGCGTGCGTTGCAACGTATCGACCTAAAGGATTAGTCGGGTCTCAGGAATTAAGTCTATCCGTCGATAAAAAGACTAATAACTGATAGAATCAGGCGTTATTTTGCGGAAATCCATGACATGCATGAAATACTAAACTACTTTGCTTAAATCCGCCTTTACGAATAACCTTTGTAGAGTCTATCTCCTGATGATGCTTCGGTGTCAAAGCGAAACGTGCGTTGAGGCACATCTAGTTAAAACATTTTTTGTATGTTTGTTGTGGGTAATCTTCAAAACGGCTGAGTCGATTTCAATGCAACTTCGTCTGGCAGATAGATACAACGAATAACATAGGTCACGTCAGACTTAGATTCCGCACAAAAAAAAATAAAAAACCTTGAAATTTTAATTTCGTTATAATGGAAATCACGCGGTCGAAATTACGGTATACAGGTAGTACTTATACAAATGTAATAACTAAGTATTATTCTATTACAACTATCAATAAATATTTAACCAAAATGCCTTGGGACAAGTTCTTGAAAAAATTGGGTTTATACAATTTCCAAACATTTTAATTAATAATTCTAATATCACTTACTAAGGGTTAAAATCTTTTAAATAAAAACTGTGACGAATTAAGAACTGCCAAAGAAAACGTGCTTTCAGGTGAGAGGCATTTAATCAAAGAGGCATAGAGAATACAATAGTGAGGTGACATTAGCTACACGAAACATCGTGATGTGCTAGTGAAGGCTTGGAAATTTATTATTACAACTAGGGTCATTCAAAAATTATGTCTGTGTAAGACACTTTTATAGGAACGTACAGCGTTAAAATACATAATTAGTACAACAAATTAAAATTAAAAATTATACGAAACTAAATATTACAAACGTAAAAAGGAAAAATTCTATATTATTAAAAAAAGACAATAAGAAAACATAAGTATGATACTTATAAATGTAATACTTATATATCATTTAAATTAAAAAAATTAAAATGTAAGTATGTTTAGAACGAGTTACCTTGGCTGCAGGAAAACGAGTTTTAAGGTGGTCGTCAAGCCTAGAGTACCTTTGTCTGTTTTTAGAAATCAAAATAGAATTAAATTGATGTCCGAGCGTAATGGGATAGAACGCGGAAGGAATAGAATTATATATTTTTTTAATTTTTCTTCCCCTCGTTTTTTTTTAACAATTAAAAAATTATGAAGTTGATTTCATCTCACAATAACAAAAAAGCTGAAAGTGTTTACCTTTTTGGGACTCTCATTGTATACACATATATAATTTACTAGCGAACCAGCAAGACGTTGTCCTGCCCGAACGTTAAAATCGATAAAGAGATATTTTTGTAAAACTATTTAAGAAAAACATTTCCTTCATACACTATATACGCCTAACTAACGGTTTTTGCAGCGCACGCCAAAATAGTAGGCAGATGGCAGAATTTACTACTTACTAGATATTTATCTTTATGTTTTGGACACTTCACACAATAAATTTATAATTTATAGCCTATGTGTTATTCTGACGTATAAGCTACATTATTTTAAACTTTTAATAAAAATTCCATCAGTAGTTTTTTCGTGAAAGAACGTCAAACATACATCCATACATCCTTGTGTACAAACTTTTGCCTTTATAATATTAATAGGATCATAAATTTAAAATGTCATTACCAGTTTGTTATTCAGGGTGTGGCATGGGAAATTCCTTATTTTAAACAACGATAAAAGCAAACGTTTTGCAAGTACCTTTTTTTAAAATATATATAACTTCATATTTAAAGTTGTTTCATTATTTTTTGAAAGTCTTGAAGATAATAATAATAATAATAAATATATAGGACTATATGACACACGGACGTCTGTTCCTAAGGTAGACAACTTAATGCCTATTCTTCCTACACGCAATTCGTCGACGTCTCCATTTATCAACACGTCTAATGTGAATTTATTTCTACGATAAAAACTCCCTGATATCGCTCCTTGAGGAGTTAACTCCAAAAAGTACCATTAGGTAGAGGGATGTCAAGAATATTAGATACACCAAAAATGTTTTCAATTTCGACATCTTTCTTAGAATAATTGAACAGCTAGCTTAACTTCTAAATTAAGTACATCGTTTAAGCTCCCTACGAATCTGTAAGCAATCCGTTTCCTAGAACGCGTCGACTTAATTACTCTGTCAGATATACTGGAATATTAATTTATGGGTTTATCTCCTTGGTAAATTTACTTCCAGAACGATGTTTGTAAAGTAAGCACACTTATAAATCAGGATGTAAGACGGTTAACAGCTTAGGAAACAGTTTATATTAAAATGTTTTTATGTCCATTGGCTATAATTGTGTTAATGTTACCAATACCTAAAGAACTTTCTTTTTTTTACTGTATATCCGTGTATTTGGGATCATTCCTCGAACGGCTTATCCAGTTTGTAAGAGTTTCTAAGTTGTATGGTTCGGGAATACGGCAAGTGACAGGAATTCCATAAAGATTTTGTAAGAGGCAGGAAATTGCTTGTAAGTCACACGGATTTTCGGACATGGAATTGGTCTAGGTGAATTTCAGTGGGTAGTAAAGTTCAGAACGAATACTTTTCAGATTTAGAACCAGGATTAGAAGCTTTAATTTTATATGTTACATTTCTAGAGGCCTCGATCATGCCAACGAAATTTGTCTTGGTGTCATGTATAGTCGACCAAGAAAGTGCTTTATCATTTTGGATATCAGCTCCTAGTTAAAGAAAATTTCGCTAAGGGGTTATTATTAGAAATGAACGTAATGTATGACAAGCAGAAATGAACCTTTTAACTAATTGACATGCAAACGGCATAAAACCTTAGCGTGGAAAACCAATTTCTTGATCGACAATACATACAGCTCCTTAATTCATTTAGTATACGACGTATACATATTCAACAAGAAACAACATTAAATAAATTTCATTTCACAGAATGTAATATTCTCCTACTCTTAGACATTTATTTATTCAATCTCAGAATACAGTTTACAAACTTAATTTAAAAATTAAAATTACTCAACTTAATATCTAAAATAACAAATAAAATATATACCTAGAATGAATGGGCATACATGTCAGTTTTATACCGAGTTCCTGTGATAAATCACGGCTTTGATTTTCAGTGTATGCCCGGTGACGTCATTGACAAATGAATTGAAATTTACATTTGAATAAGACAAATAAATAAAAAAATAAAAAACAGAAAAAAATTAAACAAATTTTTATAAATTAAACAAGTACTATAAAGTAATATTCTTAACTTTAAAACAAACTGACACTGTCTGCGAAGTAACTTCTCCGGTTCTCGCCGCACGCTCCTTTGTTTCTCGGACGAAATTTAACGTAATACTGAATATCGGTAGACTTGGAAACAATGCCGTGAAAGATCGCGATATATTAATTGCAAACATTTGTTCCCTTCGTGTTGGGTTTATCGTCTTTTGTATTATACATACGTAAGTATGTAAAATACTCATATGCATACAAATGTCATACTATATTAACTATAGAAATGAGAGTAAATGGTTTACGAAGGCCGATGTGTGCCTTCTTTTTTTGAACAAATAGCTTAACTAACGTTTTTAATGAAAGCAAATATAAAAATGTATGAAAAGTTTGGAAAATTCAAGTTCTAAATTTTAATCTGTCTCCTCCTCCTACATCGTCCGTGACAGTAGTGTCCGCATCCTTTCTCTCCTCTCCATCTACCTTTATATCGTTTATCTCCATCCCTTTCCTTTATTCCTGTATATTTAATTAAAGGTATCATCGCACTTGCAGTCCTTTTGGTTCGCAACCAAATTAGACCGGCGCGTCCGGATGTCATTACCTCTTTCTCACATAAGATCGGCGTGAAGTGGCGGTATTACTGTCGCTTTTCCTTTGGTTTGTGAGACTTTCAGGTGGCCTAATCTCGTCATTAAACGGCAACGCATCTGCTTAGTCACTTATGTGAACACTTTGCTCGTTCACCCCTTGGAACATAAAAAAAATATTAAGTTAGGAATTCGTTACATCCATAAATGTATACCTACATGAGAAAGGGAAAAGAGTGGATATATCTGATTAGAAGTCATATTGCGTTGGCAAACAAACATGACAAAGAGAGATATGAAATATAGTTCAAGCGTATTTTCCCAACGGAGAAAATGCGTTGTCCCACATCGGCAAATGATATAAATACACTGGCTCTCTTTGCAATTTGTATTCAACAAAGGATACCTACCTTTAAGAAACTATTTTTGCCGTTAATGGCTGACTTTTTGCACTGAGTTTTGTAAGCGTTATTTTTTATAGGAGTATTTATTACCGTATCTACTATGAGACGAATTTCTTAGCATTCCATGGATTCACCGTACGAGCGCCTGGTCCATCGCGTTATATAAGAAGGAACCTTAACACTGCCCGGGACTTGTAACCAAACTTCCATACATCGATAATATTTATTTGTGAATACGTAAAAGCACTCGAAAATAAAGTATCCAATCGATTCGCTCATTATCCTTCTTCGTAAGAACAGATGTTCTATATAAAATGTTTGTCATACGGTCGGTTCGTAATCGATTTTCCTCTGAAAACCGAAGCCCGTCGACTCGCTATAAGCAGTAAGTACTTAGACTAACAGAGTCTTTACTTTTGTATAAGTATATCTATTCTAACGGTAGCACTAAAAATGTATTTCGATCTTCTTATACCGGAGCCAGACGTAGCTCAAAGTGTTTGTACATTTTCGTCCTTGAAGACTACAAAGTTCTACAAAACTTTGCGTAGCTACACAAAGTCCCCGGCCACACTACATGACCAGTGAAATGCTCAATTAAATGTTTGGCTCCAACTTTATTAATATTTATCGAGAAACCGAAGGCACAAATATAAGTTTGGGTTTCTATGGGAAAACCGAATAATTGATAAGCGCCCTGATACCAATGACTGCAGCTTTGCTGCCGTCTCACCTTTTAAAAACACTTCGAGGATTCCCACCCCGTTATATATAGAAAGATGTCAACAATAAAATAACTTCAACCCTCTAATACTTATATTTTCACTTGAACCTCTGAAATTAAGAAAAACATGGTACAAAGTATAATTTAAATGAGAAAGGACCGTGTAACGCTGTGTTACGAAAACAATTAAACAAGGTAAACTTGTTTTTCCACGGAATTAACATGTAGGTTATACCGAGAAACAATTTACTGAAAGCGTGTATCTTCCCATTCGCAGCAATTTCATTACAGAAAAGGAGTTTAAAAGCTTGATAATTTTGTATGAATCGTCACGTTGTTTGTCCGCGAGGGACTGCTAAAATACTTAACCGTTTTTAATCAAATTTACCCACCGTATGCAGTTTGATCCAACCTGAAAGGTAGGATAGCTTAAATCTCAATTTATAGTCGCAAATAAAACTGAGTCGCGGAAATGTATGCACGTGCATAACTTCTGAACGACTGCACCAAATTGGATGATTTCTTTTTTATTGGGTTCAATACGCTTATGACAAGGTTTGTGTAATAAAAGAGGAATGGCAAAGCGAAAGCGAAAACGAAATGGAACGGAAACGGAACGGGAACGGGGAATAATGATATAGAATAATGAAATGTAATAAATAGTATGTAACCCAACGTTCGACAAGGACAACGTCTGCCGGGTCCCCTAGTTTTGCATATTTTAAATGGAAATTATTTAAATTTGCAAACAGGGAACATCTGCCTGGATTCTGAGAAATAAACCAATAAAACTCAGTACTCCTTTCTAGCTTTTCATTTAAGTATAAGCATTTTAAATGACGTTACGTAAAAAACGTTTTAGGCGGCCATGCTGTCACGTCAAGTGATTGTATTGTTGTCGCTTTTTTTTCGGTTTGTGAGGGATCCCAGTGGCCTAATCCTGTCTTTAAAGGCCGGCAACGCATCTGTAATTTTTTTCTGGCTCGCCCCACAGCCAAATCCTCTGCAATCTAAGCGGACCCTGGTACTTAACCGGGATAACGCTAGGAAGAAGAAGAATTATTGATTTCTTGTTATACTATGAATGAGTACAGACTAAAGTACGGAAGCTTTCAAAGTTTTGTCATTTTTTTTAATACCTTTTCATAGATCCAAGACCAGCAGTCTCTAGTGGTGGAACTTTCATTGCTACGACAAGAAAATGAGGAGTTGAGTGTGACGCTCGCGAAACAATCGTCAGTTATGGACAAGTTGAAGAAAGACGCGGAGCAAGTACAAGCAAAACCCAAGTCGCCATCTGTGATTCGGAAATCTCATAAAATTGGCAAAGAAAATATGCCCACTATAATTTCACCACTAAGGGAAAGAAATCATCTAAATGTGTAACGCAGTTCTACAGTTTTTACTTTGTTTTTGTTAGCTGACTTTCTGAAAACAGACTTTTTTAAAAATAAAATATATTTCTTAAGAGAAATATATCACCAGGTGACTTTTTTTACTGTAAATCCGTTAAAAAGATTATTACAATATGTAGATGTATTTTTTTTTGATTCAGTTTCTAATTTCGGTTTTATGTGCAATTTGTTATATAACCTAGGAGCCTAGAAAAAAACTATCCTTTCTCAAAGACCGAGCAAATGAAACATGATATGTCCAGTCATGATGATTGGCTATGGTAAAAAATAGTGATATTGCTCGTAAAACCACGTGAGACACCTCATTTGATCCGAAATGATGTCCAGAACAATAAAATTTTAACAAAAGAAACAAACAGACTTTAAATTTTCAGAGCTGGACCAAATTGAAATGGGACCACGGAATCAGCTTTCAAATAAGAATAGAATTATCAAAATAAATTCACCCAGTCGAAACTTCTGAGGTAACAAAATAATAAGATATA
The DNA here is from genome assembly GCA_024363005.1 of Charaxes varanes. NCBI lineage: Eukaryota > Metazoa > Arthropoda > Insecta > Lepidoptera > Nymphalidae > Charaxes > Charaxes varanes. The sequence goes on from JANCMC010019060.1 coordinate 27,937, forward strand.
CAAAATACCGACGAATTGAGATTATAACTAAAAAAAAATATTCAAATCACATAAACTCTTTATTTATTGCCAAATTGGGTTTTTACAGCAGATCTGAATGCTTAAAGACTCCGCTTAGAATGCAATATAATATACCTTAATATTAATAAAAAATACAAATATCAGGGAAAGATGATACTTATGGTATTCCACGCAATATCCGCTTAGCGTCCCACGCGCTAAAACACTACTATGTTTGATTTGAGAAAAAAATAGTGATATTTTAAGACAATTTTTGATGCTGAATATTTAAACACTTCGCCTAAAAACGTAGTCGAAAATTCGATTTTCGAAAAAAATCTTTATTAGTGGCATATATAGACTCTAATATTATTAATAACAGTTTATATTAGATACACGAAGAACTGATACCAGATGTAGCGAAAGACGCCTACTCTTAACAGAATTCATTATGACAACGTAACGGAAGGCTAAATCGCTTTCAATATTTCACTTGTTTCGGAAAAATTATTACATCCCCTGAGAAACTCTATCACCACAAACATGTCGGGGAAACGTGACACAAATATTTAACTCGCACAGAAAACTATGACGGTCTGAATGGGAAAAAATTGTAACGTTGCATATCAATATGAAATAGTTCCTATATATTACCTTACTTAAGATTAAAAATGTTTCATATTCTACTTTATTTATAAATTTTACATATACTGCTAAACAGTTTTAGTTGTGGCTTAAAGTCGAATATTCTAGTTGCCTTATAATATTAATTTGCACAGGACAATTTCTTCGTGACCAGTCAATCGCTCTGCTGGGTGTTTTAGCTATCATGGCGGATTGTTGTATTTTGTAGTTTCCGTTTTTTATTAATCCTTATTAATCTCGTTTGTAATATAAAAATAAATATATAGTCAACTTTGAGTGTGGTATATATAGTATGGTATACTAATTATTTTTATTTTAGTTTTGTATTTTTTAGTTTACTTTTTAATTATTTTTAGTTTTTATTAAAAAAAAAACCTTTTCATTATATACATTTTTTTACAAATAAGTTTAAAATATATATATATACTCATTTTTAAGTTACATCTAATCTAAAAGTAAAATTTTTTGATGATTTGTGTTTTTCTAAAAAATTTTTGCTTTTTTTTGTGGTGCAAGCGATGTATTAAACCTAATAATGCTCGTTAAGTTAGCCTATAAGTGGGTATACGATGGTGACTTTAATTATTAAGAAATGTAAAATATCTTAATTAAGTTTACATTGTATATCGTGTTGGCTTTAGTTAATACGCGAAATTTATTTATGTCAAGTAACTTATATATTTTATCCAGTTATTGTATATAAAAATATACTAAATATGTATGCTTAGTATGATTTTTTACTTAATATTTTATTCGCCGACTTGTTAGGGCATAAAATTAGTATTACACGTAAAAATGTACCGCATTTTATATAATAAAGAAATATTTTGAGTAAAAAGAATAGTTTCATTTCTGACTGTACGCTGATTTATAATGCATGCACTACTTAACGTTTATACCGATTGTTATTAAAATTAGTTTTGTGAAAATTTTTGTGAAAATTAACTTAGGAGCCAAGATAAGGCATAATTAGGTACAATTGATATAGAAAGGAATCAATTTAAGAATTTTGTTTTTACCTGTAGAGATTCGTTAAAATTATTAATTTTGATTTATTGTTTCCGAGAACACATGTACTATCACTTCACAATTGTCTGTTCTGCAATTATCTTTTAAAGAATGGAGTTTTATAGGCTTTCGTAGTTCTAATAGGAACATTTATTGTTACGACTTTTTTGGATCTTCCGTCTCAGCCTTCTTTAACATACAAATATGAAATACCTAGTATAAACTCTGCCTTATTTTAAAATTAAGTCGGGGAAAAAAAGAAAAAGAATTTTATACTTTTGTACAGGATTGTAGGCTATTTAATAGCGCAGTCTGTGGTCCAGACGTAATAGTCTCGGAGCTCTAACAACGACCGATGAAGGAAGAAAATCACTTTAAAATATTTTCTAATATCGATTCTGCTCTAGACTGCTAGCAACGGTGGCACGATTAGACTAGTGAATATAATTTGAAATCAAAGGTACAAAAAATAACAAGTGCGTCACGAAACCTTCCTTATTTTAAACAACGATAAAATAAAAAGGATTGGAGATGCATTTTTTTTAATACATGGCAGTATGTTGGTGGTTTTTTTTCAATACCAAAAGATATTGAAAAAAAAAGCTTTTGGTATTGAAGGAAAACGTATTTGGTACCTTAAAGTTATTATTAAAAAAAAAATAACATTGAGAAAGTGGTGAGCTTCATAGAGTAAATAAATCCCTGTCGAAATTGACGAAATCATCACGACATGAAGCCAAAGCAATGGTTAACCCTGATAGAGCTTTTACATGTCAAAGAGAAGCATTTGTATGACCGAGAAATTGCTTTGCCACGCTAAGGTCGAATGTCGTTTGCACGTCAATTAGTTAAAAGGCTCATTTTTGTTTGTTATGCATTACGATAATTTCCAACAATAACCCTTAGCAAAATGTTCTTTAAGTAGGAACTGTCATCCAAAATGGTAAAGCACTTTCATGGTCGACTATACCATTTTTATTATTCAGGTTCATTCAGGTTCAGTGATCTTGTTAAACTGTGAGGTATGCTAATTTCTCTGTGACCTAAATTATTTAGCTAAAACCAAAGTAGTCTGTATTATTCCTTGTAAAATCAGCTATCTATTAGCGAAAGTCTCGTTGAAATCGGCCAAGCCTTTTCGTATATTACCCGGGACAAACAAAAAGACAGATTTACTAAACAGAGCAAAGTGTGGGCTAAAGAAAAAGATAGCGTGCTCTGGAAAATGCCGGTCAATGAAATAATGGCTAAGAAGAAAAAATGAAATTAAAAAAAATACGTTGCTCTTGCTGCGACCGGGTGATAGATGGGTGACCCATTCTAACACTGGTTTATATTTGATATCCGACCTCCGTGGCCGAACTTAATCTCGATTTCCAATAAACTCCCAGTTTCGCGTAACATGCGTGATCGAAATGCTTCAACAAAACAGTCTTCGAGCTCTTGTTTGCCACACGGAAACTTCACAGCACAAATCTGCTAACAAGACGCTGTAAGTTGGAAACTACTAATTTCCTTACATTATGCTAGACTTTATGCTTCCTTCAACATTTTATGATGCATATAAAACTGATTTTCTTAATCTTTGTAGAATAAATAAGTAAGTAGTAAGGAGAAAGTAAATAGAGACTATAAAATACGATTGAAAAAAATAATAATATGCATAAAATTTATAATTTTACACTTGGTTCTTAGATTGCAAATCATGACAAAGTTAAATCCATGTCTCCATCGATGATAGATGACTGATTTTATATATATGTATTTTAATTGATTAAAATAAATAAAGATAGATACTATCATTACATTTCAATAAATCAATAAACAAGAAATAATGAAAAAATCATTTCACGAAGTATAGACCAATGCGAATGAAAGCATTATAGCTTCGATAGCTTAGTGGTACTACTTCGATATTTAATGAGGTAGCAGGTTTGACCCTCTGATTCTGCTGGGCTTTTGTTATAATACAAGTATTACTCTCAATGAAAAAGATCAAAGACATACATATGTAATACACCCGGCAAGTGCGAATCAAACTCGCGCACTAAGTTCTGTACCGTTACGTAATACTTTACCGGATTGTTTTAAGGTTTATATTTTCATTAGATTTCTTTTAATTCGACAATGGCACTACAACTTTTTATAAACATATTTTAGAAATAATCCTATACTTGTACTTAAAGATATAGCTTCTTACCAAATTCCCAAGACCGTAGACCTCAGTATTCGGGATTAATTTCAACTATACTATATGTCTATGCATTCCTGACAAAAAGAGTCTTGTTAGACAGACAGACAGCGAAGTGACATCCTATGAGGGTTCCTTTATCCTTTGGAGGTACGGAACTCTAATTATTTACATTATTGATCTTTTTCCAGTCTTATAAGTGAATCTTATGAGGTGTATAATTCCGGTACAGCATCGTAAAAGGCAATTAGGGGCTGTAGAATTTTCAATTTTTTTTAACTTTAAAAGCAAAACATGTCACGAATGCCTAAAATTATATCGCCATTAAACACCGTGTGATATCATATTGAAACATTTACTTAAAAGTAAAGATGAAAATAACGGCCGAATTTTCCCGCTTCAATATCACCAAAGAATGTATTTTTATGGTTTTGGAAAAGAATACATTCTATTGTTAGTTTTATGATAAAAATGTCAAAGGGACTGTAAATAGAAATACGTATCACGTAAAAATGACATCAAAAAGAATTGTAGGTCTGTTGTAAGGTATATATTGTTGTATTGCTTTTCGTGGAAAAATGACCATTGAATTGTACGTGTTTGAAATGAATAATGAAATTTATTTTAACATACAGTGGTTTTAATAATTATAATGCATACCTTATAAGTTGGACGAGTGCATACTTAATTTTTAAAATTTAAAATTAATTAAAGTGACATTACATTCGAAAAAAGAATCAACACACGTAACGCGTCTTGTACTTTTCAAGCAACCTCTAATAAGGATGAGGTTCTCCTTTCAACTGTATTTTTTTATGATTGTTACTTTTCTGTGTGAATTGACTTTGATGATACTTTTTTATTTGAAAGCCGGCGCTTCCCTTGTGGTGGTGTGGGGCTGAAATTTGGAGCTTGTAATGGTCATTTTAAATACTCGCCCCTTTAAAATCAAAATATACTTTGAGCATTATTAAAGTTAACTTCCATTACAAATAGTTATATACCTATATATTTAACTGGAAAAAAGTAATTTTTTATTGTTAATAATCGATAGTAAACAGAAAAAATGTAATCTAGACACGCGGTAGCGTGACACGCTTAAACTAAATATAATGTAATTCGTATTAATATATAAAGCTGAGTTTGTTTGTTTGTTTGAACGCGCTAATTTCAGTAACAACTGGTCCGAATTGAAAAATTAATTCAAAGTTAGATAGCCCATTAATAGAGGAAGGCTATATCTCATCACGCTAAAATTTTCCACCTAATTTTACGCGGACAAAGTCGTCAGTAACAAGTAGTATGAGATAAATAATATAATCCGTATATAGGAACCAGCCAACTTAGACCTTAGGCTTTAATATATTATAGAATAGACTAGAATAGATTAAACTTTGATTGTACAAACCCAAGAAAAACAATACAGGTTACAGATTTGAGAATAAGAAAAGTAAAAACTGGCGTTATTATCGCTAAGCAGCGATAGCATCCAGACAACTTGGTTATATAAAGACAATGAATTAAAATAGAATAAAGGCAGGTAGTGTACAATAATATAAGTACATCAAATTAAATAATTAAATACAAATTAAGAAGAAATGACATTTAAGTTTAGTATAAAATATTTAACGTTGTTCTAAATAAATTACGGACTTGACCATTGAACTTGGCATTATTTAGATTTTACTTCTTTCTTCTTACCATTTAGATCTTACTTCTTTTTAGGCTAGTGTCAACAACCAAAGAATATGAACATATTGAACTTGGCTGTCGTTTCACATCAACGTTATTCACAAGGTAATTTTTACTTTGGTTTGTCTAAGCGTGCAGGCAAATAATCGTAATAAGTGATTTTATTACGATTATTTGCCTGCACGCTTAGCTTATATTCACAAACAGGTTTTCACGCAACGTAAGGATCAGGAAGTCTATCAAATTACTTTATTTACTGATGTAAATACCACAAGTATTATGTCATGTATGACGTACTTCTCTTATATAAAAAGGTATATACACACTACGGTGCATAAATATTTATGAATCATATAATTTCTTTAATAGTGTCATCGTATTCCGTAGTACTACAAGGAACCATTATAATTTCGTTCTGTCCGTCTGTCCGCCTGTCTGCCCGTAAGCTGGTCCCCCATAGCATTTCCAAACTATTAGACGTAGAGACTTGAAATTTTCCATGCCGATAGAACATGCTATAAACTCATTAGGAAAATTATTCTAAACGAAATCGGATAACAAATTTTGAAGTTATTTAACAAATACGTTTATAGCGTATCAGATACGGAACCCTTCTATATAAGCGTGTCTTGACACGCCTTTGGGCAATAGTAAATAGCCCAATGTTCGAGCAGGACAACGTCTGCTGGGTCCGATAGTTTATTTAAAGGAATATGATTGCCACTTAAATAATTGCGGGTCACAAATATAGCGGTAGCGGGCAACTTGCGGTTAAAAATTTATATACAGAGTAATAAAAAAACAATTGTTTACTGTAATTAAACATGTCCTTCGTACTCGGTATTAATTACATATTATATTAGTTTCCTCATACGGAACCACTTCGATTCATGCAATTAATGAAAGCGTTAGCACTTATCGATACCTCAGTTGAGATGCACTTTCAATGACCTGAATTCAAAGTCATCAAAACAACAAGATATATTAAACAAAAACATAGTATTTCAGTAATTCCCACTGAACGCCAATATACAAATCATAATTCCCCATAATCCCGTACATGCCAATATACAAACCATAATTCAATATACAAATCATAATTTCTAATTTAAAAAAACATTTTCTGTATTAACTACAATCCAAAAAAAAACTAATTTGAATTGTATTAAATGTAATACTTTTGTAACTGAGATATCGAAATATGAAAGCATATATACTTAAAGAAAATAAATGACCGTCAACCGAAGATGAGAAATAGAAGTATTGCGAAAAATATATGGTGCAGAATTTGGTTCAAAGTATTTATGTTCATTATTATAATATAATTCAAAATGGCGATTGAATGATAGATGAATGCAGAATATCATTAACAACAAAATTAGTTATATAAAAAGTGTACATTGAAATAATATATATTTTGAGAATTTTGAAAAATCAGTACCATAAACGTGGAATCCTTTGAAAATCTGAGACCGACTTAAGGTTTCACTATGCGACACTATAGATTTCTAAATATTGAGATTGCAAATACGTTCCAGGAGCCACTGAAACAGTTCCGGAATGGTGTTTTTCACACAAGAAAAACATATAGTCAAATTGACTTCTTCCTCCTTTTGCAGTCGATTAAAAATAAATAAATAAAATATCATTTATTGCTACCATAATTGTTACAATAACCAGAACAAATATGGAAAGAAATAAAAGTTAACAATAAAGTAACAACTAAAGCAAAAGGACGCAAGCTCAGCTTAGTGCTGCTTCCACGTATGAAAGCAACGCTGTTTTTCAGCAAGGTCCTCCATTGGTCTAAATAGCCAATCACAGCCCGAGATAATATTCAGAATGGCTAAAGGATATTTTTGTCATATGTAGTAAACATTCAAAGCGGTCGGGTTGTACTTTAAATACTTGAGCTAAAAACTTCATAAAAAATTAATAAAAATTCTAAGTTGCCAATATCACGTTTTTCTAGTAGATATTTTTTGCACATTTTAATTCAGTTTTAAATTAACCGCAAGCGCCCAGCCCGACTTATGATTTACGGTTCTTCTTTTCACAAATTATTATATGTTCGCATTTGTAACTTGCCAAAAACACCTTCCTGGAACTTTGTCAGTGGTTCTTAATTTATCAGTATTGTTTGGAATGTAGATTACATTAAGGTGTTAAAATATTCCTAGAAATCGTCGCCTGGTCGAAATTCGCTCACATATATTTAGATTTGCTTACTAAATGCATATTACATAAAGCATAAAGCTTTAATTCATTGTACAACGACATTCTTATGTTTGACAATTACTATACATACGGTCGCCATGTCTATGCTTTGACACGTCTCATAGTGAAATTTACATGTAAAAAAGTTTACATGTGTGTGTAAATCGTTTGGCGTTGGTGTACGTGTGGTTTTATTTTAATAGTTTAATATTGAATGTTTTATAAAAAAATATATTAGCATCTGCACACCATCTTCTATGTAAATTCTAATTTTGCCAAATTTCACACTTCTCCGTTCGCTCAATTTTCATAAAATGGTACCGAAAGTATTCGCTTAACACATGTATATAGACTTTCATTTTTTTGCCTACTGGATTTAAATCTATGAATTTCTGCAAACATCTATTTTATTTATGTGCATTAGACCAATCACCGTATCCGGGATAGTCCGTCTCGTCGGGGGACGGCCAGGGCCATTTACCGTCTTCGGTGCCTACTCCGTCATCTCGCGTCGGGTGAGATTCGTGGGATCCGTCGTCTCCGTGTTTCTCTTCTCCTGGAAAAAAGAGATTGATAAATAAAAAACAGGAAAAAAGAAACCGACTAAACACTTTTTTTAATTTACAAGAGACAAACGAACAGGCCGTAAGTGACTACCGACGCATACAACTTGCAGATGCCAGCAGGGGCAGCAAGGCAGTTGCCAGCCTTTAAAGAGAGGTGTAGGCCACCGGAAACTCTCATAAACTGAACAAAACGCAACAACGATACCATCATTTGATGTGACAGAATTGCCGTCACTTCACGGATTATTTAGACGTCACAATTGATATTATTGAGAAATAAACAATCACACACATCAATTATATTTAAAAAAGATGAATAACATACGAACGTCTGTTCCTAAGGTAGACAACTAATGCCTGTATTATAGGTATCAGACGCCTGCAATACAGAAATATTTTTCTGGAAATATATAAATACATACATACATACAGATAATACACCCAGACTCGAGGCGGGATCGAACCCAAAACACACGGAGCGGAAGACAGGGTCACTGCCAACTGCGCCAACGGGTCAGTTAGATACATATATAGATTATTTTCGGAATCTTTAAGAGAGTTAAGTTACGTAAAGACATTTCTTGTTTTTTTATCTCATAACTATTGTGATTTGTATAAATTTTTCACTTTTTTAATTATACTTAGTTTTTAATTTAGTTTACACTATTTTTAATAAGTTGTACAGTTAGTTTTAGATAGTGTTTAGATTTATATATTTAAATTAAGTTCTTATAAGTGATGTTTTTTTTGCTGGGAACACCGGAGACTCGCTTACACACTCCGAACCGGTGAGACCCGATTAATGCCACTTTGTGATATTAATCGTAATTAGAGGTAGCGCCATGCTTGTAGCCGAATTGGGCCGGCGCTCGCGAGAGACATTTATGACAATTTTATAATGAAGGAATTATTAGCACATTCTCATGTAAGTTGATTTAATTTATTTTGTATGTAAATTTCGATAAATCATAGCAATAGGAATAGGCATGACGACAAATTTTGAAAAATAGGTTTATAATGTACTCAAGTGTCAACTATTGCTAAAAAAAATAATGTTTTTTCTGCAGAAGTTATCGTTTTTATAGCAAAGAAAAAAAATTTAAAGATTCCAATACTTTCGGGTAATATTCATGATGCTTGCGATAAGTTTTCTCAATGTATCTTATGTTTAGGGTTTTTCAGCACCGAGCCTTGTAACAACATTAATAATAATAAATTAGTTTTTAAAACATTTTTTTATTCTTTATGTTTTACGATAAAGTATTGGAGAATGAATAAAAAATGGCGCCATTTTTAAAATAACGAACATATATAAAAAAAAACATTTCATTACAGTGTTTAGCATTTTGTCACTTACAAATAATGTACAGAAATAACATAGAACATCACACATTTATTTTAGGTACACAAATCATTGTACGTTACCGCTTTCCGCTTTTTGACATACCTTTTATATTGAACTAGCGGCCCGCCCCGGCTTCGCACGGGTATTTAAATTATCGAAGTGTTCATACCGATCCCTAATTTTTTTTTTACAAATGCAAATTTACAATTACCTTAATAAATTAATATACAGTACAATATAAAATAATAACATTTTTTTACCAATTTCATATGACTTTAATATATACGATATCTATAACGAAAACGCTAATAGACAACCTCCGAAACGGCTGGACTGATTTTAATGGGACTTTCACATACCTAGCTGATATTGTAAGGCATGGGGTTATAGGCATAGTTTTAGAAAAATAAATAAAATCCCGCGGACGAAGCGGCGGCGTACGCTATTTATTTTTAAGAAATTTAATCAACAATTTGCCATTAGTTACTTTTTTTAATACTCGATAAAACGTCTACACTCCTTGTTACCCAACTCTCAGTACAAAATCGGCGAAGTTGAGCAAAATCAATAGAAATGATAAAATCTACACGGACAATCCGGATTTGTGCGTAAAGGACGAATTTTACTAATGCGGTTACTAACGAAAATCGTATTTCTTTATTTTGTAATGCATCAATAAACTTATTTTATTTCAAAAAAAAAATCTAATAGAACTAGAAATTAACTAAACCTATATCTATACCTTATATGTAAAGCCGAAGAGTCCGTTTGTTTGTTTGCTTGAACGCGCTAATCTAAAGAATTACTGTTCCGATTTGAAATTTTCTTTCAGTGTTAGATAGCCCGTTTATCGAGGAAGCCTATAGGCTATATATCATCACGCTAAAATTGAATCTATTTTTTTTTACCTAATTTTACGCGGACACAGACGCGAGCACAGCTAGTATTATTATAAATGTGAATAATCTCCTTATTTACTTAATTCGCACTCGCGCCAGCTACCAATCAGCATAATGGCAAACCAATCAACACACAGCTTTTAACTCCGCATATTAAAGTGGTGTTGTGTCCATCTGTTTGATTGTTTTGTACTTATAATAATAATAATAATCTTTATTGGTACAAAATTACATCACTATTTCTAATACAACTTAGGTCTATATTTCACAATTGGGTCAGGAAACAGTAATAGAAATCAAGACCAGTTTTTAGTCAAATAATAGCTAGTTGCAGAACCCCGACTGAGGTAATATGTCTTGATTGAGACTTAACAGATATAGTTGTAGATATATAAATAACTAGGGGACCAAACTAAGTCACTCAAATATTGCAAAAGACTGAAAATATCAAATGAAATTGCATCGCTATCTACCGGTTACAAATACGAATCTAAAACATCAGAAAAATCGACTTTACGTCTACTGTCTATGTCTATTGTCTCTGTTTAGTAATAAAATAAAAAAAAGGGAAATAAATAAAAATATATTAAGAGTATTCATCACAAAGAGAAATAAGTTTGAAGGAAAGAGAGAACGCGCTACAAAGCCTCACCTAGCCGGTCATCTCTTTCTAACGCCTAAAGAGTATTGTATATACCAGCGAGTATTGTAACACTATTAAATTTAAAATACTGTATCCAGCTTATCTCTCAACCAGATACAACATATGTCGTAAATTTCAATGAAATAAAAAGAAAACGCGCCTGAAGATGTATTTTTAACGAAATCAAAGTTCAAGGCCGCGTCTGTCTGTCTGTTCGCGATAATCTCAAAATCTACTCAACGGATCGTTATGCGGTTTTCACCAATCAACATAGTGATTCTTGGGGAAGGTTTATATGTATAATACATATATGTATATTCTAGTAGATAAAAGCCGAGACTTCGAATGATTTGTAACGCGATGTCGTAAAAAATGTATTTTTGTGCGGCTTACATTGCGTGCGCTGGCTAAACTATACGAGATAGGTCAAAATAATGTACTACGGAATTGTAAATTTTAAATAGATCTATAAGAAAGTACGCGAGCGTATATGTCTATCTCCTTTGTATAACCCACAATAACCATTTTTTTCTTTTATACGTGACAAATAATTAATGAACTACCTACGAAGCAATTTTAAAGAATAACGTGTATGCTTATCCATTTAACTACGCTAGATATTTTATACATTTCCTTCAGACCAAAATTGCCCTGAACAGCATATCATTAAAATGAATATCTTAAAAGATATGGGAGATTTAAAATACGCTTGGTGACGTAAGCGATCAACAGCAATAATTTCTGACATTTTCAGTTATCTATGAAAACCAGTTATGATGATAAGTATGAAGCAATATATGGACGCAAAATATATTATATCTAGTACATCGTATATTAATTTCAGAAGTCCTTTGTAGATATAAAAATGTTACTGATAACGTGCGGTTTATTACATGACCATCGTTTATGCAGCGTAGTTAATAGTTTAAGTATAGCAGTGATTTAATTTTGGTAAATATTGATTACTAGCAGACCAGGCAGACATTGTCTTGCTCCAATTTTAGCTCGCTAGCTAACCTCCTTTATGAGCTTTTCATCAAACGTGACAGTAATTTCTTATTGCACATGAGTCAAAAGGTTTAGTTCGAACGTCTTATACGTGAAGTAAGCAATTTTTTAGTATTTCTATGTAATCTTTTGACGTCACCTGTCTTTCTTATCTTTATAGGCTTATTTGTTCAAATAACGCCAATTTTTTATTTAGCTTTCTTGTGTATAATAAATACAAAATATACAAACAAAAAGTACCTCGTTCATAGTGTAATATTCACCAACCACTTGTTGTAGTAAGTAAGAATTTATTAAAGTTATTGTCTATGAAAAATTTCGTTATCAATTTTTGAAAATCGCGGCGACGGACGAGTACGAAATTTAGCATAATCATAGTTTATATAGAGGATGGTGTGCGAATGCTAATATTTTTATAAAATATGCATAAATAATAAATTAAATTATCAAAATAAAAACTCACGCACACCTATGGCAGTCAATTTACACACACATGTATACATTTTACTATACATTATGAGAGTGCGTGGTCATGACGACCGTATGTATATTAATCTAATTTTTAAGTTTTTATATAGTGTATAACTAACTGTATGTCTTGGTGGATGAGCGGGGCACCCAGCAATACGGGCTTGCGCCTAGTGCACGGGCTCTTGCTACATGTTGTTATGAAATTAAGATACTGAATAAAGCTATTTTTAATTTTTAATTTTTTTAATTTTTTAATGTCAAATTAACAAAGTCGTTGTTACAAGGAATGAAATTTTTGTAAATAGCTTTAAATAAGTATATAGTCCGCAATCACCCCCCCCCCCCCAAGACCCAAAAAAAATGCTTGAAAAAGACATTCCTCTGAAAGACGTACCAACATGACAGTTTTGAACTTAAATTCAGTTTCTTCCTTGGATGTTCTTTTAGAGTCATCTAAGTTATCAATTGGGTGAATCTTTGGAAGTTCAGCTATAGGTTTAGCGTAGTTAGCGCGGGCCGGTGACACAGTTGTATGTTGCGAGAGTGGCCGCCATATTGCTTTAGTTTTAACAACCTTCAGGAAGAAAGAGTGGAATGGAGCTGCCGAAAAATTTTCATTTTATTTTTAGTTTTAATTTTATTCCGTATTCTTATTGTATGGTCTTATAGAATATTTTAACTTTTCATAATAATTTTAAGTATTAGTGACAAAGAGCAAAGTATGAATTCTGTCCTATGTAATAATCATTTCTTAGTAGATACAGTTTATGTTAAAAAATACTAGATAGAAATAAATATATACAGGACTATACGGTATACGGACACATTCTTACAAGCATGTAAGTAATACGTTCTTTCTTGTATGAAAATAGTCTCTAAATATATCTAATCTATATTAATTCAGGGGAGCCCGAGAGGTAATTTTGTGCAATACTAGCGCGTCAGAGTACCATATAGGAAGTATCCTAACACCCTATAATGTACTCCCACAAAGTTGTAAAAATAAACGTCTGCTCGTGGATTGTCAAATATTCGAGGGCGATTAATTTTTGTTATTGTAAAGTAAATACAATCTGACCATTTTCTAAAGGCAATTTAGCTAAAATCATCACGCGCTCTTTAAAATCACGCTCTAGGCGTTATATACAACTTACATTGACTTAAGTTATTTTACCTTAAAATAACCTTTTTTTTTTCGTTTCTGCACCTAATCTACGTAATCCAATTGATCCCCAACACAAAAATTTAATTTTTTTTTTTTTTTGATTTAATTTTTTTTTTCACAATTGATCACAACGCTTTTGTAGTTACAAAATTAGCATCGATGCCTCCCCTACTTTTAATACTTCTTTACAGATTATAATACAAAGTCCTCTGCCGCGTCAGTTATTCTGTTCGCGTTGAACTCCAAAACTGTTGAATGGATGACCATGCAGTTTTCATCAATAGATAGCTTGCCACAGCTCAGCCCAATCCCACTTCAGCTTTGCTGGCTTCTTCCCCGCATCCGTCACTCCATTGTCTCCTAGACTATAAAATCGTATACGCTATATACACTAAGAAACGCGAATGTATAACATTTCTGATACGCCTCAATGTAATTTTATCTAGAGGATTACTTGAAATAATAACGGTACGTGGTATCACAATTGACGCCAATAATTTTAATTACCTTTGTAATATCACTATCCGTTCTCGAGGAAAAAGCCTTTCTTTTTTTAATTTTACATAATTCGAAGAAATTTTTAGCGACATGGCTTTATAAATCTGAAAATCTACTTTTATTACAATACTTTTAGACACATTAATGTGCGCGCTTAATAGACATGACGACAGTAATCAGGAATCATTTAAATTATATATTTATCTGATAAAATAAGATGCATAAAGTTGAACAAACGTATTTATTTTTATATTGCGTGCGAGAATAATAGGAGTTATCGAAAAAAGGAAACTACAAAATACAACAATCCGCCATCATAGCTAAAACACCCAGTAGAGCGTATGACGTTACCGTATACTATGGCGACCGCAAGGTTTTAAAGTGCTCATTCGGATATTCGTCATTCGACGACTGAGATCTTCGCGGTCGCGGCAAAATTGTCGAGGTGACGCTTAGGGGAACCCATTGTTAACATAAAGTGACGTCATGATAACTTCGAGTGTTTTGAATGGAATTTGAATCCTTAAATTATTGATATATTTTTTGCTATAAAAACGTTAATTTCCAAACGATTTTTTTGATAGGACTAGATTAAAGAAGTCACTTGCAAGTTTAATTTTACTTGGACAATGTCGTGGGGTACAGCTAGTTTTTTTATTTAAAATGCGGTTCTCATGAGTGACTACCAACGCCCATAGACAGTATGCCACTGCTACGGAAAGCTGTTCTTTACTATTAATTATTCATAATAAATGCATTAAATATGTCTGTGATGTAACATCAAGAAGGGGCTTTGATAATGTGACAATATGTGACAAAGACTAGGGGAGTTAACAAATCGTAATATGACGTAATTGGACCCAAAATATCGGAGCTGACGATTGACTCAACAAAGGTATATGATATATGAGCCGGACCATAGCCATTTATATGAGCCAGGATTTTATTAATAAAATAATTTGATGTTAAATAAATTAAAATTAAACGAAAATTTACAGCAAAAGTAAATGACGCATAATATTTTTCTAGAAACTTTTTGCCTCTCACAATTTCTCTGTGCATTCAGTTGCCAGCTTCGGTATTTCCGAACGGATACGACTTAGAGACCTTCAAGAAAAGAGCATATCATTTTTCAAAGGCCGGCAACGCATCTGTGAGCCCACTGGTATTGCAGTTGTCCCTGGGAGTCGGTAGACACTTAGGTGAACCGCTTGCCCGTTTGCCCCCTTGTTTTATTTTTAAAAAAATACTTAACCACCTATATTTTATTAATACATATGTATTTAATCATACTTCGCATTGGTTAAAAGAGTTTAATATCTTGATAACAAATACAGCTGTTATCACTACAATGCAAGGTGCGTGGACAATATGGGGTGTTACGTCAAGCGGAACCCTCACCTTTAATATGAAAAAAAGCTTAAAATATTAAACAGTATTGCAACCCCTCTTTCGTATGTAACACCTAGTAGTGTACAAATAAATTTTAATTATGTAGAAAAGTACCGTGGTATTGATTAAACTATGTTGCTATTATAGTATTGTCAGGCGCTTGAGTGTTAGTGTTCATTAGAAATGTTACGAACGACGCGGACGGCATGATGGTCTAATCTACTACGGGCCGACATCAAAACAGGTGAATTTAATGAATTGTATAGATTATTTTAAAAGTGTGTCTGATATTTCTTGTTCTTCATTATCTAGTTAATGAAAATAATCAAAATTTAAGGAACATTTTATCGAAGAAAAAGGAATATTTTTTCCGAACTTACAAAGAAAAATAAATATCCTGAAGTCTGAACTATATTTGTGAAATACTAATTATGTATTTACTTCATTGGATTAGGCAAATAATAAAAAAATGGATGCTAAAAAACAAGCATTGCTTCACTAATTCCCTCAAGCTTAAAGTAAAATGGTTTTTTAATGGTTTCTTTCCATTTTTCTTAGTACAATTTGACGCTAAAATATTTTATTGCGCCAAAGTATTTTACTAAAATAATTGTGCAAAATCAATAATGTAGATCAGAGGTCGGCAAGCTTGACTGGTGTAGTTAATACATAAGGTTTTTTTTGTGCGTGCCTTGGTTGTTAGGTTACATACATGTGACGACCTCTGATCGTTTATGAATAATCATAAACAGTGCCGGGCCGAGGAAAATTTTAAGAAGGAACCCTTATGCAATCATGGCCTCCCCCATTTTTAATATTAAATATATTTAAACCAATCGCTTATTAAGAGTCGCTTCGATCTGAGGCAGCTCCTGGGACTCGGCGCCAGGAGTGGCCGCTCCGTTAACCCTGAACATAAATAACTAATTACAAATAATTATAATATTTAATGTATATTAATAAGATAGAATTAAAGGAAATAAAGATGCATTAAACTTGTAAACGAAGTACAGTAATACATTTCGATTTTTTTTTACAATTCTGTTAAAACAACGACGTTCATACAACGACTAATATTTATACAATAGAAATCGGCTGGTGGCCGAAATTCAGCCACAAATATTTAGATTTGTATACTTATTTAAAGTTATATAAAAAAATACATTCTTTGTTCAACAAAAATTCATATTTCACAATTAATATTTTTATCGTTGTCATGACTTCACTTTGACACCATCTTATAGTAAAATGTATACATGCGTGTGTAAATCGTTTGGCATTTGTGTGCGTGTGGTTTTATTTTAATATATTTACAATGTTAATTATATAAACATACTAGCGGTGCCCGCAACTTTGTCCGCATAAAATTAGGTAAAAAAGATTCAATTTTAGCGTGATGATGCCTTCCTCGATAAATGGAGTATCTGACATTGAAAGAATTTTTTCAAATCGGACAAGTAGTTCCTGAGATTTACCGCGTTGAAGAAAACAAATAAACAAATTTTTCAGCTTTAAATTTTAGTACAGGTTAGCATTCCCATACCCTCCTCTATGTAAACTATGATTGTGACAAATTTTATAGCCTTCCATACGTACAATTTTCGTCAAATGTTACCGAAAGTTTTTGTTTCTCGTAAAATGAACAAAACGCAAATCATCGTCCTGAATAATCCAAAGGACTATGTGTTCAGAGGTAAATGTATAATTTTTTTATCGATTCATATTTTAGGGCTTAGCCTGGAGTTTATTAACCCCACTAAATTGCATTTATTGCGATGTAGGCGGTAATTAGATGCCTAGGCCGATATCCAGAATTCCCTACCACCATGCCACCCTACGGAAGTCTACGCCGTTAGTTTGTGGTTAAACTCGGCACATTTTCATCGTTGTCTTGCAAAAATAACAAAAAAACTTCTTTCAGTCGCGACCTCCTTTCGTTTTCCCGTTTTCTTTTAAGCCATAGATTGTATCTAAGATAGTGTTGCAATTAGAAACTATAAAACTTTTATAATGTCTTTGGAGTTTAAATACTGTCGGTATTTTCATTTAGAAGTGAAACATAAAAAAAAGATTAAAAAGAGGGTCTCGTTTAAGGTGAAAACAAAATGTTTAATGTAATGAATTTAAGAAGATACCGTTACAAATACATATTTTTTTTAGTTGCCTGGAAGGGAAAGTTTAACTACGCCAAGGAGCACTCGTGCTCCTATTTGTAAAAGACCTACGGGTACATTACCTCACCAACGTCTTAAAAAAGAAATTAAGGAGGTGAGGAACATTTGTTTATTAATATGATTTGCGATGCCTTGTGGCGATAAACTTTAATTTACAATATATGTTAATTCAATACATTTCAAGATTTAAAAGACTTAATTGTTAAATACAGAAAGTACCCGAAAGTCCGCCGGAAATGGACTCACCGGTTGGCAGCGTGAGCAGTGACCTACGTCGTCAGAATGAAGAGCTACGTGCACGTCTCGCTGGTGAGAGTGCTGACCACAGACGAAGGCTGGACGCTTACCGTCGTGCTCAGCAGGGGCAAGCTGCTTTAGTGTCGAGGTTACAAGCAAAGGTATTATAAATTAACAGGTGATTTCTGGATTTATTAAAAGGTAGTCTGTGTTTTATTGTGGAATTGTGAAATACTCTATACTTTCTTTATATTTTAGTCTATAGTTTATTTTAAAAACGTCAAATCTGTCAATTCAAATTTCAAAATATTGAACTTTTGTGAAAAGAAGATGCGTTTGATTCAATTCGGTATAACTAACGAATTTAAAAAGATGTCTCGTTAAAATAACACTTTAACGTAGTAACTTTTCTGGTGTAATTTGCCAAGCCTGATACAAATTATTACGAAGTATATTAATTACATCTAGGTTCTCCAGTACAAGCAGCGATGTGCCGAATTAGAAAATCAAATGTTAGAAACGACTCCTCGCAGCGAGCCCAGTTATCGTCAACCAGCAAGCAAGATAGCGCTCCCAGCGCCATCCTCTGGGCCCATAGCTTCGGCTACGACACCCTCTACAGACAGGCGCGACGAGCGCATCGGAGACTTAGAGACCGCACTGCGAAGACTTGACGAGGAAAAACGCAAGTAATACATTTGTTTAAATATTTTCTTTTGTTATGTCGCCATTAATTTTGTCATCTCATATTTTATGTATTGATAAATAAATAATAATTTTATTGCTATCTCTGCAAATGTGATCTTTTTTGATTTAGATATTGTTCCTTAACATAAAACAATTAAGTGGTTTTTACTATTATTGCGTTATTTACTTTTTAAAACAGATGTGAGAAGCTGGTGTCTCAAAATAACCTATTACGTGAACAGTTGGAAGAATCACATCAACTTAATGAGGCTCTCACAAATGATCTGCAGAAGCTTACAAATGATTGGGAGGCACTGAGAGATGAAATGGCCATTAAGGAAGATGAGTGGAAAGATGAAGAACAGGTATAATCATAATTGTAAAAGATTGTTTGAATGATGATAATGCTTGGGAGTAAATTGCTCTAACCAAATCAGAATTATTGTGAAATGGTGATAATAAATAATTACACAACTGAGTTTGTTGTGTGCTCTTCTCAGTGCAGGGTGTGAGTAACCCTCGTAAAATTAGTTTTTAAATGGTAAACTTTATCACCAAATTATTAATTAATGTTTAAAAAAATATATAGTTATGACTTTTGTAAGTGCTTGTAAAAGTCACTTTGATTTTGTATAAGATTGAATTTAAAGTTTTTAAAGTAGCTATTGTTCAATAAAGGTTTTATTAAGTTTTCTTATATATAAAGATTCAGTTTTTATTAATACATTAAGAAGTTACTTGCATGTAGTTAGTTAAGAGCTAAATAATTAAAAAATATATATTTTATGTTAAAAAATATATATTTTTAATGTATGTTTGCAGTAATTAAAGTTTCTATATATGATTAATATTAAAACACTTGTTTAATATGTAAGCCTTTTTTTGGAGCAGGGGATACAAAATCTTTTGTATCCCCTGTCCCTCTTTGTCACTATGTTTATATTTAAAAAGATGTATAACTCCAAACAAGTGGACAGGGTTTTATGCTTATTAAATTTGCTTGCCCCCACCAAAAACGATCTGTTAATATTTCTCATCAAATATTATTTATTCTAGGCTTTCAATGATTATTACTCAAGTGAGCATAATCGTCTGCTGAATCTTTGGCGTGAGGTGGTCTCCGTGAAGCGTTTTTTCTCAGAACTTCAAACAAGCACAGAACGTGACCTGTACAAGGTGAAGAATGACATAGATTCTGCTGCAAGAGATCTTGTGGGGACATTGAGTGGTTATGCTATCACTGCTTATGCCAGTCAAGGCCCTAAGGTAATGCCAGTAACTACCTATACTTAAATAAATATATAAGGCTTTACATGACACACGGACGTCTGTTGTTAAGTTTGACAACATAATGCCTGTTATACCCAAATATATTTTTTGTAGAAATATATAAATACACACATATATATAATACATCCAGACTTGAGGCGGGTATCGAACCTACAACCCACGTTGCCGAAGGCAGAGTCACTGCTCACTGTGCCAATGGGCCAGCCAAATAATAATATTGCTAGCGGACCCGGTAGACGTTGTCTTCCCCTATTTAATGTTCAAAGTATTTAGAATATGCAACCAACTCTGCATGTTATAGTATTTGTAAAATAGTCCTTCGAGTTTTCTATTCTTGGTTTTATTTCTAAACCTTCCCAGCAGTAATGCGTATAAAACAAAATGCACGGTACTCAAATAGATCTAGCTGTTTTTCAGTTATAGTGAATAACATACCCAATTTAGGTAACATACCGAGAGCAGCGCCGTCTACCGGGTTCAATTTCTCTGCGCACTATCTACAAACCCCTTAGAATGGTGGTGTAGGAGTGATTTTAACAAGGGCTTGTACACTAGATTTTATATATAAAGATATTAAATTTTGTTCATTTATTTCAGCCTGAGACTCAACAAACAACCACAATACCATCAGCTACTTCACCAGTAGAGACCCTTCGTATGGACTTGCATAATATCACATCTCAACGTGATTCTGCGCTGGCTGAACTGCGGGAACGTGACACGCGTATACAACGTCTTCTAGGGGAACTCCAAGGCTTGGTAATTTTTTTTTTCTTATATCTATATATACAAAAGCGAAAGGTAGCCTACGATAACACGAAATTTACAAAACCGCGGGACGTATAAAGATGGAATTTGTGCAAGCAGGTGGTTTAGAGTTAATATAATAAAATGGGCCCACAACCTGTTAAAATTTAGGAAATAATACAGCATTTAGCGTAATTGCA